>CM035407.1:120169278-120681778 GCA_020310875.1 Ceratopteris richardii
ACATACATACATACATGCATACATACATACATACATACATACATACATACATACATACATACATACATACATGCATACATATATACATACATGCATACATATATACATGTATGCATGCATACATACATAGATAATTCATACATACATACATACACACACATGTGGATATAAATGTGCATATTTTCACACATATATTCATGCATAGTATAAAAAACATATTTCTAGTAGTTCATTCATTATCTGGGACTTAATATATTAAGTTCTTTTAAGTGTGGCTATGGAAACGCATAATAAAAGAAAATATCTTGATTTACATGTATGTTTCTTATGTATATAATTCTCTTATATGAGAAATTCATGAAGAATCGTAAATATACCCTTGCATGATCCATTATAAGTATTTATAAATATTGATGAATTGTTTGGTATTTAAAGGATTTGAATGTTCCTTTTCTCTCAATAGTTGTGTCAATGAAAGAATGTCAATTACATTGCCCCCCAAAACAAATTATTTATCATTAATTTCCAAGGAATTGGAATGTTTGTGCTGAAATTAATACAAGATTTTGTGCTTTGGGTGCTTCCCATTAAGTTAATTTAGGATGTCAACATTCTAATGTTAAGTCTCCCAAGAAAGAGGTTAGAGGATACTGAGACAAAAACTAGTAATCCAATAACTTACAATATTTGGTATCACCTAGTTGAAAAAGGTTTTTAATTTTGAAATACATGGAGGCTCACTTAAGTTATACCCTTACACATGCTTACTTCATTATATGAAAGAATTTGAGCTTTCTTATTACCCAAAATCAAATCATTACTTTGGAAAATTAACAAAAAGAACTTAGATTAAAATTAAATAAGTATAGACATAATCCACCATGTCTCGAAGTCAAATGGGATAAATTAAAGGCTTTCTATTGCTTCAAGTTTCCCTATTAAATATACTTGAGCAACTATCTTGATGCAATTCCATGAGTACATTAAAGAGCAATTTTTTTCCTTAAATGGATTTGAAAACTCTTGTATGATATAGGGCTATATCAAGTTATAAAGCAAGATGCAATTGTGGATCTAGAATTTTTTGGGCACAAAACAGTTCTTAGGTTGTTTGATTTAGATACAATCTTCACCCTAAAATATTGCATTCAATCATGAGATTCTCTAACCATTCGAGTCAAGATTTTAGCCTTAGTTATATTCATTTGGTTGTTTGAAGCTCATATTTCTGAAATCTTGGTCTTGAGATTTGAAAAATAAAGGCTTGGCTTGATTTTGTTCTACATTATCAATAAACACCTATTTTCATAGAAAAGGAAGGTTATTACTATTGTTTTTTCTAGATCCATATTTCAAGTTCAATGTAGATGTCACTTTCATTCATTGGAGTAGATTCTATCTTGGATTGCATTCATGATAGTACAACAATTACTTCTTCTGTGATGAGGTGCTTACTAGACTTTATTTATGTGACGAGGCCACTCTAAAAGTATGAATTCAATGAAACTTATGATTGGGATTAGCATGCTAAAGAGACCCTGCCAAGGTTATACAATAAATTTCATTGGACATGAGATTGTGATTCCTGCGATCTCAAACAACCTACTTGATGGGAACATTAAAGTCCCTCTATGGCTTGTTTGAGAGGATTCCTAGAATCATAAATTTATCCCTTATTTTATTGCTTTAATTGGTTTCATCAAGATTTCAAAAGAATGTGATATTTTAAGACTATAGCTTCCATTGCTAGGGCCTTGTGGATTAGCACACATTGATTCAAAAGAGGGTTAGCCCTAGCAACCTACATCCATCATATCATGTGATTGCCCCTTAACACTATAGACTATCACTAACTTTGTAGAGAACACGAGACTCAGTCAAAACACTCAATTTTGGTACACAATCATAGGATAAGAATCCAAGGAAAATTGGAAAAGTTGCCAAGATCTTCTCTTGACTTTGATTGGACTCTTGCTTATAAGATTATAATCTTTTTGTGTTTCTAGCTAAGCTTATGTGAGATATGAACACACTTTAAGGGGCACTTTTGACTCACCAGTTATGATTGACATAAGATTTTCCTTATCGCCAACCGATCCTAGGTCCAATGTAGAGCAATGCTTAGTTATTGTCACATCTCATTGACCTTTCACTTATATTTGTGGCATTTCACTCTTTTAATGATGGACACCCTATCCTTGCTAACATTATTAACATATCTTATTTCCATCATAAGGATTTTGCCCCCGAATAGGTTCCATGTTGATACTAAATACTTCCAAGGCATCTAATGGACCTCCAAGTGCTACAAGTTATGCATATTTTTCATGTGCATGTAGCCATATCTGCGATAAATATTTCAAGTAGCAATGTGTACTAACGTCATCATTGCCCCATAAATTAACCTTCATAATACAATTTACCTTTCTGTTAGCAACAAGATGTGTAAAATGCAACTACGCTGGACATATATTGTAGCTATTGAAGATATATCCTAGAACTTCTAGTACTTGTGTGAGCACTTGAAAAAACATTTGTACTTGGCCATCTGAATGCATCCTCATTGGATTTTAAAGGAGAAGAATCACCACAAAAATCTTGACACGATTACCTCATCTTGTTAATGCCGAATCGCCATGCAATATCTGAAACTGTAAATCTTTTGTGATGACATCGTTCTCACCATAGCCTTACATAAGTGTCAATCGACAGGAAGACCCTAGAATTCTTCCCTTCCAGACCATTGAATTCTTCCCATCCAACCAAAACAGAAGTAGAAAATCCAATATCATTGCAAAACAAAAGTCAAAGTTGCACAGCTATCTTTTGTACTCATTGTTCAAGATCAAGGTAGTGCAAAAAGGATAATGAACTGAATTATTCCATCAAATTGAAGAAGAAATATTGGTTTTATTCTGGTTTCTTATGCCTAAACAACAGTACTGCCGACCTATGGAAAATGATATTCACTGACTGAATTTTAAAACACTACAATTTTGATAACCATAATTTTACTAAGTAGTTTAATGTCTCTTTTGCAATGAAAATGATCCGATATGCACAGGTAATAGGAACCATCCAATATGTGCAAGTCCCTAAGAAGACCATACCATTTATTAGCTTCCAAACATTTTCCTTTTATAGCCCAGATCTTGAGCAAAAAATACATGTCACAAACTACATGCTAAGTAACATGCATGTGGAACAAGAATAACCAAACTTGGTCAAAGAAAATTTCAGATGGGTATAATATTATCTCGTACCTTTTTGACACACCTGCAAAACAATTGCATCAAGAGTACATGTATTGCATAACTAAGTCATGAATCACCTTCATGTATTTCATAACCTTGATAAGGGCCATGCAGATTTGCAAATTTCTGGACATAATGTTGATGGATATTCAAAACAAGTGTAGATGTGTCTCATTGAGGACAAAAAAAAATGTTTCAAGCTCCCTCTTTTACATGTTCTTACAGATGAGAAAGATGTGAGAATATCCTTTGAATTCAGATTAGAGAGAGATTCCATTAAATTGAATTAGAAAATCACTATGGTTTGAGTAAACAATTTAACGACCCCATTGTTTGCAGGTAGTCTATGGTTAGACTCTCTGTGGAACCACTGGATTCAGCACATACATGATATTCAGTGAAGAAGTATTGTATGTAGTTCAGTGTGCACAAAGGGCCTACATCATTTCCGAGAAACTTATGCACATGCAAACAACTTTTTTTTCAACTTCTTAGGGTGACACAATGCACTTGTGTGAATCTCTCTTAAAAATACAATTCAAAGTGATTCAAATCATCTACAATGAAACCAGGGGGATGAAAAGCGCCGACTACTGTCTGCACTTTGGAATCTTGCCCAAAAGTTTGAATAAGCACCAGTGATCAAACTATGGGATCACATCCCATAAATGCATGCATATGCAGGAAGCTATTTCTCCTTTTGATAATTATTGAGATGAACCACAAAAACAACCTGAAATTCTCTTCTACCATAACTCAAGTAACCATACACCACCAAGGTGTTAATTAAAAGGATGATTATTTTGATGGCTATAATCATTATGAATCATAGTCTACATGTGCTTGCTGGCAAAAATCAAAGTTAAATACCAGTAAAGGATATCCAGTATATGTATGCACATGCAAACAGCTATTACCTACTTCCTTTGGATAATATTTAAAACTCTCTTCTTGACTTGTAACTTGAAGCAGTTGCAAATAACTCATAAAAAGTTGGAGGAACGGAAAGCTCCAAATGAAATTGGACATTTACAGCAGCAATCTCTCTTTGAAATCTTATTGAATAGTTTTGAGAATATATCTAGCTACATGGAAATTCCTTAGTATTTAGCTTCCCAAAACTTTAGATTGCAATTTGTAGTGAGCAATGCACAATCGAATCTACTAAGCATAGTGGTACAATCAGCAAGAGATGGACCTTTGCTTGATCTGAGTGCAAGTATGATAGTCAACAAAGATAAATCTCCATTGGAAGATTTTTTTTGCTCTCATGTGAAAGTGTACTGGATAAACATCAACAGCACATATCCTTCATCAAACTTTGTAATACATACCAAAGTTAATGTTATGAAAATCAGAGGTTGTTTTCTTTCAACGAAATTGAGGGAAACAGAAAATAATAGAAAGATGTTCTAGAAAAATGGATGAAGAGAGCTCACTATACATTTCTCACAGTTTATGCAAAAAACCCATTGTTTCTCGCTACATCAAACTGCAACACACTCAAAAATGCATACTTGAATTTTCCAAAACCTATGCATCACTTTCTCTTTTGTAAATAACTCAATCAGTAATTCCACAACATAGCATTAAACATCTCATCACGTAAGTAGACAGGAAAATTTAGGTACCCCAAGACAGTCATTTTAGCTGTACCTTCTGCACTCTAATATTCTACAGGATTATGCTCATCATCTTACTCCCTATATTCTCCTTGCAGTAGAGCCAAGAATTCTCTTCATGAATGAAGTAGAACGTATGTTTGCTTTAAAAAAACATACACACACAGTTGAATAACATTCCAAATTGTTAATAAAATTTACTGCCACTAAATGGAAATGCTTGTAGAAGCAAATTTAATCCTGAATAATGTTGTCAGATATCCCATAGCCACAATTAAGACCACAACACCCATGATTTTTCATTCAGGTTAATACCTGGATCATGAAACCAGCACATATGACATCCTACAAACTACATCCTTCAAAATAAGGTTACAGAGAACCTACCAAAAAAACCAGTAAAAGACCAATGCGACCATTCAAAATCTTTAAACACAACAAAGGATTCAGAATCACACTTAGACATTGAGATACTTGAAAATTTGATGCCATAAACAATCAGGCATGTGTAAGACCACAAGGCAAGTAAAACATTAGCAATTCAGCAATTTCAAGGTGTGCACGTCCAATAACCCATTTTCAAAACTTTGAGCTGGAGCAACTCACTTGTTTACTCGCATGGGTGCTAAGAACAATGGATATCTAAGATCTATCCCAATATTTATAATATCATGAAGCTACAGATGGGGTAAATCAAAAGTGTGATTTTATTGACTGGCTTGTCAAAGGTACCCAGAGATCCTCGTATTCCTAATTAGTCATATACAGCATGCTGCTTATACTCCCCATGTCAAAATATCTAGGGAATAGGGATGAAAAAGTCTCAGACCCTCACGTAAGAGAATCCCTAAAGATTCTCTGAGAACTTATTACATGTGTGCTTCGCAAATGGGTTACAACTTCACGTATCCAAGAAAACTTCACACTGAAAAATAATACTTACGGAATGTACATGCACAGGCATATTGCAGTTGATATCTCACTGTGATTCACAGGCTACTTTCTAATACATTGATTTCAGCAAGCAAGTACTGCTCTGCGAATAATTTACTTGCAAAGAGGGTTTCCTCCAGAAGCACATCGCCATGCGAAATGAACCCCCATTCAAAGCCCCGAGCTCGCCCAGGGGAGAAATTAGGTCCTGACGTGAAAAATTTGTCACCATGAGGCATCGCGACAACATCATCTACTGAGCATTCAGGCATAGGCTTGAAGAACAGAACACTAAGGTTGGAGATAGAAGATGGAAAAAGCGAATCGACTCCTTCCCGTGCCCTGAATAGCACCACGTGTGCTCCACAAAATATGCTGTTGCGCTGAGCTAGCCATTTCGCACAGTCAAATAGTAAACACGGAATGAAGTAGCACCATAGCGAATGAGCTGTTTTCTTTTGTCGAATTCAGACGAGCAGCGGCACAGGCTGCCATCGGGGACCGGGGTATACAACTCATCCAGCATGCTCCACGGGCAAGACTACGTTCAAGGGATTGACTCATAGTATCGGCAGATGAATCAATTGGCGTTCGCAAGGGCACGGGAGGGTTCAACACGTGCAGGTTACGACTGAATACCTATCATCAGTTGTGGTGAGAGCCAGCCTCTTCGGGCGATCATTACAGCTTTGGGTCACTTCTAAGGGTAGCACATGGACATATTTTCGGCTGGCCTGAGATCGTTTTGGGTCATCCATAAAAGTGCACCTCGAGCACATGGATGTTTGATGGTCGAATTTCGGGTGGTCAAAGAAATGGACTTTAGATCATCGCATTTAAGTGCACATGATGATTTGGTGACTGGCTTTCAGGTGGTCAACGATGAACTTTGGATCATGGAATTTAAGGCAAATAGAATTTTTGTATTCAAATTTTGAACGGTAAAAAATATACTTAAAATCATCAAACTTAAGCACACATAAAAATTTAAGCCATCGAATTTAGGTTTCAAAATGTAATATGTATGTTGAAAACTTGGATTCTTTGTAAAATAAAAGCAAAAAAAAAAAAACACAAAAAAATGCATTTGTAAAACTATAAAGAAAGAAGCTCATCTTTGACCGTTGTTAGAAATAAATTATTCACCCTATTTTAGGTGATCCAAACGAATTGGTGCTAGTTAGCACTAGTCCGGTGGCCTCAAACTTTTGGGGCCACCCAAAAAGGGGGGAATTTTCGCCAAAGTCCGGTGATTGAGGTCTCATGTGAAGGCCGTATCAGTTTGAACTAGTCATTTCATCTATCCTTAGAGCCGTCTCTTCCTAGTGTTTACTTTAGCAAACTTTTAGTCTCTATATCCTAGTAGTTAGTACTTGTTTAACCCTAGCTTTTTAAGATGCTGGAAGTTCATGAATGCTATGCATGCCTTTCATTGTATTTTCGATTTATTTTGAAAAGTAGATGTCGATTAATTCAAACTAATCATTTCGTCTACCCTTAGAACCGTCTCTTCCAAGACAGACTTTCGGTCTCTATATCCAATATGTTTAACACTTGCTTTGTGAGATGGTGGAAGTTCATGAATGTTGGAAGAGTAGATCTCAATGGTAGAGCTTCTTTTATAAAAAGGACAAAAAAGAATTGGCATAATTCTAATGAAAAGAGAAAGAAAATCTACAAACAATTATAAGGAAATATGTTGGGGTGCATGGTGTAATGATAAATTACACCTGTACTAAAGGTTCAAAGTTCAAGCGCCAGAAATCGCCTTGATGTTTAACCCCAAAAAGTGAACGATAGAGAAGGTCTCTAGGGTCCGTGACTTATTCTTTCTAAATTTCAAGGTCAATGGAAGAGTGGCTTGATGGCCTAGTTTCCAAAAAAAAAAAAAGAAAATAGTAATAATAGTAGAACGAGATACAAATAAAGTTAATAAACTTTCGGTCCTTTTCATGGGGACCATTTATTTTTAAGCTTGTCTATCTGTATTACAAAGATCATCAAATGTGTAAATGCGGGTAACTTTCTTAGTTCTTGATTAACTTTTATAGTTCTTGATTTTTCTATTTGATAGGATGAGAGATTCCTCTAAAGAGGATTCCTTGGGAAGGTTACCGAAATTAATCATACATCTCTCTTTCCATATTTTCCATAAAGCTTTACTTCACATTGCATCTCAAAGGGTCACAAAACAACCAATTGCTTTCCTAAAGATAGCATTCTACCAAGAGACATATGGCCTCAACTTAAGACTCACTTGCAAAGAGATCCAAGTCCTTTTGCTTTTCGAGCTTGCATAAAAGAGATCAACAATATTTTTCTCCTCACAAGGACATCTCTTGCACAAGGCGTGAAATCAATAGGCTTGTGAGCTTTCGCATTAGAGCATCAGCTTTATTCATCTTAATACAATGTCACACCATAGCAATTTCTTTCTTATAGACTTTTGGGATGTCTTCAACGTGGTTGCATTTGTCTCAAAGAATCCATTTTGAGTGAGGAATAACTATGTAATGAAGAATAGTATTCATTGCCCTAATATTCAATTCTTCTTCTCTTTATCTTCATAATCTAAGTACATGGCATTCATTTCAGTGTCCTCTTGTTTGATCCAATGGTGGGTGTCATAGTTATATATCTGCTTCCAATGGTGAGGTCCTCTAGACCACAACTTCTTGGCTTGAGGGAAATCGTCTTATTTGCGGGGAACACACCAAGATGGGGAACAAGATGGAGTCATTCTATTTAATGCTTACTGCCTGATTCCAATCTACATTAAGATGACAATGGGTTTTTAAGTGTAGAGGAGATCAATCAGACCCCTTGGTGGATACTTGAAAGGATAGTTGAGGAGCATAGTCATGTTGTGGTCTTGTTAATGGGGGAAGCCAAACACTAAAAGGTGATGTTTGGTTCTAAATAAAAGCTGGGTCCAAGACTCTTACTAGTTGGAACAATCTTTAAGCATCCACTTGGCAGTCATTTCATTGGCTAAAGTCATGACATTGAGGATCTTTGCAAGGATAAGGATAATCTTGGCAATGAACTTCTCAAGATTGAGGCGAATTCTGGACGTTTCTTGAAAAATGGATTTTTAGGAGGAGAAATGCATTTTTAGGAGGAAAATTGTTAAAATCCATAATGTTGTAGTTCATATGTCTACATAGAAAGCAGAAACATTGCAAAATACACTTTTTGTGCCTCCATCTTAACGTGAACACTTGGAACATTTGGTGATAGCAAATAAGAGTACAAGTTCTCAAAATCAATTGGAATCCATGATCTTGAAGCATGCATGTTGTCATGCACACTTACAGATGTCTTTGGATATATCTTTTCATTGCTTTGCTTCTATTTTTGGACAAGTATCGCTAAAGAGAGCACTTGAATACTACAAATGCATTCTTTTGTGAAATTTTTGGATGCAACATGGGGAGAGTTGATTTTTATCAAAATTTGGTGGATCATGCACTTCCTTGGGGATGATTCTATTTTGAAAGAGAAATGTGGCTCAAGCAGGAAGAGGCCAAAAATCAGAGAATTACCTTGTGATTGAGAGTGAGAGTGAGAGTGAGAGTGTGATTGAGAGTGCAAGTAAGCATAAGATTGTGATAGCTTGGGGGTGGTCAAGAGGTCAAGATGTTTTCAAGAAGCTATTTTCCAAAGCTAATGATTGATTGATTCAAATATAATACCAAAACTTTTCTTTCTCTGAGTCCTATCTTGTCTACTCTCTGGTGTCGATTTTTCTCTTCTCTTGTGCAAGTTCTATTTTTCTCTCTTCCAAAATTCTTGAGTGATCAAAAACTTGTGATTGAGGATAGCTTGTGATTGAGGAAGCATGACAAGTGGTATCAGAGCAAAATTGATCCTTGAGAATGATGGAAGGTTTGACACAAAAGATTCGTGAGCAAGAGGAGCTTATTCAGAAGTTTCTTGGATAATTACACAAAGAACGAGGCAAAAAGGAACTAGAAGATGCAACAAATTTGTTCGTTGAGTTGAATGATGAAGTGGATGAAGGTGTGAGAACATCTAGTGTGCCTAGGGGAAGAAAAAAAAACGCAATTATGAAGATATGGAGGTGGGTGAGTTTGCCTTGCCCTCAACCAAGTCTTCATGAAGGAAAAATTGAATTATTTTGATGGTGAAAAGAGAAGTCAAGATACGGAAGCATGGATTGAAGAGCTAGAAGACTTCTTTGATCTTTCAAAGTTCAATGAGGAGTCCAAGGCAAAGGTTGGGATCTTTCACTTGCATGGCATTGCAAAGTTAAGGTGGAAGTCCTATATGCAAACCCAGATGCATTCTAGTCTAGTTCTATGGAAGGAATTTAGAGAGCAAGCAGAAAAACATTATTGTTTTCCACACTATCATATGGAGAAGAAGATGGAGTTCTATAATTTTTGACAACACAATAGTGACAAGCATAGCTTGTCTATTGATGAATACAAAGAAAATTCCTACATCTTCATAAATATGCATTGGAGGTTAGTGTTGATGCTTTGAATAGCAAGTTTATTCAAGGGATTCGTGAGAAGCTTCGCTATCAAGTGAAGGGATCTAGATGTGTTGGTTTTCTGGATGTTGTTGCAATGGTCCTAGAGACCTACCACAACAAACATGAAAAATTCAAAGAAGACCATCCTCTAATAATCAAGGTAAGAATCTTTTGGAGGTTAGTGTTGATAAATATGCATTGGAGGTTAGTGTTGATGCTTTGAATAGCAAGTTTATTCAAGGGATTCGTGAGTAGCTTCGCTATCAAGTGAAGGGATCTAGATGTGTTGGTTTTCTGGATGCTTTTGCAATGGCCGAGAAATTTGAGAAGATGACAAAATTCAATTTGCAAAAGGTGAATAGAACTAGATTCATTGCAACAAGGACATAGGTCATAGAGACCTACCACAACAAACATGAAAAATTCAAAGAAGACCATCCTCTAATAATCAAGGTAAGAATCTTTTGAAAGTGGAAACTCAAAGGAGGCATCAACCCATCCATTGGCTGCAAGACCCTGATTTTATTGAGCAGAGAGAAAGACTTGGTTTGTGTTTCCTGTTGCGAGGAGAAAGGGCATGAGATATACGAATGCCCGAACAAGGAAATCTTTCAGCCTGCACAAGGAAAGGCGATAAACATCATTGAGGAAGGTGCAACAATTGAGAAAGCAGATGATGGAGGTAAGTGCCCTAGCTACATTGCATGGTAGCTAGTCCTCTCCCACAGGCTTCCATAATTATGATTTCAGGTATGATTTCACATAGAATCAGATTTTTGACTGGTTCGAGTAGTATGCATTGTTTTCTATCTTTCAAATTGGTAGAAATTTTAGGGATACCCCTAAATATACAAAAAACAAGACATGTGGAGATGGCCAAGAATACACTATACAAAAGGATACATTGAAAACCAACATTTGTTGAAGACCCACATCAAGGCTTCAAGACGATAGCAAGAGGGGAAAAAGCAGGTAGATTATTCACATTTGAACTCCAAGATACTAGAAACATTTCATTGTTCAATTATGGTAGCCAAAATTTGTCAGAATCAAAAATTTGGCACAAGAAACTAGCTCAAATAGGTGAAAAGAGCTCTCAACCAAATCAGTAGGGATGAGTGTACTTGGTCTACCAAATATACCCAATCAACATATGATTTATAAATGTACCGCTCGTCAATTTGGTAAGTCGCACAAGCAACCCTTCACAAAGAAAGGCTACATACATGGAGATCTAACAGAGTCCATACAGATGTATGGGGACCAAGCAAGGAGCCTTCAATTTCTAGATTCGTATCATTCATTGATGATTGTAGCAGATGGACCATATTATACTTTATGAAGCTTGAAGATGAAGTGTTTTCATGATTCAAAAAAATACCTGGCTCTTCTAGAAAATCAAACGAGTAAAACTATGAAGAGACTAAGGTCAGATGGAAGGGAGAATACTTCTCCCATGACTTTGATTACTATATCCAATAGAGAGGAATTAAAAGAGATCACTATCAGGTACACACTAGAGAAAAATGGAAGGGAAACAGAAGAAATAGAACAATTGTGGAGGCTGCAAGATCAATGCTAAATGAGAAGAAGCTACCCAACTACTTGTGGGCAGAAGATGTATCTAGAATCACATATTTGATCAATAGACTCCCATCAAAAGCATTGGATGGTATGACACCAACATGTAATGGAATAAGATTTAGCCTTGACCATTGCAAAATCTTCAAGTGCATAGCATATGCACATATACCTTCACAAATCAGAGGTGAGTTAGATCCAAAGGCATAGAAATTTATCTTCATTGGCTATGAACTTAATAAAAAAGGTTTAGGCTATACAATCCAAGCAAAAAAGGCTTCATTGTAAGTAGAGATGTTGTTTGATGAAAAAAAATCATGGTTTGAAGATGATTGCAGGAAAATCAAACTTCCCTATGACCTAGAGGAAGACTTTCCAACCCTATCAAAGAAGCATGAGTATACACTTGAAGCATCACATTTTGATGATGATTAGAAGTCTCCAAGAAGGGAAATCAAATCTTGGAACTCTAAAGGCAAAGCCAAAATGCAAGAGTTGAGGGATGTGGCAAAATCATCTCAACAAACTATAAGAAGATCTACTAGAGAGAAAAGGAAGCTAGAAAGGTATGGATATGATACTTCTTTGGTCACTAAACATTCAATATATATAGCACAAGACTCAAATTTTGAAGAACCTTCTACACATGAAGAAGCCAAGGAGAAGGGAGAGTGGAAAAGTGCCATGGAAGAAGAAATAGAAGCCTTACAAGAGAATCAGACTTCGGAATTATTACCCAAGACTCCATCTATGAAATTAATATGGATCAAGGTGGAAATACAAGGTAACGAAGAACTCTGATGGTTCAATTAATAGGTACAAAGCAAGCCTTGTAGCCAATGTTGGGTGTGTGTAGAAGTGTGAGAGACAGACGAGAAGCACACACAAAGAGCACAAACGCAACAAGACACACAGAGAAGACGATGGCTGGAATAGCTCTCTCTATTGATCGATGAACTGAACTGAAGTAAGAGCTTAATAATATCCCTAAGTACAAAGTACCACCACATATGAGAGAATCAAGTATGTGGTAACATGGGGAAAAAACCTCTAGCCAACACTAGAGTAAAAAGTGCCCATGTATAGGGAAAAGGTTCACATCAAAGCTACTCGAGGAACACATAAGTGTAACAAACCCCCCTGGAGCGAATGATGTGAACACATACAGGGAGTGACAGATAAGCCCCCACAAGGTAACAAGCCTAAAGCTTTGCGAAAAGCTTCAAACTTTTCCCGTGGAAGAGCTTTGGTGAATATGTCTGCCACATTATCTTGTGTAGGCACATATACCAAATCAATATCTCCTGCATGAAGGCGCTCTCTCACATAGTGGTAATGCACCTCAATATGTTTGGTTCGTGCATGAAACACTGGGTTTCGTGCAACAGCCAAAGCACTCTGACTATCAGTGAGAATATGCATAGCAGCATCAATCTCCATGCAAAGATCAATCAATAAGCGTCTAAGTCATATACACTCCACTGTAGCTGTGAAAACTGCCCTGTACTCAGCTTCACAACTCGATGTTGCCACTGTAGGTTGCTTCTTACTCAACCAAGATATGCATGAGTCTCAAAGGAAAAAGCAATTACCACAAGTGGACACGCGAGTATCATAACAACCAGCACAATCACTATCTGTAAAAGCATGCAAGCATGGCTGAACATCTCTTCCATAAAAGAGACCTTAGCTCAAAGTGCCTTGAAGATATCTAAACACACGTTTCACCGCTTTCCAATGCTTAGTGCCAAGGCTATGCATGAATCGACTCGACTGGGAAACTGCATACTGTATATCCGACCTTGTGTTGCATGCATATATAAGACATCCCACAACTTGCTGATAAAGAGAAGTGTCAAATGCATCACTGGAATCCTAAACTGAGAACCTGACTCCTGTCTAATCTAGCGTGGAAACTGGCTTACAATCTTTAAAGTCAAAACGTTGAAGTAGTTTCTCAACATACTTTGCTTGATGCATAACAATTCCCCCCTCAACGGATACAAACTAGACCAAGATAGTAGCTCAAAAGACAAAGATAAGTGACATCAAAAGTATGCTGCAAATCAACCATAAGAATGTCAAGTTTTGCATCACATGACCCAGTCAAGAGTATGTCATCGACATAAAGAACGAACACTATAAGATCAGCCCCATTTTTGCGTACATAGAGTGTGCTTTCAATCTCACTACATGTGAAGCCAAGAGCAATCAAGTGTTTATGTATTTTGTCATACCGTGCACGTGGAGCTTGCTAGAGACCATACAAGGCTTTATGCAAGCGACGAACCATGTGCTCTTTCCCTTTCATAGCAAATCCAAGAGGTTGCTGCACACAAACCTCTTCTTGCAAATCACCATTGAAGAAGGTTGTTTTTATGTCCAACTGATGCACTTTCCAACCTCGATGGGCAGTCAATGCAACCACGGCACGAATGGTAGTCATGCGTGAAGTAGGTGCAGAAGTTTCCTCATAGTCAATGCCATATTGTTGCGCATATCCTTTGGCAACCAATCTAGCTTTGTAGCGATCAATGCTACCATCAGATTTTCTCTTAATCTTGTAAACCCACTTTGTACCAATGGCATTCTTTCCTTTTGGAAATTCACATAACTCCAAAGTACCATTCCTATGTATGGAATCCATTTCTGATTGCATAGCACTCATCCATTGTGGATCGTCACATGCATCTTCAAAGGAAAGTGGCTCTTCATTACATGTTGTAGCAATAAGAGAATAATCCACAAAATTACTTGATGCATGGTGAGAGCTTGATCTTGTTCTACCAAGTAAAGGTGCACTCAATTTGCTGTCCTGCAAAGTTTGTTTCAGCCACTTTGGGATAGATTGTGCACTCTTGATAGACATGCGTTCATTATGTAAAACATCTTCAATATGTACATCATGCGTGGGCTGAATTTCATGCTCAGTTTCAGCCATATTTTGACACAAATGTTCAGCCATATGTGGCTGAAAATTTCCAACAGTTTTGGCAGTTTTTGGCTGAATTTTTTCAGCCATGTTTGGCTGGAAATTCTCTGCATTTTCAGCCCTATTTGGCTGGAATTTTTTAGCCCTTTGAACCTCAGTTGGCTGGTCTACATGGCCATAGTCAATCGCACCATTTTGGAACAAAGGCATGAGTGTATCGAACACATCTTGTGAGCTAACTGTTGGCAGTTTTTTGCATTCAAGTAGAGGGAAAACTGAATTTTCAGCAAATACCAAATCTCGACTCACAATAATTGTGTTTGTCAATGGATGGTACAACCGATATCCCTTACTTTCAGCACTATAACCAACAAATATACATTTCTTTGCCTTATCATCAAGTTTGTGACATTGTTGTGATGGCACAAGAGCATATGCCAAACAACCAAACACACGCATATGACTAACCATAGGCTTATGACCATTCCAAGCCTCATAAGGAGTGATGACTCTCAATGCTTTTGTAGGGTAGCGATTCAACACATAATTTGCACACATAACCGCTTCCATCCAAAACTTATGAGGAAGATGCTTTCCTTTAACCATACATTGTGCCATTTCAAGTAGAGTTCTATTTTTACGCTCGGCAACACCATTTTGTTGAGGTGTATATGGCACCGTACATTGGTGTGAAATACCTTTTTCACGAAGAAAAGCATTAAACTCATGTGACATGTATTCACCACCACGATCCGTGCGTAGAGTCAAAAGCTTTTGTGAAGAGAAATTTTCAGCCATAGCTAAAAATGCTTTGAAGCAAGAAAATACCTCATTCTTTGCTTTCATAGGATACACCCATGTATGGCAAGTAGCATCATCAACGAAGGTAAAAAAATATACATGCTTCCCAAAAGATCGAGTCTTGATCGGACCACATACATCACTATGAACAGCTTGCAATTTTCTTGTAGTGTGTGTATGACTATCTTTTGAAAAGAAGCACGATGCATTTTTCCAAGAATGCAACCTTCACATGCATATTTTTCAATGGACTCAAGTGTAGGCAAGCCAATAACCATGTCCTTCTTTTGCAAGTAGAGCAAACTATTGAAGTTTAAATGACCAAAACGAGCATGCCAAAGCTCCATTTCAGCCATGGAAGAAGTATGAGCAACTAAGGCATTCGAGGCAGCCCTCTTGTATGTATCACCATTACATAATGTACCGGACATCGCCATTGCTCAAATCATGAACCATACACTTATCATCAACAAAGTGTACATGAAGTTCAGCTTTGACAACCAACGGAACTGAAATTAAGTTCTTCTTGATACCGGGCACATACAATGCATTTTTCAAGAGAATCACACCTCCATTTGCAGTTGTAAGCTCAATTTTTCCTACTCCAATGATAGGATAAGAGGCACTGTTTGCACACACCACATGTCCTCCTTTAGGTGCATCTTTCAAATGGGCAAAAAATCTTTTGCATGATGTTATGTGCTTTGAAGCACCACTATCAAAGAACCAATCCGAATCAGCCTCACTCACAACCATACATTTAGAATGTAAAGAAGCATCATAATGACATGTAACAACACATGCCCAAAAATCTTGAGCCATATTAGCTTCATCATTTTTTGCATTTGCTGAATTTTCAGGAATAGACATGCCAGATTCCTTCTTCTTTTCATTGCGTTTAGCAAGCTTTCTACACTTATCAATAGTATGACCAGCCTTCGCACAATATTTGCATCTCTTCTTCTTTTGCAAATCACCATCATTAGAGGAATGAGTGGAAGAGGAAGCTTGAAGCTTTGGTTTTGATGAACCCAAAGCTGAACCATCACTTGCTTTTCATCTTTTGTGAGCCCTTCTAATTCCATTTTTCTTTGAACTAGCAAACAAACATGAACATTTTCCACTTGTATCGATAAAAAAAAATGTTGGAATATTAAACCATTCCACGTATAGAGGGAAACTGAGAGTAATTGGTACATGGAATCACTAGGAAAAGGGAATTGCAAAAATGTGATCCAGAATAATGGAGCTAAGCGACTCAAACAATTGAGTAGGATGAACAAAAAAATGTGTTTGTTGCACCTAACAATCTAAACATAAAGCTTTATCATGATTCTTGTTTGCATCGTATGAAGCAAGTGACAAATCCAAAAAATCTCATCACTTAACCCTTTCAACGATGACCGCATACACTTTTTTGTGTAGCATTTTTATAAGGGTGAAGCACTACAAGTTGCTCAAGTCATTCATGACAAAGATACTGAAGCAAAACGATACTTCTTACATTGCTCCAATGATCTCTGAAAGTAATTTTGTCCACCAACATAATCACCATTGATTGAAACGTTGCAAGCTTCGGCTATGGTTTCAAGCACAAATATTTGCATCTTAGAAACATCAGTCTTACACCCTAGACATGAGCTCGACAGGCCTCCCATAGCTTCCTATTCGAAGCCTAACTAATGCTCTCAAGGGCATTCAAATTCGATATACAAGCTCAACATATATTACTAAAATAGGTCTGCGTTCATTCTATTTCCTCAGACAGGTCTGCATTCATCAGAATATCAACACACTATTACATTATGTTTCCTCAAAACCTCGATCAGAACGGAGGGTGTCCAAGTGCTTTGGTGAAAATATCAACAATCAATCTCCTCATCTGTTATCATAGAAACAAGATCAATATCACCTGCTAATACCTTCTCTCTGATGAAGTGATAATGTACCTCGATATGGAAGATCCATTATGACGTTTCTATGCTCAACATACCAAGATTCCCCTCAATCGTTTCAATGTGGAATATCATAGTAATGTCTAGTTATTTAGGCGGTGGTCGTCACAATTGCCTACAACACATGGTGTGTTGCTCATCATCTAGCCCTTCTAATTCCATTTTTTTCTTTGAAGCAACCAATTTGCAATGTCACCCATAGATGTGTAGTTATTCAAGCAACGTTCACCACCAAGTGGCCTCAACAGGATATGCTGCTCATCATCGAGCCCTTCTAATTCCATTTTTCTTTGAACTAGCAAACAAACATGAACATTTTCCACTTGTATCGATAAAAAAAAATGTTGGAATATTAAACCATTCCACGTATAGAGGGAAACTGAGAGTAATTGGTACATGGAATCACTAGGAAAAGGGAATTGCAAAAATGTGATCCAGAATAATGGAGCTAAGCGACTCAAACAATTGAGTAGGATGAACAAAAAAATGTGTTTGTTGCACCTAACAATCTGAACATAAAGCTTTATCATGATTCTTGTTTGCATCGTATGAAGCAAGTGACAAATCCAAAAAATCTCATCACTTAACCCTTTCAACGATGACCGCATACACTTTTTTGTGTAGCATTTTTATAAGGGTGAAGCACTACAAGTTGCTCAAGTCATTCATGACAAAGATAGTGCAGCAAAACGATACTTCTTACATTGCTCCAATGATCTCTGAAAGTAATTTTGTCCACCAACATAATCACCATTGATTGAAAGGTTGCAAGCTTCGGCTATGGTTTCAAGCACAAATATTTGCATCTTAGAAACATCAGTCTTACACCCTAGACATGAGCTCGACAAGCCTCCCATAGCTTCCTATTCGAAGCCTAACTAATGCTCTCAAGGGCATTCAAATTCGATATACAAGCTCAACATATATTACTAAAATAGGTCTGCGTTCATTCTATTTCCTCAAACAGGTCTGCATTCATCAGAATATCAACACACTATTACATTATGTTTCCTCAAAACCTCGATCAGAACGAAGGGTGTCCAAGTGCTTTGGTGAAAATATCAACAATCAATCTCCTCATCTGTTATCATAGAAACAAGATCAATATCACCTGCTAATACCTTCTCTCTGATGAAGTGATAATGTACCTCGATATGCTTTGTTCTAGCATGGAAAACAAGATTCCGTGCTAACTGCATGCTGCTAAGTTTATCACAATAAATAGTGATAGGCTTTCCCACTTTCACACCTAAATCTGCAAGTGGCATTTCTAGCCATGATTCCTCACATGCTGCCATTGCAGCACCTCTATGCTCAGCCTCTGTACTGGACAAAGCAATAGAGGGTTGCTTCTTGTTGCTCCATGTGACAGTTGCACTCCCAAGTGAGAATAGAGATCTTCTATCTGGAATGCTACCAGCCCAATCTGCATCGGTGTATCCATAAACCTGCAAATCTACACTAGCCTCATAAAACAATGCATAATCCAAAGTAGCACTCACATAACGTAGAGTGTGACTCAGAGCGTCCAATTGTGGCTTCCTGGAAACCTGCATAAACTAACTATCAAGTCCAACAGTATAACTTAGAGCAGGCCTTGTAATTGTGAGATATATAAGACTTCCCACAATTTTCCTGTACATAGTAGCATTTTCCAATGCTACACCTGATGTAGTATCCAACTTCAAATTCTGATCTAATGGCATAGAAATTGGCTTACAATCAACCATACCATACTTTTGCATCATATTCAATGCATATTGCCTCTGCGACATCTATATACGTGTTTTTGTATGTATAAACTCAATGCCCAAGAAATAGTGAAGCACACCAAGTGAACATCTCACTCTTCTCTTTCATGAAATATACACATACTTTGTATGTATGGTCATCAATGAAAGCAGACATAAAATCTGCAACCGCCCATAGATGTGGTCTTTGCTTGACCCCAAACATCTGTATGTACTACTTCTAAAACACTCTCACTACCATGCTTGTCATGTGGAAATGATGCTCTTGACTGTTTACCAAATTGACATGCTGCAAATACCTTTTGCATTTCTGCAACTTTGAACTTTGGTAGTCCATGGACAATCTCCTTTGACTTCATCAATTTTAGACTTTGCAAGTTTGCATGTCCAATCCGTTTGTTCCACTTCCCTATATCTACAATAACTTTTGCACCTTTTACAAACATGGCTGCATTCATTTCAAGAATCTTCATATTTAAGGTGAACATCCTACCAAGTTTGTTTTCTTTGGTGTCCATCCATAAAGCACGGCGAAATTTTTAGCGAAAAAGCTGATCGTTAATATGAAAAGCTGCTATCGTTGTTTTTTTTAATCTCATCACAAGATTTTGCTTTTCGTGGGTATTAAAAATTCTATCGCTATTTTTAGTTTTGCTTTATTTTTTATCGCTACAATTTGGTGCTTTTGCCATCTACTACAACTACAACCTAGCTTTTTGTGTTTTGTACATTTGTACATACTTAACTAATTTACACATACATCCATATTCACTTACATACATCCACGCATACATACACAAATGCTGAATTTTATGTTCACGCCGACAAATTTAAATATACATGCAGAAATACACGTGCGAGCCCCAAATACATGCGTAAAGACTTAATTGTCTGTGTGGATAGATATGCATACATTCATACACACAAACATACATATAGATTGCATATGCAAAGGTGCAAGTGGGTGCATACATATATGCATACATACAAAATACATACATACATACAAAGACACATTTACATATATACATGGATTTTTCACACACAGATGCACATGCATAAAGATATGCAAGCATGCATAGATACCACACATAATCACGTACTGATGCACGCACATGCATTTTCAAAAGCACAAATGCACACAAAATCACTCATGTATGATACATGGTACCAATCAAACACACACATGTACTGACAAGCACATAAATAATACACACATATTCTTACATTCATATGTATTTCATATACAGGTGTACTGAAAACACATATACACATAGGCATGAATGGAAATCTCACAGAGAGAGCATAATCATTAGTATACGTGCATAAGACACACAAAGTTAGTAACACATGCACATACAAAATTTGCACACAAAGTCATGGATCACAATAGCATCTTCTTGAAGGACTCTTCTGGTTAATTTTTTCTACATGAAGGACCCTTCTTATTGGTTTTTTTTTGCATCCGAACTTATTTGGATAATCTCCTGATTTAGTACAATTTTTTGAAAAAGAAACAAATCAGTGAGTAACAATTCAATAGGAACTATTGATTCGATTGTCAAACTAGAATTTCAAAAAGGTATTATCATCCAGATAGCACAAAACAATTTTACTTTTCTTCTTTAAGTGTCTCTTAATAACAAATTTACAAGTCACAATGTCTACATCAGTGTCCATGGTTAAAAACCGAAACTCTCAAAACACAAAACAATGTCCATGGTTAAAAACTGCAACTCTCAAAAAACACAAAAAAAAAAGAGCTTTAAAGGTTCATTCTCAAGTTATTGCTAGTCTGCAGTAGAATGAATACAAGTTGCTCTCTCTCATTCAACAATGTTTTTTCTATAAGGTATGCAAATCAATCTAGCTGATCGCGCTCTGGTTATCAACACGTTCCTCTTATCTTCTACCATTTATTTCCTTTCCTGTTGGAGACCGAAAGAGCAAGATCTGTCCAAACTGGATAGTATTTGCAAAAATTTCCTCTGGACGGGCGACCACAATAGGAGGGGGGTGCCTAAAATCAAATGGTCCATGTGCACCAGCCATAGAGATAGTGGCGGACTCGGTATCCTCGACATTGGGTGGGTGCATGGCCAACAAGCTGGCGGCCAAATGGATGATTAAGGCTTGGTGCAACGAGGAGGCCTCGTGGGCCAAGTTGATCTTCAGAAACAAGAATGAGTTGGCTCTCATGGGCTTACCAAGTTGGAAGAATCTTGACATCTTGACCTTGCTATTCTCCCTGAACCCTGTCTTCCCGAAAGGCTCTAATCTGGTGTGCTCCCTATGGAAGAGTTGGAATAAAGTCAAAGGCTACACAAGAATAAGTTAAGACTGGAAGTGGGCAACCGGTATCAGACAAAACGACTCTATCTGGTCCCCGCTCCATGGCATCCGGAGTGTGGAATCTTGGAACATTCAGAATGCCAATAAGTTATGGAACAAAGGCTTCAAAAAATGGAAACATCTCTGGAAACAAGACACCAACCGTTGGATCAACTTCGAGGATATTGACCCTAATATCAACATTTCGTATGAGGAATGGAACACTTTGCAAAGCAGATGTCTCGCTTGGGACCGACACAAAGTTCGCCTTCTCATGGGACACGACACGCCGAGCTCGCTTGGTCTCAAATGGCACAATGGGAATAGCCTATCAAAAATCCCGAACATGAAAGAAACGATTGACTATCAGGTTAACCTCAACAAGAAGTGGAGCCTGTCATGGACGCGGCTTCGGTGGGACATGAAGTTCATGGCTATCTGGCACCCCCTCATAGAAGTCAAAAAGTCTGTCCTCTTATGGCAAATTCTGCATCATAGAATCTGGACCAACCTTAAGGCTAACAAATTTTGTGGGATTCCTCCCTGGTGCAAACGCTGCTACCGGTCTATCGAAGATGTTTCACACATCTTCTTTACCTTTCCCAACTCCAACAGACTTTGGCAGACGGTTGGAAAGAAAATCAGACTTCAAAAACGTCCCAGTTGGAAGCAAGCCTTGCAGGGAGAAGCGATCGGCTGCTCCGCGACTCTCTGGAATGCCATCAGAGGGGAGGTCCTTTGGAAAATCTGGCGAGAAAGATGTGCCATCAACCTCGGTGACTCCCGCAAAGAGTGGTCAATTGAGAAATCGTTGTTCCTCCTTGGCAAAAGGATTACTAACTCTAAGAAGTCCCCCCCCTTCAGGCATCATCAAGTACTCCTCTTGATCAATAACAAGCTTAAACCCAAGTGGGCCCCACATGAGGGTGATGAGAGGGTAATTAACCTTCTTTGTAATGTCATCTAAGCTCTGTAAAAGCTCCCTCTGCTTTGTGGGATTTGGGGGGTCCCATGGGCACCAGTCCCTTTCTCTTGTACTTTTCTTTATTTAATTCAAGTCCGGAAGAGTAGGCTAATGCCGAACTTCCTTTATATTAAAAAAAAAAACAATGTTTTTTCTTTTATGTTAGAAGTATCTGAACAAAGCTTGAAATAAGTTCTATGTCATCATGCGGAAAAGAACAATATACTCACAATAAATAGGAGTCACAATTAATAACTTCATTATTCACTAGTCTCAGAACTTTCAAGCTCACAATATTATTAGTGGCTATAGTGGATTCGAAAAATAAATTTTTTTAAGCTGTAGTTATTATGGAAAGGCAACATCTCGTTATAGTAAAATAAACTACGATTATGACACAAACACAGAAATTATGGATGATGGCTTCATGAGCTTCCTTCGCTAATATCTAACAACCTTAGAGTATGTTGACATTTAACTACATGACATACACAAAAGTGAATAGGCTAATTGCCATCCAGATTATCTGAGAAGTTTCGCATGCTACAAATATCTGTGGAAGCACGCGAATAGCACAAGGAAGAAGAAGAAGCTTGGAGGACACACAATACTGAATGTATTACTAGAGAATGTACAAAGATAAGTAGCCTATTAGGGCAATAGGTGTATATACAAGCCGGGGAAAAAAAACCTCCTGAAGAGAGAAAAAAGTGCCCCGGCGGTCCTAGAGTGTTCACACACATCACTACCTAAATATATCAACATGGCCAAGAAATATTACAAGGGTCCATTTACTTCTAAGGATTTTATTCTCAAAAATGAACACCCTCTTTTGCTCGAAAGGAGAATACTCTCGTAGTTTCTAATTTTGCCCAAGTATTATTATAGGGGTTTTTCACTATTTTTCGAGATCATCAAAATTGATTCTATCCCTGTCATTCCAAACTCTCAAGAAAAAGCTTCACCTTTGGTCACATGTCAAAGCCCTTCAAAGTAGCCAATCACCTCGCCAAGCAAGATTTTCTCCCAGCCAACCTGGTGATCCAATGGAAGGGTCATTCCAAAGGTAGGTGATCTTAGGATAGGACAAGAAGAGGTGCCCAATGTCTTCCCTCCCACTAAAGCATCTTTTGAACCATAGAAGGGAATCCTTAAATTTGTTGTCTCTCGCATTGGTTTAGAGCCCATGATGGAGAATTTGCAATAGGACAACCACTTTCTTATGTTCCCCCCAATGCATGCCAAACCTCTATCATTCCTAATTCCTAACTAATCCATGATCAAGGGATGATGATTTTGATTTCGAATGTGATGGTATTATAGTTTTCTATTGACTATTGATATTTTATCAAATTTCTTTCATTTTTTCTTTAGCCTTTCTACACGTAGCTCCTCCCAAAACAAAGACAAGAAAATTTCTTATTCCTCCTACGACTCGATCTGATTTTTCAAAAGGCACTTATTGTTGGAATCAATGTTCACTCCTGGTCCAAATATCCTCATCTTCTAGCTATAGTAGATTATTTTTCTGAACAAGTTGTGCTCAACCAAAAGGCGTGGGCACCTTCGTCTAGGAGATAAGATTTGAAGAAACATCTCATAGACGTGGGTTCAAGTCCCGCGATCCGCATGACGTGAAGAACTTTTGGAAATAGCTTTATTAAAAAGCATGTCGGTTATTGCCGTTTTTCCACGTAGATTTTGGTGACGTATGATAATTTTGGCAAAGATTTTTTTAGGGATCGCATACTTTTTTAGCGAAGGAGCTTTAAGTTGTGCTTTTCATTGGAGTACTTCTAAGCTATATAAAGAGAGCCATGTTTATTGTTGAGACATCACTCATCAAGCAAAGAGGAGGTGATCAAGACAACTCTTGGAGTTCTGAAGATTTGGAGGTGGAGACTTGGTGAAGGAGAGGCTACTCTCTTGGAGCAACAAGTCTTCTACAAGGTGGTGGTAACTATCTTTTGTGAGTTAACTTTATATTTTGTTTTAAGGGTTTCTCTACCCTAATCTCAAAATTAGGGTTGGTTGATTTACAATTTTGTTACACTATTTTGTGAGAATAAGGTTAGCTTCGTTGCTCATTCACTTCACACACTTAGATTATTTCAACATAATCTAAATTTTGCATCATCATCTTCTTGGATATTCTTCCATTAGTGAGTGCACCACTTTATATGGTTGAGTAGTACTCCCACGTTGTAATTTGGACATCTATTTTTTGGTGAGTAAGCATCTAGCTTACGTTCTATATCCTTGTCTCAAGATCTCTTTCTTTCTATCTCTCACTTATCATCTTAATTAATTAAGTGTGTATGCTCAAAAGGTTTTAGTATTGGAACAATCTTGGGACCAAAATTCCAACACTTGGTATCAGAGCAATGCGAGAGATAACAAATTATAGTAAGTCCTTGGATATTTGACTCAGGTGCTACAAAGCATATGAAAGGTTGCAGAGATGTGTTTTCTTCTCTTTCCTATTCTTCAGGTAGAAGAGTTACTATTGCAGATAGCAATAATTTGGATGTTGTGGGAATAGGTACAGTAATCCTAAACTCAAGAGAAGGTGGTAATTTTCAAATTTTAGATGTTCTTTATGTACCTGAAATCAAGAAGAATCTGCTATCTATATCTACATTTTTATGTGTTACATTTTTATGTGATGGTTTTAAAGTTGTATTTGCAAGACATCTTTGTAAGATCTTATCACACAAAGACAACAAGTGTATTTTACAAGGTGAGTCTAATTTCGTGTAGTGTTGACACACGAAAGTTTGTGACATGAAATATTTGGATATCATAATTGTATTTGCACTTAGAGTTATAGCCTCTCCTAAGAACACTGATACTAGGTCTAGATCCTTCACATGTGCATTAGATGTCTGATGCCATAATGATAGAGAGTTGACTATAATGCAAGGAGAGAGTACAAGATAAAAGAAAGAGCTACAAAGCAGGTGAGTTAAATCATCACCCTTTACAAGTGGAAACTAACTTAAAAAACTAAGAAGCTTTATAATGGTTTGATCAACTTCATGTGAAAGACATTTACATTCGAGCTTCTTAGTTCTATAACAAAGAATCTAAAGTTCTTGAAGCGAGTAAGAGGGCTCTTAGTGATTCTAACTCTTCGATCTAGAAACTCCAAGGAGGACTCAATAGAACATTCTATAGATGGGCAATCAATATCTGTAGAGTAGCTCTCTCTCCAAATCTTCGAGAGGACGTCATTCGTTTATCATGTTATGAATAACTGAGTAACAACCAACCGCCTCTCCCACTAGGGCTCGTTTCCAGTCAATCGATTAATCAAACTTAAGATGCTCTTTGACCTTGCTCTAGAGAGCGACACTGTAGTGGATTCTTCTCTTTAAGAGCTCTGCAATCATGTCCTCATAATACAAAAATTGAGCTTCGGATGCCAAGCATGATGCTCTACAAAAACCTATAGAATATGTTGACCTACAAAATACACAAAACACAAACACTGTTGGAAACAACAGTAAATAAACAAAATTCGATACTGCAAAATATTCAATTCTTCAAGCACAGCGCTGAAGGGGTACAAGATAAGATAAGCATTTAAGCGATTCTCCAATCTAAGCAACTTCTCTTCTCGTCTATCCTCCTCACGGCAAGCTCTAGCACTATGTCTTTTCTCTGCAAGGATGTCATGAAAAGTCGAAACCAGACATTGTTCTTATTCTTCCTCTTCATCATGCGTCAGTTCTGTTATCAAGCTATGCTTGCAACCGAAATCATTGCTTTTAACTCGGTCAGCAATCCTTTTACAGGAAGACTCGCTTTTGAAATGTGTATCTATAACTTCTGCTTCCGTACTCTCTGCAATGACATTCCTTGACGACGTTGAGCAGTAGTGCTGGTGATCGAAGAAGTTAACCGTCTGTCTAAATGCCTTGATACAACCGTTGTAGCATATTTGCCTTTGCCCCATTCATTGGATTTCGATTTGTTCGTACTAACAACATTCTTTGTAGCAAACTTTCTTTTTCCCCATTCATTGGATTTGTTGCTACTGACAACATTCTTTCGATCTGTCATGCTGCTCTTTGGTGAGAGCACATGTGTTGTTATTGTTAGCTGTAATCCGACATTTTCTTCGCCTTCTTCGATACTCGTGGTATCGTTCAAAAAGCTATAGTCTCTCACTTCCTTAAGGAGCTCTCGCACTCTGGCGTATAATGCACGATATCGCATTCTCATCCACTCAAGGCACTTCAAAGAGATCTAGGAATCTTATAATCACGGCATGAAAGTATGACCGAGCTCTTCTTGAATATCTTCGAGACCACAAACTGAGGCATCGTTGCGATGAATTCTGTTGTGTGCTGCTCCTGACCGGTTCAACAGTAGCGCTCTGCTAGAGCAATGTATGCAGGGTTAAACGCATGCTTTTTTTTTATGGAATCCAAGTTCTCAATGAAATGCACTTTTGAGATTCTCACCTAAAAAACATATCCTCTTTAAATATGGTTGATTAATCTATAGCGCGAAAAAATCACATAACAAATGGAATAAAAAGCTATGTTAGACTTTCATAGGGTGCAAAACAATGTAATATCTCAATCTTTTTTTTCTGAGTCTGAGCCTCGAATTTCGAAGAAGTACCAAAATCGTCAAAATTTCCTTGTTAATAAAATTTTAAGGATTTTGATACTACTTCGATATTTGATGCTTAGACCAAAAATAAAAAAAGAATTTAGATATTACATTCTTTCGCACTCAATGAAACTCTAATATAGCTTTTGATTCCATTTGTTGAACGATTTCTTCGCGCAAGAGATATTTATCAACCAGATTTAAAGACGATATGCTTTTCAGGTGAGAATCTCAAAAGTGCGTTTCATTGAGAACTTCCATGCCATAAAAAGGTAGCATGTGTTTAACGATGCATACGTTGATCTAGCAAAGCGTTACTGCTGAGCCGGTCAAAAGAAGCACACAGTCGAATTTATCGCAAGCATGCCTTAGTTTATGGCGTTGAAGATATTCAACAAGGGTTTGGTCGTACGTTCTTGCCATGATTGTAAGATTTCTGGATCTTCTTGTTAGAAGCGCCTAGAGTGGATTAGAATGCGACACCGTGGATTGGACACTAAAGCGTGAGAGGTCCTTATGGAAGCAAGTGACTACAGCTTCTTGAATGATACTACTTGTACCGAAGAAGGCGAAGAAAGTGCAAAATTACAGCCAAGAACAACATCAACAACATAGGTGCTCTCGCCAAAGAGAAGCACGACAAATCCAAAAAATATTATCAGTAGCGACAAATCCAATGAACGGGGCAAAGGAAAATCTGCTACAAAAAATATTGTCAGTACCAAGAATCCAAACCCAATGAATGGAGCAAAGGCAAATGTGCTTCAACAATTCTATCAAGGCATTTAAACAGAGGGTTAACTTCTCCGATCACAAGCACTATTATTCAACGCCCTCAAGGAATGTCGTTGTAGATGAGACGGAAGCAGAAGTTTAGATATATGCATTTCAAAACCGAGCCTCAAAGTAAAAGGATTGATGATCGACTGAAAAACAATGATTTTGATTGTAAGCGTAGATTGATAACAGAACCGACGGGTGATGATAAGACGAAGAAGAAAAATGTATGGTTTCCACTTTTCATGATATCCTTGTAGAGGAAAGGCATAGTACTAGAGCTTGCCGTGAGGAGGATAGACGAGAAGACAAGTTGCTTAGGTTGGAGAATCGCTTAAACACTCATCGTCGAAAGCACACAACGTTATGATAAGCTTATCTTAAGTAGCATACGTTATGATAAGCTTATCTTAAGTAGCGTTGCTGCTTCCGTCATGAAAGGAACGTTAGCTCTCCGTTGTATCTTCCGCCATTAATCTTGTACTCCTTCACTGCTGTGGTACTAGAATATTTTATCTTGTATCCCTTCGACGTTGTGCTGAAAGAATGAGATATTTTGCAACATCAAACTTTCTTTATTCACTGTTGTTGCCAACATTGGGTGTAAATGAAAAGCCCTGTTGGGTTAAAAGATTAAGTGGGCGTGAGTTAATTAAATGAGGTGAATAAGAATACTTGAGCATTTGAAGTGATCATGAATATTTATATGTGTTTCATGAATCATGAAGAGGCAGATAGAGGACTGAAATTTCAATGTCTGAGTTTCTTGCACTGCACCTCTATTTGTTTTTAACTTTCACAAATTCATGTTAGCTTTTCTCTTGCATTTGCATGACTCTTCTTAAAACTGCGGCAATGCATTATTTCATTTTCTCTTTCATAGAAAAACTTGCTCTCATTTGTATCTTTCAATTAATTTAAGTCAATCAAGAAGAGTAGATCTCAATGATCAAACTTTCTTTTGGAAAATAATAGCTAAAAAGATGAATTGCATCACAGAGCAAGTGAATTAATAATCAGAGCCTTTATTTTGGATGTTGTATATGGATTCCTAAAATAATACTACGCTCACATAATCACTTCTACTATGGCTTCTTGCTCAACCAAGATATACATGAGCTACCAAGCATGAAGCAAAAGCCACTAGTGGACACACAAGTGTCGTAGCAACGAGCCCACTCTGAGTCAAAAAAAGCATGCAAATCTGGCGATAGTGATCCCCCCCTTGGGATAAAACAACCCAAGTAGTCAAGTACCACTCAAGTAGCGAAAGATGTGCTTAACCGCCTACCGATGCTTTACACTTCGACAATGCATAAACCTACTTATCTATGAGACAGCAAACTGAATGTCTGGCCTAGTAATGCATAAGTAAATCAGGCATCCAACAACCTACTAATAGAGTACAGCATCAAATGCATCTCCAGCATCATGAAGACTTAATCGTAAACCTATCTCCATAGGAGTGGCAATAGGCTTACAGTCTTCAAGGCCAAAATGATGCAATAATGTGCGTTTGATACAAAGCCATTCCACCATCAACTTGCATAAATTGAATGCCCGAATAGTGATGCAAATGCCCCAAATCAGACATCTCAAATGAGGCATGTAGATCAACCTTAAAATCAACAACATGCTTCTCAATAGGACCAGTGAGAAGCATATCTTCAACATAGAAAACAATGATCAGAAGCACATCATTAGCACGCTTAATATATAAGATGCTTTCAGTTGGACTATTCTCAAAACCATATGCAATCAGATAGGCATGTATCTTCTCATACAAAGCACGTGGTGCTTTCTTTAAACCAAATAATGCCTTCTTTGACCTACACACCTGATTTTCATGCCCTTTCTACACAAAGCCACGGGGCTGAAAAAGACTGAGTTGTTGCCAACACTAGGTGTAAATGAAAAGACCTGTTGGGTTAAAAGATTAAGTGGACGCGAGTTAATTAAATCAGGTAAATGAGAATATTTGAGCATTTGAAGTGATCATGAATATTTACATGGGTTTCATTAATCATGAAGAGGCAGATGGAGGACTGAAATTTCAATGTGTGAGTCCCTTGCACTTCATCTCTATTAGTTTCTAACTTTCACAAATTCATGTTAGCTTCTCTCTTGCATTTGCATGGCTCTTCTTAAAACTGCGGCAATGCATTATTTCATTTTCTCTCTCATAGAAAAACTTGCTCTGATTTGTATCTTTCAATTAATTTAAGTCAAAAAAGAAGAGTAGATCTCAACGATCAAACTTTCTTTTGGAAAATAATAGCTAAAAAGATGAATTGAATCATAGAGGAAGTGAATTAATAATCAAAGCCGTTATTTTGGATGTTGTATATGGATTCCTAAAACAATACTACGCTCACATATTCACTTCTACTATTGTTAATATCCATGAGCAAGAAATATTACAAGGATCCATTTACTTTTAAGGATTTTATTCTCAACAATGGACACCCTCTTTTGCTCGAAGGGAGAATACTCTCGTAGTTTCTAATTTTGCCTAAGTATTATTCTAACGGTTTCTCACTATTTTTTGAGATCATCAAAATTGATTCTATCTCTTTCATTCCAAACTCTCGAGAAAAAGCTTATCTTTCGTCACATGCCAAAGCGCTTCATCACCTCACCATGCAAGATTTTCTCCCAGCCAACCTGGTGATCCAATGGAAGGGTCATTCCAAAGATAGGTGATCTTAGGATAGGACAAGAAGAGGTGCCAAATGTCTTTCCTTCCACTAAAGCATCTTTTGAACCATAGAAGGCAATCCTAAAATTTGTTATCTCTCGCATTGGTTTAGAGCCCATGATGGAAAATTTGCAATAAGACACACTTTCTTATGTTTTCCTCAATGCATGCCAAACCTCTATCATTCCTAATTCCCAACTAATCCATGATCGAGGGATGATGATTTTGATTTCAAATGTGATGGTATTATAGTTTATTATTGACTATTGATATTTTATGAAATTTCTTCCATTTTTTATTTAGCCTTTCTCACGGCAAGCTCTAGCACTATGTCTTTTTTCTGCAAGGATGTCATGAAAAGTCGAAACCAGACATTCTTCTTATTTCTTCTCTTCATCATCCGTCGGTTCTGTTATCAACCTATACTTGCAACCGAAATCATTGCTTTTCACTCGATCAACAATCCTTTTACAGCGAGGCTCACTTTTGAAATGCGTATCTACAAACTTCTGCTTCCGTCCCCTCTGCAACGACATTCTTTGACGTCATTGAGCAGTAGTGCTGGTGATCAAAGAAGTTAATCCTCTTTCTAAATGCCTTGATACAACCGCTGTAACAGATTTTTCTTTGCCCCATTCATTGGATTTAGATTTGCTGGTACTGAAAACATTCTTTGTCGCAGACTTACCTTTGACCCATTCATTGGATTCGATGCTACTGATAACATTCTTTGGATTTGACGAGCTGCTCTTTGGCGAGAAGACATGTGTTGTTGTTGTTGTTGTTGTTGTTGTTGGTTGTAATACGACGTTTTCTTCACCTTCTTCGATACTCTTGGTATCATTCAAGAAACTGTAGTTCTTCGCTTCCTTAAGGAGCTTTTGCACTCTGGCGTCCAACACACGGTGTCGTATTCTCATCCACTCAAGGCGTTTACAACAAGGAGATAAGGAATATTACAATCATGACAACAAGGTACGACTTAGCCCTTCTTGAATATCTTCAACGCCATAAAGTGAAGCATGTTTACGAATTTCTGTTGTGTGCTTCTCCTGACCGACTCAGGAGTAGCGGTCAGCTAGATCAACGTATGCATCGTTAAACGCATGTTGTCTTTTTATGGCATCCAAGTTCTCAATGAAAGGAACTTTCGAGATTCTCACCAGAAAATTATATCCTCTTTAAATTTGGTTGATAAATATCTCTTGCATATCCTCTCATTTCTATCTGTAAATTAATTTAAATCAAATAAGAAGAGTAGATCTCAATGATCAAACTCTCTTTTGGAAAATAATAGCTAAAAAGATAAATTGCATCACAAAGGAAGTGAATTAATAATCAGAGCCGTTATTTTGGATGTTGTGTATGGATTCCTAAAAGAATACTATGCTTAGATAATCACTTCTACTAATGTTAATATCCATGGCCAAGAAATATTACAAGGATCCATTTACTTTTAAAGATTTTATTCTCAAAAATGAACACTCTCTTTTGCTCGAAAGGAGAATACTCTCGTAGTTTCTAATTTTGCCTAAGTATTATTCTAGGATTTTCTCACTATTTTTTGAGATCATCTAAATTTATTCTATCTCTTTCATTCCAAACTTTCGAGAAAAAGCTTCACCTTTTGTCACATGCCTAAGCGCTTCAAAGTAGCCTATCATCTTGCCAAGCAAGATTTTCTCCTAGCCAACATGGTGATGCGATGAAAGGATCATTCCAAAGATACGTGATCTTACGATAAGACAAGAAGAGTTGCCCAAGGTCTTCCCTCCCACTAAAGCATCTTTTGAACCATAGAAGGGAATCCTAAAATTTGTTATCTCTCGCATTGGTCAAGAGCCCATGATGAAGAATTTGCAATAGGACGAACACTTTCTTATGTTTCTCCCAATGCATGCCAAACCTCTATCATTCCCAATTCCCAACTAATCCATGATGAAGGGAGGATGATTTTGATTTCAAATGTGATGGTATTATAGTTTTCTATTAACTATTGATATTTTAGGTTAACTTCATTGCTCACTCACTTCACACACTTAGATTATTTCAACATAATCTAAATTTTGTATCATCATCTTCTTGAATATTCTTCCATTAGTGAGTGTACCACTTTATATGGTTGAGTAGTGCTCCCATGTTGTAATTTGGATATCTATTTTTTGGTAAGTAAGCATCCAGCTTGCGTTCTCTATCCTTATCTCAAGATCTCTTTCTTTCTCCCTCACTTATCATATTAATTAATTAAGTGTGTATGCTCAAAAGGTTTTTCTAATGGAACAATCTTGGGACCGAAATTCCAACACTTGGTATCACAACATAATTGAAATACACACTTAGTTAAGATGAGTGAGATTAGAATTGAGATCGTAGACAAGTTGGATGGATCCCATGTGGAGTTTCATGATGATGAATATTTTAGTGACAAAGGATTTATGGAGTATCATCAATGGATCCTTTACAAGACCAAGATAAGAAGGCGAAGAAGGAGCCACAAAAGCTTCAAGAGGTACTCAAGTTACTATTACAAAACCAATTGAAGAAGGGGTAACCACTTCGACATCCTGAGTCACAAGTAGGTCTTTACTTATAGTTCCTGCTACTGAAGATCAGGCAAGATGGGATGCTAGAGATTCTTTAGCACTTTCATTCATAACAAAGAGTGTTAAAAAGCATATTATACTACATATCAGATCTTGCAGAAGCTCTAGACAAGCTTGATTGAAGCTTGAGAATCTTTTTCAGAGCAGAAATCCTACTAGGAAAGATCACTTAAGGAGACAACTAGCAAATACAAGGATGAAGGCTGGTGAGTCAATTCAAACCCACATTACGAGACTCGTTGACTTGAGAGATCAACATCTAAGTATAGGAGTTGAGATATCCGATGAAGAAATGGTAAACACGCTGATTAATTCACTTCCTATTTCATATCGATCTTTCATAACCACTCTTATCCTTACCACAAGAGATAGAGAGGTTACATTTGAAGAGCTAGAGTTCTTGTTACATCAAGATTAAGATCAGTTGAAGGGAATAGAAGAGAATGAAGAAGCACTTTCATCTTCATCAAAGGATAAAAAGACGAAGAAGGATAAGAAGGAAAAGTAATCCAAGAAGGAAAGTAGGTCCCTCTCACCTTCTACTTCAGATTCTGTTTCTACTACATCTAAAGAGAAGTCTTCTAAGAAAAAAGAAGTATTATGTTTTTACTATAAGAAACCTGGACATTTAAAAGCAGCATGTTATAAAAGGATTGAAGCAAAAAAGAAAAAGGCATCAGGTAATGTTGCAGAAGATGATAAACAAGGGAAATCCCAAGGTGATTCATATGCATGTATCACCATTGAAGAAGTAGCTTTTGATCAGGAAGCTTTACAAGTTCTTTCAGCAAGTCCTTGCATATTTGACTCACGTGCTACAAAGCATATGACAAGTTGCAGAGATTTGTTTTCTTCTCTTTCCTATTCTTGAGGTAGAAGAGATACTATTGAAGATAGCAATGATTTGGATGTTGTGGGAATAGGTACAGTAACCCTACAGTCAAGAGAAAGTGGTTAGATGTTCTTTATATACCTCAAGTCAAGAAGAATGTGCTATCTATATCTACATTTTTATGGGATGGTTTTAAAGTCATATTTAAGAGAGATCTCTGTAAGATCTTATCACACAAAGACAACAAGTGTATTTTACAAGGTGAGCATAGAGGTATCAAAGGCATAGGTATGGTTTAGAGTTCTCAAAAGTATCAAAGTCAAAGATATGGTTGAGAGTTTACCCTCATTCAAGTTATGAGATGATTCAGACATATGTGAAGGTTGTCTTGAACGTAAGATGCATCAACTACCTTTCAAGAAACATGGTCATATTACAACTACCAGGAAATTGCAGATTATTCATTCAGATGTGAATGGAACTATGAGAGCAGACTCTATTCAAGGATTTAGGTATTTTGTTCTATTTGTTGGAGATTTTACGAGATACTCATGGATCTATGGTCTTAAGTTGAAGTCAGAAGTCTTTCCTATGTTCAAGAAGTTTGTAGCTAAGGTTGAAAATGAAAATCAGGAAACTATCCAGATTCTCAGAAGTGATAGAGGTGGAGAATACTTGTCAAAAGAATTCAAAACATTTCTTGATGAATTCCAAACCTTCTACAGATTCAGTTCCACAAGAGACTTTGGTTCGAGAAATGGAAGAATTTAAAGTTCCAAAAAGTCTTACTACCTCGGCATGACAAGTTCTAGAACCTGTGGAAGCTAAAGGGTTTGAAAGAGTTTCACCACTATTTAAGGATACACCTACTTGATTATATCAGACTTGTAAAGATAGTGGTATAAAGACTTTTATAGGAAGAACAAGGAGTCAGACTAGACAACAACAACAAGATCGTATAAGAACAAGATGTCAGCCTAGACAGCAACAACAAAGAGATCATGTAAGTTTTGCTGAAGACTTTGAGATTCATGATATTTTGGCACTTACCACTATTGAAGATGAACATGCATGTGTTAAAGATGCACTTAACATTCCTATTTGAAGGAAAGATATGCAAGAAGAGATTGATTCTATTTATAAGAATCAAACTTGGCAGCTATGTGAGTTACAAGAGGGAAAGAAGGCTATAGGTGTAAAATGGATCTTCAAAATCAAAAGGAATGCAGATGGTACTATTGATAGATACAAGGTGAGGTTAGTTCTCAAAGGATATGCATAACAAAAAGGTATTGATTATGATAAGATATTCGCTCCTATGTCTAGGATGACTGTTATTAGGTCAATACTTGCTTTAGGAGCACATTTTGGTTGGCATATATATCAACTTGACATTAAGACTGCTTTTCTTAATGGTGATTTACACGAGGATGTGTATATTCAGCCACCAGAAGGTTTTGAAGAGACAGGTAAAGAACACTTAGTGTGCAAGCTTATAAAAGCTTTGTATGGTTTAAAACAGGCACCTAGAGCATGGTATGAAAAGATACATACATATCTTTTCTCTATTAATTTCCATAACTCAGATGCAACTCCAACTCTTTATATCAAAGCTGAACCACGTATGTGATTATAGCAATCAATTATGTGGATTGATATATCTTTGTATAATCAAGAAATTGGTTGCTTGATATATCTTTGTAATACACGTCCTGATATATAGTTTGTAGTTTCTCAAGTATCAAGGTTCATGCAAAATCTGACAGTGTTACATTGAAAAGCAATAAAGAAGATCTCTCAATATTTGAAGGAAACTTCAAATTTTGCTATGGTATTTTTGAAATCTACACATTTGTTACTAAAAGGATTTTCAGATTCTGATTGGGCAAGTGAGGAGATACAAGAAGTAGTACTAGTGGATTTTGTTTTTATCTTGGAGATTGACTTATCTCATGGCTTTCGAAGAGACAACCCACTATTGCTACTTCATCATGTGAAGTTCAATATCGTGAAGCACTTACAGCTCGGTAAGTCTTCCACCTACCTCATGGAAGAGGCCCCTAGAATTGGATGTCTACCCTAGATAAGAAAACCTCATGAGAACCCTCTTTATCAATGTCAAATGCTTTATAAAGAAAAATGTAACCACTATTTCAATGCCCACATGTATGTACATAAGCGATATGCATAGATGTGTACATAGGGTTTGTTTGCCCAATATATAGAGTAAAAATAGTACTAAAAGGCTGAATGTATAGCCCAAAAACTAGCCAAAAACACTTGCAAGTATCTATCAACTCCATTCTTTTGGTGCAGAAAATGTGCATCGACTTGTGGTTACTCCCACCACAACTAAAAGCTTTTGAAGAAACTTGTGGATTTACTAGTGTGTCTTGAAAACAGAGTCTCAAGAAATGATATTGATAATTGATTGTTGTAGAACTAAAAAGAACACTCTTCTTGATATTCTTGGACCTTTGAAAGAGAGCTATACATGAAAGTAATCCAAAATGGCTCCTAGAATCACCCCAATAATGCTTCAAAATAGGCTTTGAAAGCAAAGAATAAACCTTTGAAGGCCCAAAAGGTCTTCAAGGTCATGTGAACCTAACTACTTCCCCTCCTCAAACACCACAGGGGTGTAGCTAAGAGAAAAAATATTTTCAAATAAGCGAGCTGCATGGAGAACGGTACTCGTTGGGTGACCCTCAGGACATCTATATACCTGTTTCTGTATGTATAAACTCAATGCCCAAGAAATAGTGCAACACACCAAGTGAACATCTTGCTCTTCTCTTTCATGAAATACACCCATACTTTGCGTGTATGGTCATCAATGAAAGTAACATAAAATCTGCAACCGTCCATAGATGTGGTCTTTGTTGGACCCCATACATCTGTATGTATTACTTCTAGTACATTCTCACTAACATGTTTGTCATGTGGAAATGATGCTCTTGACTATTTACCAAATTGACATGCTCCACATACCTTTTGCATTTCTGCAACTTTGAACTTTGGTAGTCCATGGACAATCTCCTTTGACTGCATCAGTTTTAGCCTTTACAAGTTTGCATGTCCAATCCGTTTGTTCCACATCCCTATATCTGCAATAACTCATGTACCTTTTGCAAACATGGTTGCATTCATTTCAAGAATGTTCATATTTAAGATGAACATCCTACCCACTTTGTTTCCTTTGGCAACCAATCGTCCATCCTGCTTGTACTCTTCTACATATAATCCATCAGCATTGAACCTGACTTGTAATCCCTCATCAACCATTTGTCCAACAGAAACTAGATTCTTTGTTATAGCATATTTACAGGTAAGTACATATCGATAGAAGAGCAAGAGCTCATAGAGCTAATCCAAGAATATAGATATGTGTTTGCTTGGACTTATAAATATCTAAAGGGAGTGGACCCTTCTATTTGTTCGCAAAAGATTCCAATGACCCAAGTTGCAAAACCCTCCAAACAATGAGCATACACCTACTATTATGTATATTTAGCCAAGATTAAAAATGGAATCTCAAGTGATGTAGAAAAAATAAAAGTTCACCTATTGTAGACAAAATAAAACCTATATTCGAATTAAATATGCCCAAAAATGCAAAGGAAGTGCAAGCTTCTATGGGACATTGTGGATATTACCGATGATTCATCCATATGCATGCCATAATTTCTAAACCATTGTATGGGCCATTGACTCAATCTGTTCTAACATAAGAGTGCGAAAAAGATTTCAATGAATAGAGAAAATTGAGCTCCGCTCCAATTTTTAAAGTACCAAACTAGAATAAACCATTCCATATTCATGTGGACGCATCTAATTATGCCATTGGATGCGTCTTAGCACAACTAACAAACGCAAAGATAAATTACCCCATACCCTATGTCAGTAGACAGCTAAACCAAATAGAATACAATTACACTACAACTGAAAGAGAAGGATTAGGGATGATCTATGTAGTGAAGAAGTTGAAACATTACCTCGTAGCCAATAAATTTAAATTCTTGATTGATCACAAAGTTCTATTGTACTTGTTCAATAAACTTTGTAATACATGAAGGCTAGTGAGATGGTTTCTACTACTAATGGAGTTTGATTTCAAAGTAGTAGTGAAGAAATGCAATACCCATGTAAGAGCTGATTATTTGTCTAGGATGACCCATGGAGATCCACCTACAATAGTAGGTGACAAGGTAACTGACACGTATTTATCCCACTTGGAAATATGACCTAAATGGGCTAAGAAGTTGATACATATACTCCTGCATGGACCACATAATAGGATTAATACGAGCAATTACTAAGGAAAAAAGAAACCTCCATATTAAGGGAGGGAGTTTGTACTTCAGAATCTAATGGAATAGTTCTAAGATGTGTGGAAGATGAGGAGCCCATGAAAACAAATGAAGAACATGTAAGGGCATTAGTGGAACAACCCAAGAACTAAAAAGATTAGGTATGTACTAGCCGAGCATGCAAAAGGAAGTACATGAACGTATAAGTAATTCCCAAGTGTGTAAGGAGAATACCCCCAATGAACATTCATCTTTGTGTTATTCTACTATTGCCCTCGAATGGAGTAAACCACATACCTATCCCGAAGGTAGTGTTTTGGTAGCAAGCTATTGGATGCTTGATTTACTTGTGCATTACTCAGCCAAATATTCAGTTTTCTATCTCAAAGATGAGTAGGTTTATGCATTGCCTAGGTGTGAAGCATTCGCAAGCGTTTAAGTGCATCTTTCGCTACTTGAGTGGTACCCGACTATTTGGATTGTTTTATCTGAAGGGGGCATCACTACCATTAGATTTACATGGTTTTTTTTACTCTGACTATGCTAGTTGATGTGACACTGATGTGTCCAGTAGCAGTTTATCCTTCATGCTTGGTAACTCACTCATATCTTGGTTCAGCAAGAAGTAGCCTATTGTAGCCACTTCTAGTTGTGAGGCTTTGTATAGGATAACTTTCTAACCTTGACTTCGTTGGTTCCTATGACATTCATGTGCCCACTAGTGGTTTTTCCTTCATGGTTGGTAGCTCATGCATATCTTGGTTGAGAATAAAGCAGCCTACTTTGGCCACTTCTAGTTGTGAGGCTGAGTATAGGGAAGCTTTCACAAGGATTGTTGAGTGTGTCTGACTGAGATGCCTTATGGCTGATTCAGTGTTGTAAGTCTTTTGCCACCACCATCCGCACTGAAAGTCAGATCATATCGATAGTTGCAAGGAACCTTGTGTTCCATGCTCGCACTAAGCACATTCAAGTGCACTATCATTATATCAGGGAGAGGTTCTTTGCTAGAGAGATCAGTTTGGCATATGTGCCCACGCAAGAGAACATTACAGATCTCTTTGCAAAGGCATTGCCTAGGAAATGTTTCAAGCTTTATGTAATGCTTCGGTCTTACTTCCTTTTGTGGATTGATTCCACATAGCTTGGCATTTTCTTATATACATGAGTGTGAGCTCCTTGTTCACCGTATCACTCCTAGAGAGGATTTGATGATATATTAAGGTAGTGATGTGTGTGAACACGCTACACCCACCGGAGTATTTTTTTCCCTCTTTAAGTGGTTTTCTTTCCCCTAACACGTCACTTATCTTTGTACTTTCTATTGGTAATCATTCAGTATTGTGTGTTGTGCTCCAAGATTCTTCTTCTTCCTTGCACTATTCATGTGCTTTCACAAACCTCAAACTCCAACAAAACTTTTGTCCGAAGTCTTACATAACCCCTAACAGGTCACTTATCTTTGTATATATGCCTATACCCCTAACAGGTCACTTATCTTTGTATATATGCCTATACCCCTAGCAGGTCACTTATCTTTGTACATTCTCTTGGTAATACATTCAGTATTGTGTGTTGTACTCCAAGATTCTTCTTCTTCCTTGTACTATTCACGTGCTTTCACAGACCTCAAACTCCAACAAAACTTTTGTCCAAAGTCTTACGTAAGAAGAATCATGCATGGAACCAAATCAGAAGAGACTAGATGAAGGTGGAGGACATTGACTTTGGTCTCAGTATGCGGCATGATTACAAGTGCCTTTTGAAAAATCAGATCAAGTCATGGGAGGAAAAAGAAATGCCATGAAAGAGAAAAGTTAACATGAATTTGTGAAAGTGAACTCAAAAATTGAAATTTCAGTCCTCCGCAGGGCCTAAATTTGACACCCAGCCCTGGGCTTCATAAAAATCCCCATGAAGCCCAGGAATCCAAAGTCAACCTTCATGTGAAACCTTCCGTCAATTATAGAGCTTCAAGTTGTTATACATATTTATAATATCATACAAACATGCGTACATACATGTGTATGCATGTTGTACAATGTTGATAAGTACAAATATTATTACATACATACATATGAGATACATACACATTCGTACAAACATACATTCATACACACATAAATACATACATACATATATACATACTTATCTAGGAACATACATGAAATGCATATTCACATACATACATATCCACATATGTACACATACATAAAAACATTTGTACATACTTAAATATTTACACATACATCCATATTCACTTACATACATGCATGCATACATATACAAATGCTGAACTTTATGTTCACGCCGACAAATTTAAATATACATGCAAAAATACACGTGCGAGCCCCAAATACATGCGTAAAGACTTAATTGTATGTGTGGATAGATATGCATACATTCATACACACAAACATACATATGGATCGCACATGCAAAGATGCAAGTGGGTGCATACATATATGCATACATACAAAATACATACATACGTACACAGACACATTTACATACATGCACAGATTTTTCACACACAGATGCACATGCATAAATATATGCACGCATGCATAGATACATGCACACATAATCACGTACTGATGCACGCACATGCATTTTCAAAAGCACACACAAAATCACTCATGTATGATACGTGGTACCAATCAAACACACACATGTACTGACAAGCACATAAATAATACACACATATTCTTACATTCATATGTGTTTCATATACAGGTGTACTGAAAACACATATACACATAAGCATGAATGGAAATCTCACAGAGAGAGCATAATCATTAGTATACGTGCATAAGACACACAAAGTTAATAACACATACACATACAAAATTTCCACACGAAGTCATGCATCACAATAGCATCTTCTTGAAGGACTCTTCTGGTTAATTTTTTTCTACATGAAGGACCCTTCTTATTGGTTTTTTTTTTCATTCGAACTTATTTCCATAATCTCCTGATTTATTACAATTTTTTGAAAAAGAAACAAATCAGTGAGTAACAATTCAATATTAACTATTGATTCAATAGTCAAACTAGAATTTCAAAAAAATATTATCATCCAAATAGCACAAAACAATTTAACTTTTCTTCTTTTTACACCAAAATATGGAAATATGCCTACATCTCTTTAAGTGTCTCTTACTAACAAATTTACAAGTCACCATGTCTAGATCAGTGTCCATGGTTAAAAACTGCAACTCTCAAAACACAAAACAGTGTCCATGGTTAAAAATCGAAACTCTCAAAAAACACAAAAAAAAGCTTTTAAGGTTCATTATTCTGAATTATCACCAAAGTTATTGCTCGTCTGTAGTAGAATGAATACAAGTTGCTCTCTCTCATTCAACAATATTTTTTCTTTTATGTTAGAAGTATCTCAACATGTAGTAGAATGAATACAAGTTGCTCTCTCTCATTCAACAATGTTTTTTCTTTTATGTTAGAAGTATCTCAACACAGCTTGAAATAAGTACTATGTCATCACGTGGAAAAGAACAATATACTCACAATCAATATGAGTCACAATTAATAACTGCATTATTCACTAGTTTCAGAAGTTTCAGGCTCAAAATATTATTAGTGGCTATAGTGGATTCGAAAAATAAATTTTCTTAAGCTATACTTATTATGGAAAGGCAACATCTCGTTATAGTAAAATAAACTACGATTATGACACAAACAGAAGAATTATGGATGATGGCTTCATGAGCTTCCTACGCTAATATCTAACTACCTTAGAGTATGTTGACATTTAACTACATGACACATACACAAAAGTGAATAGGCTAATTGCCATCCAGATTATGTGAGAAGTTTCTCTTTGCTACAAATGTCCAAATGATTCATCACTCCAGGTTAACAAGATTGATGTCTCTCCATAGAGGCATGAAATATTGGTTAGCACAATCCTTTCCAGAGAGTCCCATTATAGAGATTCCTTTTCACACACTTTTCAAGGGCCTTCATGTTACATTTCAGAAGTGTCTCCACATAACTTGATATCATCCTTTGCGTTGTCACCTCGAAGATCCATTATGAAGTTTCTATGCTCAACATACCAGGATTCCCATCAATCGTTTCAATGTGGAATATCACAGTAATGTCTAGTTATTCAAGCGATGGTCATCACAATGGCCTACAACACATGGTGTGTTGCTCATCATCTAGCCCTTCTAATTCTATTTTTTCTTCGAAGCAACCAATTTGCAATGTCACCATAGATGTGTAGTTATTCAAGCGATGTTCACCACCAAGCGGCCTAAACAGGATACGCTGCTCATCATCGAACCCTTCTAATTCCATTTTTCTTTGAACTAGCCAAGCTTCTATCAGACTTAATTTTTGGTGTGCGACAATACTAGGCAAACAAACATGAACATTTTCCACTTGTATCGATAAAAAAAAAATGTTGGAATATTAAATCATTCCACGTATAGAGGGAAACTGAGAGTAATTGGTACATGGAATCACTAGGTAAAGGGAATTGAGAATGTTGGAGCTAAGCGACTCAAACAGTTGAGTAGGATGAACAAAAAAATGTGTTTGTTGCACCTAACAATCTGAACATAAAGCTATATCATGATTCTTGTTTGCATCGTATGAAGCAAGCGACAAATCCAAAAAATCTCATCACTTAACCCTTTCAACGATGAACCCATACACTTTTTTGTGTAGCATTTTTATAAGGGTGAAGCACTACAAGTTGCTCAAGTCATTCATAACAAAGATGCTGCAGCAAAACGATACTTCTTACATTGCTCCAATTATCTCTGAAAGAAATTTTGTCCACCAACATAATCACCATTGATTGAAAGGCTGCAAGCTTTGGCTATGGTTTCAAGCACAAATATTTGCATCTTAGAAACATCAGTCTTACACCCGAGACCTGAGCTCGACAGGCCTCCCATGGCTTCCTATTTGAAGCCTAATTAATGTTCTCAAGGGCATTCAAAGTCGATATACAAGCTCAACATATATTACTAAAAATAGGTCTGCGTTCATTCTATTTCCTCAAACAGGTTTGGATTCATCAGAATATCAACACACATATATTACATTCTGTTTCCTCAAACAGGTCGGCATTCGTCAGAATAACTATTATCACAACACATAGCGAACCCAGTTTTCGACTTCAATCGACAACATTAAGGAAGCTCGATGAAATTACTCACATCATTATGTTTAGCTACGTGCTTACTTGGCATTCATCAGAATAACTATTATCACCACACATAGCGAACCTAGTTTTCGACTTTAATCAACAACATTAAGGAAGCTCAATGAAATTACTCACATCATTATGTTTAGCTGTGCGCTTACTTGTTTACCTCCCTCTTTCCTTCGCGATCCCCTTCACTCTATGACTTGCCCCTTCATTGTTGTCCCCGCCCTTTTCGAACTCTCTTTCTCTCGAACTAACTACTCATCCTTCTTTGCTAGAGCCTCCCGCTGTAGTTGCTATCCAGCATCTTTCCCTCCGTTTGTTAGTTTTCCTTTACCATACAAATACTCCCCATCAGCTGCTATCACGCAAATCCCTCTCCAACTCTGTGCATCTTGATCGATGCTTCCTCTTTGTATAGAACCCTCCTTGACATTTGTTTCTTTCGCGCCGAGGCTATGCCCTACTCTCAAATTCAAAGATAAAACCGTGTTTCGCTCCCCGGCTTCAATTTCAAAATACAAAAGAACAACTATCGTATGATTTTAGAAAAACAAAAGAAAATGGCCGTTTCGGCTCGTGCCAATTGGTGACTTAGCGTTCATTTCAGCTACCCACTTGGCATTCATTTCAGCTATCTTTTCTTTTTTTCTTTGATTTCTAACATTTCAACACACATGGAAACGACTCCACGTATATGTATAGCAATACTTATAGGACATGTAAGGGATGTAAATGACGCCCAACCTAAAATAAGAGGTGTCATTTGAAACTTAATAGGAAAACTTGAGCTTCATGATGAAGCCTGGGCTCATATAGAAGGTGTCATATGAAGCCCAAGCAGGCCAATGAAGCCCAGTGGGGCTTCAAATTTAAGCACTGCACGGTGACTCGGGGTAGACCAAATATTACTCATGCTAAGAAGGCAATCATTGGCTTTCAAAATTCACCACGGCATACCAGTTGGGGCTAGCTGTCACATTGAGGGGAGGACGGTGGTGTGCCCACTCTCCGTCAGAGGAAGGATGGCAGGAGGGGGTATGCCCTCTCAATGCACATGGGGGGAAAGAGGCATTTTTTTCTGGCTCGCTCTCTGGAGGGCTTTCTGTCTGATGTGGGTAATGCCCGACTGCTGACGACGACCCACTCAGGGAGAGAGAAAGGAACCGACTGTTTCTAACTGTATACACATCAAAAGGGGGGGAGCTTTTGGGGGGCTCCTCTTGTCTTTCGGTGGGTGTCCAGCTACACAAAACGAAGCAAAGAGGGGAATAGGTAGCTTCAGAGCTCCAAAGCATGCAAGCAAGGAGCAACTCGGGCTCTACCTGAGAAGGAAAGCCAAAGATGGGGATTTGCTACATGTATCCAAATAGGAAAAGGGGAAGTGTGGTCGTTTTTGGGTTGTGATCGGCAGTATCAGAGGAGGGTTTTCTTCTTCGCTTTTGTCCTTATGCTACAATCTCTTTAGTTTTTTTCGGGATCAGGTGATGTAGGGAAGAAGGGCGACCAAGGAAGAATCAAATTTTTTGGAGTTTTTTTGTTCCTGTGCAGGTAATAGAAGAAGAGGAAAAGGGAAACTAGAGGTTTGTGGAACTATTGGGAAATAGAAGGAGACGACAAACTCTACATGGAAACGGGTACGCTTCTAGTCTACACATGGAAAGAAGATAATTTGGGCCATCTTGGGAATAGGATGTATGGAGAGGCGGATGTGCTAAGAGATTCTGACTACATTGACATACAAATCTGAGAGAGGCTGAGGGGTAAAAAGTAGATTGGGCACGATGTCTCCCATGGACGTTGATGCAATACTTCTATGATTTTCGCCCAGTGCTCTGAATGAAAAACTCTGTGCATACACATTCTAGGGAAGCATAGAGTGCACATTGGGCAATGTCCAAACTTCGAAGTTTGAAGTTCATTTTGAATCTGGACTCTCTGCGATGCTCGTGGTGCAAAACAGACAAAGAGATCATTGCTAGATGTCCCTTCCTTTTGACTCGCTCTTGTTGTCAATCTAGGCTAGCTTTCAAAACTAATAAGTCTGCCATCTCGAGCATCAAATGTGGAGGACCTCAAGGGAGATGAAGCTAAATCGAAATTGTGTGCACTGTGTAGACATCATTCTTGCACAAAGACAGACTCTTTAGACAAAATTCACATGAACTTGCAGGGTTGCGGCTTGTTTCAGCCAATCGGAGTGCAAGTGCAGCAGATAAACTAGTTTCAGAGTGTCGATTTTGAAGCGTCAAAGACTTCACAGGTTACAGACTTCTGACTATCAAAAAATTGGAATGCAAAACTTTGCGAGTGATCTTTAATTCCACTAGACACTCACTCCAGCATCGAGCCACCAGATGCAGGAAAGATTGGAAGGGAGGACAACCTTGAGTGTGCTTACCTATTGACTACGAGCTTATAGGGAAGTTTAGCATCAACATATTTAGTTTACAATTTTTGGAACTTAAATGATGGCTTTTTGTTGATTTGTTTGCATAACACAAGATGGAGGTTTTTTAGTCCAATAGAACATTCCATCATGGGTCTAGAGATATGCATGAGGAGTATCACAGAAGAAAGTGGGAACATTCTTCTGTAGGGGAGGGAAGGTCCTTCCATCATGTTCTTATTTTGAGCCAGGTCATGGAGTCAGGCTCCTGAAGACTTTTTCTGTTGATTTCTGAAGGTAGTAGACAAGGACTAAGGATGGCATCTCTGTTGGAAACTTCTATTTCTTCGAACAAGGTGAGCAACCAACTAATGGCTGAACTCGGGGCAGCATGAGAGGATGCTTAGCTATGAAGGAAAATACTCAAGAGAAAGGGAAGATATAGTGGCCATTGCTAGAGAGGCTCTCTATGTTCAGACTAGTATGATGAAGAAGGGCTACTAAAAATATAACGGTGATCGTACGCTATATTGACAGAAGAGGATGCAGGTTGTGTACTTGCAAAAATGTCCTCAAAAAGAGAAGTATGTTTTCTGAATCTTTGGAGATCTCTTATGATATGCTGCTATTTTTCATTTCTCCATGTGAGTATGCAGTGGAATCCATGCATCAAGATAAGTAGTCTAGTCATTTCAAAGATAGCCACTGTTTATTGTATTGTAGACGTAATGAATGATTGACACTACTGCGAGGATAATAGAGATCTTTAGCATTTGTATCGCGTGCTGTGGATTCTTTTTGTGTTCGAGAATTAATTCGAAACAACTACTACTTCATACGCTCATTGAACGACAAAAGAAGAAAACAATTTGTATATGGTAGAGGGAACAAGAAAATGGATGTATGATTGCGCGCTCACTGAAATTACTCACTGAAACAACATTAAGGAAGCTCACTGAAATTACTCACACCATTATGTTTAGCTGCGCGTTTACTTGTTCACCTCCATCTTTCCTTCGCGATGCCCGTCACTCTGCGAGTTGCCCCTTCATGGTTGTCCCCGCACTTTCCGAACTCTCTTTCTCTCGAACCAACTACTCATCCTCCTTTGCTAGAGCCTCCCGCTGTAGTTGCTATCCAGCATCTTTTCCTCCGTTTGATAGTTTTTCTTTACTATACAGATTCTCCCCAATAGCTGCTATCACGCAACTCCCTCTCCAACTCTGTGCAACTTGATCGATGCTTCCTCTTTGTATAGAACCTTCCTTGACATTTGTTTCTTTCGCGCCGAGGCTATGCCCAACTCTCAAATTCAGACATAAAACCGTGTTTCGCTCCCCGGCTTCAACTTCAAAATACAAAAGAACAAGCATCGTATGATTTTAGAAAAACAAAAGAAAATGGCCGTTTTGGCTCGTGCCAGTTGGTGACTTAACGTTCATTTCAACTACCCACTTGGCATTCATTTCAGCTACCTTTTCTTTTTTTCTTTGATTTCTAACATTTCAACACACATGGAAACGACTCCACGTATATGTATAGCAATACTTATAGAACATGTAAGGGATGTAAATGACGCCCAACCTAAAATGTGAGGTGTCATTTGAAACTTAATAGGAAAACTTGAGCTTCATGATGAAGCCTCGGCTCATATAGAAGGTATCATATGAAGCCCAAGCAGGCCAATGAAGCCCAGTGGGGCTTCAAATTTAAGCATTGGTGACTCCTCCGTCGGCCTCGTCATGATTCATGAAACCTATGTTAATATTCCTGATCACTTCAAATGCTCAAATATTATCATTCGCCTCATTTAATTAACTCACGCCCACTTAATCTTTTAACCCAACAGGTCTTTTCATTTACACCCATTGTTGGCAACAACAGTGAATAAACAAAGTTCGATGCTGCAAAATATAGAAGGTATCATATGAAGCCCAAGCAGGCCAATGAAGCCCAGTGGGGCTTCAAATTTAAGCATTGGTGACTCCTCCGTCGGCCTCGTCATGATTCATGAAACCTATGTTAATATTCCTGATCACTTCAAATGCTCAAATATTATCATTCGCCTCATTTAATTAACTCACGCCCACTTAATCTTTTAACCCAACAGGTCTTTTCATTTACACCCATTGTTGGCAACAACAGTGAATAAACAAAGTTCGATGCTGCAAAATATCCAATTCTTCCAGCACAGCGCTGAAGGGGTACAAGATAAGATATTCCAGTACAACAACAGTGAAGGAAAACAAGATTAATGGCGGAAGATACAATGGGGAGATAACGTTCCTTCCATGAGGGAAGCAGCAACGATACTTAAGATAAGCTTATCATAACGTTGTGTGCTTCCAGTGATGAGCGTTTAAGCGATTCTCAAACCTAAGCAACTTCTCTTCTCGTCTATCCTCCTCACGGCCAGCTATAACACTATGTCTTTCCTCTGCAAGGATGTCATGAAAAGTGGAAACTAGACATTCTTCTTCTTCCTCCTCCTCCTCCTCGGTTCTGTTATCAACCTACGCTTGCAATCGAAATCATTGCTTTTCACTCGGTCAACAATCCTTTTACTGGGAGGCTCCCTTTTGAATTGCGTATCTACAGACTTCTCCTTCCGTCCCCTCTACAACGACATTCCTTGACGGCGTTGAGCAGTAGTGCTGGTGATCGGAGAGTATTAAGTGGGCGCGAGTTAATTAAATGAGGTGAATGAGAATATTTGAGCATTTGAAGTGATCATGAATATTTACATGGGTTTCATGAATCATGAAGAGGCAAATGGAGGACTGAAATTTCAATGTATCAGTGCCTTGCACTTCATCTCTATTTGTTTTTAACTTTCACAAATTCATGTTAGCTTTTCTCTTGCATTTGCATGGCTCTTCTTAAAACTGCGGCAATGCATTATTTCATTTTCTCTCTCATAGAAAAACTTGCTCTCATTTGTATCTTTCAATCAATTTAAGTCAAACAAGAAGAGTAGATCTCAATGATCAAACTTTCTTTTGGAAAATAATAGCATAAATTTCCAAAGAAATGATTTAGGTAATGATAGTAAAGGATGTTGGAACTGTGGTAAACTTGGACACTTTGAACATGATTGCAGGTTGAAGAATCAAAATAATAGAAGGCAGCAGAAAAACTATGCATCCACAAGTGCAGATGATTCTGAAAAGCTCTTCATGGTTCAATATCACATGATGAATACAATGTCTGTTGGTGTTTAAAAGTCAAATGATAATGTCTGGTATGTTGATTCAGGTGCTTCAAGTCACATGACCAGTCATGTGGAATGGTTTAGTACTTTGCACAAATTGCCAGTTCCTGGATATATTGAAACAGGTGATGACACATCACATCGTATTGAGCATACAGGAAACATAGCACTATCGATGGAGGATGGAAAGGTAAAACATCTTGCTGATGTGTTGCATGTTCCAAATATAACAAAGAATCTCGTTTCTGTTGGACGAATGGTTGACCAAGGATTACAAGTCAGGTTCAATCCAAATGGATTATATGTAGAAGAGTACAAGCAGGATGGACAATTGGTTGCCAAAGGAAACAAAGTGGGTAGGATGTTCACCTTAAATTTGAAGATTCTTGAAATGAATGTAGCCATGTTTGCAAAAGGTGCAGGAGTTATTGCAGATATAGGGATGTGGCACAAGCGGATTGGACGTGCAAACTTGCAAAGGCTGAAATTGATGCAGTCAAAGGAGATTGGACTACCAAATTTCAAAGTTGTAGAAATGCAAAAGGTATGTGCAGCATGTCAATTTGGTAAACAGTCAAGAGTCCCATTTCCACATGAGAAGCATGTTAGTGAGAATGTACTAGAACTAGTACATAGAGATGCTTGGGGTCCAACAGAGACCACATCTATGGACGGTTGTAGGTTTTATGTTACTTTCATTGATGATCATACACGCAAAGTATGGATATATTTCATGAAAGAGAAGAGCGAGGTGTTCACTCACTTCCAGAATTTTCAAGCTATGGTGGAAAAGCAGACAGGGGAGTACATTCTGACATTAAGATCTGATGGAGGAGGTGAATACATGTCAAATGAGTTCAGCAGTTTTCTAAATAATCATGGAATTCGGTGTCAGTTTTCATGCAGGTACACACCACAACAGAATGGCGTTGCTGAACGCAAAAATAGACATATTGCAGAAATAGCAAGAGCCTTGATGGCTGAGAAGAATATGCATCATTGTTATTGGGCAGAAGTTGTGCATACTGCTGTATACATCATGAACAGAACTCCGATTGTTGTTGTACATCAAGTTACACCTGAAGAGAAGTTTACAGGTAAAAATCCAAACTTATCACATCTGAAAGTTTTTGGTTGTATTGCATATGTACATGTCCTAGATGAATTTAGGATGAAGCTTGATCCAAAAGCAGAAAAGTGTGTCTTCGTTGGATACTCCCTTGAGCAAAAGGGATGCAAATGTTATAATCCACTCACACGATAGGTAAAGGGGAGCAGAGATATGGTATTTGATGAAATGTCAAGCTTTTATGCAGATGCCAAAGAAGGACTGAATCTTGAACCAAATGACAAAGAAAATGCTGAAAAATCAAGTGCAAAATCACAAATTTTGAGTGGACCGGATGCATCACCAAGCAATAGTCCAACTCAAGTCCATGGAGTGGAAGATTACGTGGAAATTTGAGTCCAGCAAATTCATCAAATACATCCAAGAAAGGTAAAGAAACGCTTTCTGCAGGTCTTAAAACATGTGCAGGTTTTGAAGATGTTGATGGAGATTCAAGCGGTTCAGAAAAGATTCTTGATGAGGAACTTGGACTGCCCTCTGTTAAGACTCTAGGAGTAAGAAGGGCACATGCAGAGATACAAGGAGAAGTGACCCAAGACCAAGAATATCTTGGAGGATGCAGAATTCAGTGCAACGATTGACGTATGACAGTTATATGGCTCGTCATTGTGCCTACATTACAAAGGTAATACAAGATGCTGAACCTTCTTGCTTTGAAGATGCAATTGGAATTGCAGATTGGGAAAAGGCTATGGATGAGGAGATGGCTACACTTTATGGAAATTATACATTGAAGCTGGTTCCCAAGGGAAATAAACCTATAGGTTGCAACTGGGTTTACAAGGTAAAGCATAATGTTGATGGTAGCATAAGCAGGTATAAAGCATGATTGGTAGCTAAAGGATATGCACAAACATATGGCATTTATTATGAGGAAACATTGAGCCCTCTAGCTAAAATGTCTACTGTCAAAACACTTGTTGCATTAGCTACAACAAAAGGATGGACTTTGCATCAGATGGATGTGAAGAATGCTTTCCTACATGGGGAGTTACAATAAGAAGTATATATGGACCAGCCATAAGGATATGAAGATTCAAAGCATCCAGAATATGTTTGCAGGTTGCAAAAGGCTTTGAATGGGCTGAAGCAAACCCCTCATGGCATGGCATGCAAGGATTGTTGATTACTTACTGAGCATTGGGTTTTCTATGTGTGATGCAGATCACTCACTATATGCAAGGAAGGCTAATGATGGCATCACTATTGTCTCTATTTATGTTGATGACATGATTCTAGGTGGTGATAATGAAGGAAGCATCAAAGAGGTAAAGCAACTTCTTATGCAAGAATTTGACATGAAAGATCTAGGTGTGCTGCGCTATTTCTTGGAATTCGATTTTATACATACAGAAACAGGTATATGGATGTCGCAAAGGCAATATGCCTTGAATATGCTGCAAAAGTATGGTATGGTTGATTGTAAGCCAATTTCTATGCCATTAGATTAGAATTTGAAGTTGGATACTACATCAGGTGAAGCATTGGAAAACGCTACTATGTACAGGAAAATTGTGGGAAGTCTTATATATCTCACAATTACAAGGCATGATCTAAGTTATACTGTTGGACTTGAAACTTAGTTTATGCAGGTTCCCAGGAAGCCACATTTGGATGCTATGAGGTGCACTCTACATTATGTGAGTGCTACTTTGGATTATGCATTGTTTTATGAGGCTGGTGTAGATTTGCAGGTTTATGGATACACCGATGCAGATTGGGTTGGTAGCATTCCAGATAGAAGATCTACTAGTGGTTTTCTATTGTCACTTGGGAGTGCAGCTGTTACATTAAGCAGCAAGAAGCAACCCACTGTTGCTTTGTCGAATATAGAGGCTAAGTACAAAGGTGCTGCAATGGTAGCATGTGAGGTATCATGGCTAGAAATGCTACTTGCAGATTTAGGTGTAGGAGTGGGAAAGCCTATCACTATTTATTGTGATAATCTTAGCAGCATACAATTAGCACATAATCCTGTTTTCCATGCTAGAACAAAGCATATCAAGGTACATTATCACTTCATCAGAGAGAAGGTATTATCAGGTGATATTGATCATGTTTCTGTGAGAACAGATGAGCAAGTTGATGGGCAGGTTGTTGATATTTTCATCAAAGCACTTGGACCTGAGAAGTTGAAGAAGTTTTGAGAGATTCTTGGATTACAGGATATGGTGTTGAGCTTGAGGGAGAGTGTTGAGATATCAAGCTCACCATGTGATGATCCAAGATGACACGTACTAGTTTTTCGTTTCTTTGACATATACAGTGGTCACGCCGGTATATGTCAGGGATACTTCATTGAGCTTTATTAGATTTATCTACTGAGAGTGATGGCACATTTGTTTCTTGCCAGCTCACTCATTCGTGGACATTAGGTTTTTCCTTATGTACTGATCTTTATATATTGCACTTGTTGTATTCTTGTTTTTAGGTCATTCTTGTACATTCCTTTTTATGTAATAGAAGAAGAAGAAGAAGATGATGATTCTTCCTTGCCTCAATCTGTGTGTGTGCTTCTCTTTGAGAGTGAGTGTGTGTCTGAGAGCTCTCTTCCTTATCTCCTCCCTTGTGACACTCCTAACATAGTGATTGGGCTCAACCCAATGGATATTACGAAAATGAATTGTGCCAATTAAAAAAACTAACCATCTACCTATTATTATCATATCTGTCCATGTGGAAGGCCAAATGGCTCTTAAGATACCGTTGTAAATGCTCTTTAATAAAACATATAGTGCTTTGGTGAGCTAGAGACTATATGTGTGTTTGTGTTTTGTGTATTTTGTAGGTCAGTATATTCTATAGGTTTGTGTAGAGCATCATGTTGGGCATCCGGAGCTCAGTTTTTGTATTGTGAGGGGATGATTGCAGAGCTCTTAAAGAGAAGAATCCACTATAGTGCTGCTCTCTAGAGCAAGTTCAAAGCGCATCTTAAGTTTGATCAATCGATTGACTGGAAACGAGCCCTAGTGGGAGAGGCAATTGGTTGTTACTCAGCCATTCGGAACATGATAAAAAAATGAGGTCCTCTCGAAGATTTGGAGAGAGTGCTACTCTATAGATATTGATAGCCCACATATAGAATGTTCTATTGAGCCCTCCTTGGAGTTTCTAGATAGAAGAGTTAGAATCACTAAGAGCCCCTCCCACCCGCTTCAAGAACTTTAGATTCTTTGCTATAGAAATAAGAAGCTCGAATGTAAATGGCTTCCACATGAAGTTGATCAAACCATTATAAAGCTTCTTAGTTTTTCAAGTTAGTTTCCACTTGTAAAGGGTGATAATTCAACTCACCTACTTTGTAGCTCTTTCTTTTCTCTTGTACTCTCTCCTTTAATTATAGTCAACTCTCTATCATCATGGCATCAGACATCTGATGCACATGTGGAGGATCTAGACCTAGTGTCAGTGTTCTCAGGAGGAGCTATAACTTTTCGAGCAAATACCATTATGATATCCAAATATTTCATGTCACAAACTTTGCTCTAGGGAAGAATTAGAGTAAAGATGTTATAATTCAGAGAAAATGGAAGCCAATAAATAGAATCTCAAAGAAGCCTATTGATATGGATGACGATGATTGGAATGCATTGGATGGATATTCCTAGGTCTAATATTTCATTGTACCTCATAGATAATATTTACTTTACAATATTGTATTGTGAAAGTGCATAGGAGCTTTGGAAAAGTTATGCAATACATATGAAAAGAAACAATATCAAGTAAAGTGTATCTAATGAGAAAGTTATATGACCTTTGCATGAGAGAAATACATAATGTTTTCTCTCATATAAATAATTTGATGTTATTTTCTCCTAGTTATATGCTTAGAAAATGGAGATGATTAATGAAATGAAAGCAATCTCGTTGCTATGCACCTTGGGATCATCATGTGATACGTTTTCCACAGCTATTAGCAATAATGTTCTTGGTGGAAAACTAGTCTAGGATGACATATATAGGGCACTCTTGAGTGAAGAGACTCTAAAATCTATGGTTGGCACTGAGAGTATTTTGTTCGTGATTCTTACCAGGGAAAGAATCCGCAAGTGGCATGAGCAAGAATAAGGAAAATAATGGTCAATAGAATAAGAGTAGAAGTAAATCAAGGAAGAGGGATATTGAATGCCATTATCGTCATAAGAAAGGACACATGAAGAAAGACTACTATGTTTTAAAGAATGCTAAAGGTAAAGGACAGAATGTTGATGGGCATGTTAAATAGCTACTTGCACCATCTACTTCGACTATGACCATTGAAGAAATTAATGCTATCTTTGATGATGCTGATTTGTTCACACTTGAAAATACTATGCCTATTGAGGCTCTTATGTCTCATTTGATTTCCCACACATGGCTACTAGATTTTGTGCTTCTTTACATGTGGCACCACATAGAGAAAGGTTCTCTACTTATGTTGGTAAGTCTCACGGTACCGTGAGACTTGGTGACTCTTACTAATGTTAGGTTGTTGGGATTCAAGATACGGTTATGTGGTTCATTGATGATTGACAATTTACTATGCATAATGTATGCAATGTACCTGAGTTATCATCCACTTAGATTTTATTTGATCAACTTGATGACCTTGGTTACAAAGTGGTTTTCTGTACTCAATCCTTTCGCATATCAAAGGGAAATATGGTATTGCAAAAGAAAGAAGTGAAGAAAAGCATGCTCAAAAATTTTTGTTTTGTTAGCCCATTTTCTTTTCTAAAATCCTTTGCAAGAACTTCAAAAAGCCATGTAAATGCTCTAGATGAGTCCTCTACTTGCATCATCCCTACAGAAATGTAATATTAGCCTTATACAATAGTAGGATTTAGTGATTTTTAGAGAAAGTGATAGTCACTTATCTGAAAGGACCATTTCTAGGGCACATGTATATAAGTCACTTTGCGACGCTTTGTAAGTGTGTGTCTTTTCCCATGTGTGTCTTCTTCTCCATGAGTTTGTATGTGTGTGATGCATGAAATGTGTCTCTAGAGGTGTTGTATGCCCATTCCCCTTCTGTTTTTGCCATTGTAGTGTGTGTGAAGCATGGAAAGTTTTGGAGCAAGACATAAGTAGTTAGGGTACATCATGAATCATTTGAGGTATCAAAACATTTCAAGAAGTATGAAGAGGAAGAAAGGAAAATACCTATTCAAATGCCTAAGAGAGAGGCATAGGATAGAGTAGCCTATAACAACAATGAACAAACCAAAAAGGTGGTAGTGATGATGGAAGGTGAAGAAGAGAGATGCCTATTTATAGGTAAGTACGTATCGATAGAAGAAGAGCAAGAACTCATAGAGCTTATCTGTCTGCTTGGACTTATAAAGATCTAAAGGGAGTGGATCCTTCTATTTGTTCTCAAAAGATTCCAATGACCCCAATTGCAAAACCCTCCAAACAAAGAGCGTACACCTACAATTATGTATATTTAGCCAAGATTAAAGATACGCTTGATAAGTTATTAGCAGTTGGATTTATAAATGAAATTGGATGCACCAAATGGGTTTTGCCAACGTAGCTACCATTCATGATAGTTATCCTTTTTCCATTACCGACCATCTCTTGGAAAGCATAGTAGGCAAGGAAGTATAGAACTTCCTTGATGGGTTCTCGGGATACAACTAAGTAGCCATCACTACTCAGGACTAGCATAAAACCAATTTTGCTACTAAATGGGGAATGTATGCTTTTAGGATAATGCCATTTTCTTGACTAATGCCTCAGCTCCTTTTGAAAGACTAATGTGTCATGTGTTCGAGGAATTTATCATGAAAAGCATGGAGGTCTACGTGGACGACCTATGGACTTACTCTTCTCAATGCACATTGTGTCCAAAAATGGAATCTTAGCTGCTGTAGAAAAAATAAAAGTTCAGTTATTGTAGACAAAATAAAAGCTATTTTGGAATTAAATATGCCCAAAAATGCAAAGGAAGTGCAAGCTTCTATGGGACATTGTGGATATTATCGATGATTCATCCACATGCATGCCATAATTTCTAAACCATTGTATGGGCTATTAACTCTATCTGTTCTAACACAAGAATGCAAAAAAGATTTGAATGAATTGAAAGAAGATTTAGCTCCGCTCTAATTTTGAAAGTACCAAACTAGAATAAACCATTATGTATTCATGTGGATGCATCTAATTATGCCATTGGATGCATCTTAGCACAACTAGCAGGCAAAGGAAAGCTAAATCACCCCATAGCCTATGTTTGTAGACAATTAGATGCAGTACAATAACTCTACAACTTAAAGAGAAGGATTAGGGATGATCTATGTAGTGAAGAAGTTGAAACATTACCTCGTAACCAATAAATTTAAATTATTTATTGATCACCAAGTTCTATTGTACTTGTTCAATAAACCTTGTAATACACGAAGGCTAATGATATCATTTCTACTACTACTAATGGAGTTTGATTTCAAAGTAGTAGTGAAGAAAGGCAATACCCATGTGAGAGCTGATCATTTGTCTAGGATGACCCGTGGAGATCCACATACAGTAGTAGCTGACAAGCTAAGTAACACGTATTTATTCAACTTGGAAATATGTCCTAAATGGCCTAAGACGTTGATACATATACTCATGCATGGACCACATAATAGGATTAATATGAACAATACTATGGAAACAAGAAACCTCCACATTGTGGGATGTAGTTTGTACGTCAAAATCCAATGGAATAGTTCTAAGATGTGTGGAAGATGAGGAGCAAAATGGTTTACTCAAACAAGCCCATGAAAACAAGTGGAGAACACGTAAGGGTATTAGTAGAACAGACCAAGAACTAAAAAGATTAGGTATGTACTAGCCGGACATGCAAAAGGATGTACATGAACATATAAGTAATTCCCAAGTGTGTCAGGAGAATACCCCCAATGAACATTCATCTTTATGTTATTCTACTATTGTCCTCGAATGGAGTAAGCCACTAGTTGAATTTTTGAAATCACATACCTATGCTAAAGGTAGTGTTTTGGTAGCAAGCTATTGGATGCTTGATTTACTTGTGCATTACTCAGCCAAATATTCAGTTTTCTATCTCAACGATGAGTAGGTTTATGCATTGCCCAAGTGTGAAGCATTCGCAAGCGTTTAAGTGCATCTTTTGCTACTTGAGTGGTACCTGAATACTTGGATTGTTTTATCTGAAGGGGGCATCACTACCATTAGATTTACATGTTTTTTTTAACTCTGACTATGCTAGTTGAGATGACACTGGTGTGTCCACTAGCAGTTTTTCCTTCATGTTTGGTAACTCATGCATATCTTGGTTGAGCAAGAAGTAGCTTATTGTGGCCACTTCGAGTTGTGAGGAAGAGTATAGGATAGCTTTCTAACCATGACTAGGTTGGTTGCTATGACACTTATGTGTCCACTAGTGGGTTTTCCTTCATGCTTGGTAGCTCATGCATATCTTGGTTGAGAAAGAAGCAACCTACTTTGGCCACTTCTAGTTGTGAGGCTGAGTATAGGGAAGCTTTCACAAGGACTATTGAGTGTGTGTGTGGCTAAGATGCCTTATGGTTGATGCTCGCACTAAGCACATTGAGGTGCACTATCATTATGTAAGGGAGAGGTTCTTTGCTGGAGAGATCAGTTTGGCAAATGTGCCCATGCAAGAGAACATTACAAATATTTTTGGAAAGACATTGTCTAGGAAATGTTTCAAGCTTTATGTAATGCGTTGGTCTTACTTCCTTTTGTGTATTGATTCCACATAGCTTGGAATTTTCTTATATACAAGAGTGTGAGCTCCTTGTTCACTACATCACTCCTAGAGGGGATTTGTTGATATATTTAGGTAGTGATGTGTGTGAACCAGCTACAACCACCGGAGTATTTTTTTTCCCTCTTTCAGTTGTTTTCTTTCCCCTAGCTTGTATATATGCCTATACCATTAAGAGGTCACTTATCTTTGTACATTCTCTTGGTAATACATTAAATATTGTGTGTTATGCTCCAAGATTCTTCTTCTTCATTGCGCTATTCACGTGGTTTCATAGACCTCAAACTTTGTGAGAGCTAAAAACAAATAGAGATGGAGTGCAAGGGACTCACAAATTGAAATTTCAGTCCTCCATCTGCCTCTTCATGATTCATGAAACCCATGCAAATATTCTTCGAAAGAGAACATGAATTTGTGAAAGTGGACTCAGAAATTGATGATCCAATTCTGCGAGAACTAATTCATGAAGTTTGATGAAGTTCAATGCTGCAAAATATCCAATTCATGAAGTTCGATGCTGCAAAATATCCAATTCATGAAGTTCGATGCTGCAAAGTACAAGATTAATGGCGGAGGAACTAACGTTGTGTGGTTCCCACGATGAGAGTTTAAGCGATTCTCCAACCTGAGCAACGTCTCTCTCGTCTATGCCTTTCCTCTTCTTTTCTCTTCTTCTTGCTCCTCCTCATCATCCGTCGGTTCTGTTATCAACCTACGCTTGCAACCGAAATCATTGCTCGCTTTTGAAATGCGTATCTAAAAACTTCTGCTTCCGTCCACTCTGCAATGATATTCCTTGATCAGAGAAGTTAACCCTCTATCTAAATGCCTTGATACAACCGCTATAGCAAATTTGCCTTTGCCCCATTCCTTGGATTTGGATTTGTTGGTATTGACAACATTCTTTGTAGCACACATGCCTTTGCCCCATTCATTGGATTTGTTACTACTTGGATTTATTGCTACTGACAACATTCTTTGGATTTGTCGTGCTGCTCTTTGGCGAGAGCACCTATGTTGTTGTTGTTGTTGCCTGTAATCCGGCATTTTCTTCGCCTTCTTCGGTATCATTCAAGAAGCTGTAGTTCCTGGCTTCATCAAGGAGCTCTCGTGCTCTGGCGTCCAATGCACGGTGTCGCATTCTCATCCACTCCAGGTGCTTCCAACAACGAGATCCAGGAATCTTACAATCACAGCAAGAAGGTACGACCGAGCTTCTTGAATATCTTCGATGCCACAAACTAAGGCATGCTTGCGATGAATTCGGCTGTGTGCTCCTCCTGATCGGCTCAACAATAGCGCTCTGCTAGATCAACGTATGCGTCGCTAAACGCATGCTGCCTTTTTATGGCATCCAAGTTCCCAATGAAACGCACTTTTGAGATTCTCACCTGAAAAGCATATCCTCTTTAAATCTAGTTGATAAATATCTCTTGCGCAAAAAAATCACCCAACAAATGAAATAAAAAGCTATGTTAGACTTCCATTGGGTGCGAAACGATGTAATATCTCAATTCTTTTTTTTTTTTATCTAAGCATCGAATATCCAAGTAGTACCAAAATCCTCAAATTTTCTTTGTTAATAAAATCCTTAAAATTCAGCATCGATGGAGGATCGTTGCCTACGGACGAGGGAGGACCTCAAGGATCGTTATAGAAATAAGAAGCCGAAATGTAAATGGCTTCCACATGAAGTTGATCAAACTATTATAAAGCTTCTTAGTTTTTCAAATTAGTTTCCACTTCACTTGTAAAGGGTGATAATTCAACTCACGTGCTTTGTAGCTCTTTCTTTTCTCTTGTACTCTCTCCTTTTTTAATATAATTGCATTTGTATTAAAAAAATAGGGTTGTGAAAGATATGGTGATAAATACGTGAATTTCTCCTATGTCGTCTTTTTCCTAGCCCACATCCAAAATACCAAGATTAATTGCTTCCTTGAGGCAAGTGCAAATCTCCCATTTTGTTTTAGGCATGCCCCTTTGACAGGGGTCTCCTATCCATATAAAATTTCTCGAGATTCTTTTCATTTTCATCAACTCTGAGTTGAATGGCCTCCAACATGCAAGAAAATAAATGATGTATTAAATAACAAAAGTGTTGATCACCATTGCTCTACTAGCAATAATCATTTGCATAACTTGCAAGTGTTGAGGTTTTAATTCCAGCTTATTAAGCAGCCACTACCACTTGTGGCTCATGAGAACTTCAAAGCCCAAAGGAGTACCCAGGACCGTAGTAACCTAGCTTGAAAAACGTTCCTTGCACCCTTGGGCACATATAAAGTAGAGAGGTAGTTGAAAGGTGGCTCTAAAAGTAGATTTGGAGTGTTTAATTTTAGAGCGAAAGGCAGGACAAGAAATTGGATATATTACCCATGTCATTAGGAATAATTGTATTTGTAACCGAAGGAAGGTTCCAATCCAATGAAGTAGTGGGGCTATGGAGTTTTATCCAATGAAGTAGTGGAGGCTATATCCTCTAAACCCAACTTCTCTTCATTGCATCGTTGCTATTCATACTTCGATATTCGATGCTTACAAAAAAAAAGAAACTATATTGAGACATTACATCGTTTGATTTGTTGGAGTTGAATCGAATGAAGAAACCGCACTGCGAGGTAATATGTTTGGCTACACCATTTTCAAAGTATAGAACATTTGTGAATTAAGCGAGCTGCAAGGAGAAGGGTACTGGTTGGGTGACCCCATGGGAAGTATTGCTGACCTTCCCATCTTCCTTCATTCGTGAGGTCCTCCCTCGTCCGTAGGCAACGACCTCCATCGATGCTGAATTTTGAGGATTTTATTAACAAAGAAATTTTAAGGATTTTGGTACTACTTCGATAGTCGATGCTTAGACAAAAAAAAAATAATTGAGATATTACATCGTTTCGCACCCAATGAAAGTCTAACCTAGCTTTTTATTCCAGTTGTTCGGCGATTTTTTCGCGCAAGAGATATTTATCAATCAGATTTAAAGAGGATATGCTTTTCAGGTGAGAATCTCAAAAGTGCGTTTCATTGAGAACTTGGATGCCATAAAAAGGCAGCATGCATTTAACGATGCATATTGATCTAGCAGAGTGCTACCGCTGAGCTAGTCAGCAGGAGCACACAACCGAATTCATCGCAAGCATGCCTCAGTTTGTGGCATTGAAGATATTCAAGAAAGGCTCGGTTGTACCTTCTTGTCGTGATTGTAAGATTCGTGGATCTCCTTGTTGGAACCACCTGGAGCGGATGAGAATGTGCACCGTGCATTGGCTGCCAGAGCACGAGAGCTCCTTAAGAAAGCCAAGGACTACAACTTCTTGAATGATACCACCAATATCGAAGAAGGTGAAGAAAACACCGGATTACAGCCAACAACAACAACATAGGTGCTCTCGCCAAAGAGCTGCACGACAAATCCAAAGAATGTTGTCAGTAGCAACACATCTAATGAATGGGGCAAAGGAAAGTCTGCTACAAAGAATGTTGTCAGTACCAACAAATCCAAATCCAATGAATGGGGCAAAGGCAAATCTGCTACATCGGTTGTATCAAGGCATTTAGACAGAGGGTTAACTTCTCCGATCACAAGCACTACTGCTCAACGCCGTCAAGGAATGTCGTTGTAGAGGGGACTGAAAGAGAAGTTTGCAGATACAAATTTCAAAAGCGAGCCTCCCAGTAAAAGGATTGTTGTCCGAGTGAAAGCAATGATTTCGGTTGCAAGCGTAGGTTGATAACATAACCGATGGATGATGAGGAGGACGAATCAGAAGAATGTCTGGTTTCGACTTTTCATCACATCCTTGCAGAGGAAATGCATAGTACTAGAGCTGGCCGTGAGGAGGATAGACGAGAAGAGAAATTGCTTAGGTTTAAGGAAAAAATTAAGACCAGCCCCCTCACTCAAAAGTGTATAAATATGGGCGAATATCCTAAACTTATCATATTATAATTATAAATATTTTGGCGATTTTTTATGATTATTTTTATTCAAGAGAAAAACTTTGGCAAACTTTTATGAGGATTTCTAATTGAAATTATTAGGTGAACTTTTCTTATAACCTCCCTTAAAACTATATAAGTTCATTATTCATCTAAACGGTTACTACAAGAATATACAAATGACTCTAGCAAGTGGCACAAAGAAAGAGCTCCTTTCTACCTCCCTTGTTTGCCCCCTTTCAAAACTGTAAAGGTTACACCTTGTCTGTGCATGGGCATGCAAACTTGCATATGCATGCATGTAAAATATAATCTGTGAACATGAGTGTGGGCGTGTGTCTCCACAACAGAGGTGTGTAAAATAAACAAAAACGTAGGTACCAAAAAGTACTTTACAATTGATCGTTTCTAATATGGATCATACACACTTGTCTCCAAGAAAAAACGTTATTTCGATTTTCATAAAGTAGAGTGAAAGACCTTCATAAATGAGAACTAATGGTATAGATCATGCATACTTATCTCCAACAAAAGACATAAACCCATGTCTGATAATGTATGCAAGGACACAAACACGCAAGTACCACTGTATTATACCTGGAAATCCCTCGATTTCATAATCAAAATATTGCCCAATTTCCCCAAAAAGAATCAGACCACAAGCTCGTCTGATAAGTCAGAATCAGGTACTAAGGCACATAAATACACACATTTATACTAGATAATCTATGTGTTATTTTTTGAGCCTAGGAAGAGTTTGAAGATTGCTAATTAATAGAGAAGGAGAAGAAAAAAAGACTCCCTTGCCATCGTCATACAAGTATACCAGCCAAACAACAACTATTGCACCGTATCTTGCTTACGAGAAACACAGGGTTTTGAAGTGGAAATATGGCACACAAGTAGAGAAAGAAGTAGATGATGGGAAACAAGAAGACTAATATACAGTTCTTACATCAATAACCATCCCGTCAATTTCACAGATATCTATTTGCTTCATTGACTTGTGATTTCCAACCTGCCTTATGCCCCATCACCACCACTTATAAGGAGAACCTGCATAAAAAGGAAGGAAAAAATAGGACTCTTAGTACACGCACTTTGAGTGCATGCCTACGAAAAGAAAGAATCTTACTGAGCAGAGCAAACCTTTTGAGGATTGGCTATTGAACAAAGAGGAAGATGTGCTATCATTTCTTGGTAAAAACATTCATATCTCTCTGTCGCTTGAGTAGCACCATCCAGCCACAAGAATTTTCCCATACGTTGTGACTGCAAATGAAAAGAATCATGACTCATAAAATGAAAAACAAAGAATAAGAACATAAATTCATTCTTTAGGTATTATCATAAACAAGTTATGATAGGCAATCAACCTTAAAGACAAGGATATCTTGATAGTCCGACTATTCTTGAGATAGAATCTCCTTCACTTCAAAAGAATGCCCCTCTCCTGCATATTGGCTAAGAGGATACATAAAGTGTTAGCAAATGTAACATGCAAACCAACGACTCTATGATTAAGAAAAAAATTACTCAGGTAGTGTGAATAATTTAGGCTCAAGGAGAATGCGGATTAGAATCATCTCCCCCAAAAATAAGAGAAACCTAGATCACTCGCAAAAAATACATAAAAAATACTAGCATATAATGTCATCGAATGTTACCACTGAGATTTATAAAGCATGATGGTAAATACATTCATATCTTTCTTTCACTTGAATAGCACCATCCAACCACAAGAACCTTCCCATACGCTGTGACTGCAAATGAAAGGAATCATGACTCATAAAATGAAAAACAAACAACAGGTACTTAAATTCATTCTTTAGGTATTATCGTAAAAACTTTATGATAGGCAATCAACCTTAAAGTCAAGATATCCTGATAGTCCGACTATTCTTCAGACAAAATCTCCTTCACTTCAAAAGAACGTGCCTCTCTTGCATATCGACTAAGAGGATAAATAAATTGTTAGCGAATGTAACATGCAAAACAACGGCTCTATGATTAAGAAAAGAGTTACTCAGATAGTGTGAGTAATCAAGGCTCAAAGAGAATGCGGATTAGAATCATCTCCCCCAAAGATAGGGGGATAAAACTACATAAAACTACACATGAATTTCAAGAGAATATGTTAATGGCTAAACAAAAACCTCGCTTTGCTAGAACCAGGTGAAGGATACACATGAATTCATGAGTTCACCCCTACAGCAAGGCCAGATGGATAGAGGTTTCGAACTTTTCCTGAAAAACCGAATCACCTAACATTGTTGGACTCTCAGGCTTTGTATAATTCTTCTTAATTTCAAGCTATAACAAAAAACTTAAAAAATTCTTGCTATAGTATCCTCTGCAAAATTAGCATATGACTAGTGTGAAATACTCATTAAACTACAAGTACTAAAATGTAACCGTGCATAGTGAATCACTAACTACACAACATGTAACCACTTAATTCAAAGAAGCCAACTAGGCTTATCAAGCAACTGTGAACAACTAGCATACATCTCCTATGGCGAGGCTTGGTAAGTCTTCTACCTACCTCATCAAAGAGACCCCTAGAATTGGTATTCTACCCTAGATAAGAAAACCTCACGAGAACCCTCTTTATCAATGTCAAATGCTTATAAGAAAAATGTAACCACAATACCAATGCCCACATGTATGTACATAAGCGATATCCACAGATGTGTACATAGGGTTTATGTGCTCAATATATACAGTAAAATAGCACTGAAAGGCTGAATGTATAGCCCAAAAGCTAGCCAAAAACACTTGCAAGTGTCTATCAAATCCATTCTTTAGGCTGCGAATATGTGCATCGACTTATGGTTGCTCCCACCACAACTAAAAACTTTTGAAGAAAGTTGTGGATTTACTAGTGTGTCTTGAAAATAGAGTCCCAAGAAATGATATTGATTGTTGTAGAACTAAAAAGAACACTCTTCTTGATATTCTTGGACCTCTTAAAGAGAACTATACATGAAAGTAATCCAAAATGGCTCCATGAATCATCCCAATAATGCTTCAAAATAGGCTTTGAAAGCAAAGAATAAAGCTTTGAAGGCCCAAAACATGTTCAAGGCTATGTGAACCTAAGTACCGCCCCTCCTCAAACAGCATAGGGGTGTAGCTAAGAGGAGAAATATTTTCAATTAAGCGAGCTACAAGGAGAATGGTACTCGTTGGGTGACCCTTGGAAAGTACAGGTAACCTCCATCTTCCTTGATCCCTGAGGTCCTTTCTCACCCACAGCCAATGGGGCCAACGATGTCTTGGGTGACTCAGATGAGAAGATATGCCAAGGTCTATGCCTTGGTTTCCGTGTTGGTCATAAGCCTTAGAGAAAGCCTCAGGTAGGTGAGTGGGTGCTCCCTTAACTGGCACAAAATCAACAATGCTTTTGCATCAAAATGCTCTGAAGATAACCTTTCATTAGGATTTCTTTTTTCTAAAGATAAACTTTCATTAGGATTTTGTATCATTAGTTCATGCCTTTATTTTCCATTTGATTGAAACTTTATTGAGTACGAATAAAATAAAAAGTTCGCAAGCCTCTCCCGTCATTGGGACTAGTGGACATGGTCCACTTGATCTTAGGAACACCTTTTGTTAGGCTCTCCAATCTAGAGAAAGTTTCCACACACTCTTCCCATCTTACGGAATTCCTACCTATGCGATCTTCAATTGGCTAGGAAATACATGATGTAGGAGAAAATAATGTATTGATCAGTATCTCTTTCACAACCCTATTTTTTATCGAAATGCATTTATATTAACAAAGGATAGAGTAAAAGAGAAAAAAAGGAGCTAAAAACTAGGCAAATTGACTTATTACCCTTTACAGGTGGAAAGTAATTTGAAAAACTAAGAAGCTTTATGATGGTTTGATCAACTTCATGTGGAAGCCATTTACAATTGACCTTGTTATTCTCTATAACAAAGACTCTATGTTTCTTGAAGGGGTGGGGGGACTTATTGATTCTATTTCTTCTAGCCTGAGACTCCAAGGAGGACTCAATAGAGCATTCTAGACAATGGCAATCAATATCTCTAGAGTTGCACTCTCTCAAACGCTTCTAGAGGAGCTCATTTTTTATCATGTTCCAAATGGCTGCGGGACAGCCAATGTTCTTTCGCACGAGGGCTAGTTTCAAGCCAATTGATCGATCAAACTTAAGATGATCTTTAAACTTGCTCTAGAGAGGCACGCCATAGTTGATTCTCCTCTTTAAGAGCTTTATAGTGATGCACTTCACCGCCCACCAATGCTTCACACCTAGGAGACAATAAACTCAATATCTGGCTAAGTAATGCATAAGTAAATCAAGCATCCAACAGCTTGCTACTAAAGCACTGCCTTCGGGATAGGTATGTGATTTCAAAAATTTGACTAGTGGATTCCTATGTTCGAGGGCAATATTAGAATAACATAGAGATGAATGTTCATTGGGGGTATTCTCTTGACACACCTGGCAATTAGTTATATGTTCATATACATCCATTTGCATGTCTGGCTAGATAACACCTAATCTTTTTAGTTCTTGGGTTGCTCTACTAACACCCTTATGTATTCTCCACTCTTTTTCATGGGCTTGTTTGAGTAACCGATTTTGCTCCTCATCTTCCACACATCTTAGAATTATTCCATTGGAGTATGAAGTACTGCCTACCATAATGGGGAGCTTTCTTGTTTCCTTAGTATGGTTTCTACTCCATTAGTAGTAGAAACCATCTCACTAGCCTTCATGTATTATAAGGTTTATTCACCAAACAGAATAAAGCTTGGTGATGGATAAAGAATTTAGATTTATTGGCTATGAGGTAATGTTTGAACTTCTTCAATACATAGACCATCCCTAATCCTTGTCTTTGAGTTGTAGTGTAATTGCATTCTCCTTAGTTTAGTTTTCTACTCGCATAGGCTATGGGGTGATCTAGCTTTCCTTTGTTTGCTAGTTAAGCTAAGATGCATGGAATGGCATAATTAGATGCATCCACATGAATATGGAATGGTTTATTCTAGTTTGGTACTTTCGAAATTGGAGCAGAGCTCAATCTCCTTTTCAATTCATTAAATTCTTTTTCGCAGTCTTGTTTCCAAACAAATTGAGACAATAGCCCATACAATGGTTTATCAATTATGGCATACATATGGATGAATCATCGGTAATATCCACAATATCCCATAGAAGCTTGCACTTTCTTTGCATTTTTGGGCCTAGGTAATTCCAAAATAACTTTTATTTTGTCCACATCAGTTGAGGTTCCATTTTTGGACACAATGTGCCCCAATATTTTACCTTGTCTAACCATGAAGACACACTTCTCTTGATTCAGACAAGCTCTGTGTTCTATGCACTTGTCCAATATTTTCTTTAGTTCAGGTGTATGACCTATGGATTGAGAAGAGTAAGTACATAGGTCATCCACATAGACCTCCGTGCTTTTCCTCATAAATTCCTTGAACACATCACACATTAATATTTGAAAAGTAGCTTGGGCATTGATTAAAAAAAATGGCACAACCCTAAAAGCATACACTCCCCATTCACTAGCAAAAGTGGTTTTATGCTGATCTTGAATAGCGATGGCTACTTGGTCGTATCTCGAGAACCCATCAAGGACGTTGTATACTTCCTTGTCTACTAGCCTTTCGAAGAGATGTTCTATAATGGGTAAAGGATAACTATCATGAATGGTAGCTGCATTAACCTTTTTCAAGTTAATACAAAACCTAAGTTTTTTGTTTTTCTTTGGTACTTCTACCAATGGTGAAACCCATTTAGTGGATTCAATTTTATATATAAATCTAACTGCTAATAACTTATCAATCTCCTCTTTAATCTTGGCTAAATATACATCATTGTAGGTGTTTGCTCTTTGTTTGGAGAATTTTGTGTTTAGAGTCATTGGAATGCTATGAGAACAAATAGAAGGGTCCACTCCCTTTAGATCTTTATAAGTCCAAGCAAACACATATCTGTATTGTTTTTGGTTTGTTCCTTGTTGTCATAAGCTACTCCATCTTCTTCCTCTTTCTTAGGCATCTGAATAGGTATTTTCCTTTCTTCCTCTTCATATCTCTTGAAATGTATAGGTACCTCAAATGATTCATGATGTATCCTAACTTCTTTACTCTTCCTCCAAAACTTCGAAGCTTCACACACTACAATGAAAAACACAGAAGTGGAAGGGGTACGCAACATCTCTAGACACCCATTTCACACATCACACACACATATAAAATCATGGAGAAGACGATACAAAAATGGGCTTAAAAAATGAAAATTTTGGGGCATGCTTTTCTTCACTACTTTCTTCTGCAACACCGTATTTCCCTTTGATCTACGAAAGGATTGAGTATAGAAAACCACTTTGTAACCAAGGTCATCAAGTTGATCAAATGACATCTAACTTCATGATAAATCAGGTACATGGCATAAATTATGCATAATAAATGCTAAATTATCAATGAACCGCACAACCGTATCTCCAATCCGAACAAACTCACACTAATAAGAGTCACCAAGTCTCACGATACTATGAGACTTTGCGGCATAGGTAGAGAACCATTCTCTATGTGGTGTCACATGTAAAGAAGCACCAAAATCTAGTAGCCACGTGTGGGAAATCAAATCAACCATAACAGCCTCAGTAGGCACAGTATTGTCAAGTGTGAATAAATCACCATCATCAGAGATAACATTAATTTCTTCAATGGTCATAATCGAAGTAGATGGTGCAAGTAGCTATTTAACATGCCCATCAACATTCCATCCTTTAACTTTAGCATCCTTTAAAACATAGTAGTCTTTCTTCATGTATCCTTTCTTATAACAATAATGGCATTCAATATCCCTCTTCCTTATTTTACTTCTACTCTTATTCTATTGACCATTATCTTCCTTATTCTTGCGCATGCCACTTGCGGATTCTTTCCATGGTGAGAATCACGAACATAATATGAATCTCCACTCTGAGTGCCAACCATAGATTCTCAAATCTCTGCACTCAAGAGTGCCCCATATATATCACCCTAGACTAGTTTTCCACCAAGAACACTATTGCTAATAGCTGTGCAAAACGTATCACATGATGATGCCAAGGTGCATAGCAACGAGATTGCTTTCATTTCATTAATCATCTCCAATTTCTAATCATATAACTAGGAGAAAATAGTATCGAATCATTTATATGAGAGAAAACATTATGTATTTCTTTCATGCAAAGGTCATATAACTTTCTCATCAAATACACTTTTAAGATATTTTTTCTTTTCATATGTATTGCATAATTTTTCCAAAGCTCATATGCACTTTCACAATACAATATTGTAAAGTAAATATTATCTATAGGTACAATGGAGTTTGAGATTCTATTTATTGGCTTCCATTGTCTTCTCTGAATTATAACATCTTTAATCTAATTCTTCCCTAGAGCAAAGTTTGTGACATGAAATATTTGGATATTAGAATGGTATTTGCCCTACAAGTTATAAGTCTTCTTGAGAACACTAATACTAGGTCTAGATCCTCCACATGTGCATCATATGTCTGATGGTATGATCAGAGAGAGTTGACTATAATGAAAATGGAGCTAGATTAGTCCAAACACCACTCGCTCAAAAGTGATGAACAAGTGTCAGATTTTGGGAAACCTTCGATAGAGTCTCTCTAGAAAAAGGGTTTAATTAATAGTAGTAACCAACCAAACAGATTATGTGAGAATTTATGTGCTCACACCAATAAGTATGTCATGGAGTAAAATTGACCACTGTTTAGGTGAATAACAAAAACTTGGAAAACTTTTGCTAGAGTCTCCTCTGAAAAATGAGCATATGAATAGTGTCAAAAGCTAATTAAACTACAAGTACTAAAATGTAAAAGTGTGTAGTGAATCACTGACTACACAACATGTAACCACTTTATTGAAAGAAGCCAACTAGGCTTATGGAGCAACTATGAACAACTAGCATACATCTCCTATGGCGAGGCTGAGTAAGTCTTCCACCTACCTCATTGAAGAGACCCCTAGAGTTGGTTGTCTATCCTAGATAAGAAAACCTCACAACGACCATCTTTACCAATGTCAAATGCTTAATGAAAAAAATGTAACGACTATATCAATGCCCACATGTATGTACGTAAAGGATATCCACAGATGTGTACACAGGGTGTGTGTGGTCAACATATATAGTAAAATAGCACTGAAAGTTTGAATGTATAGCCAAAAAAATAGCCAACAACACTTGCAAGTGTCCTCTTTAGGCCCAAAAAATGTGCATCAACTTACAATGCTTGCTCCCACCACAAGTGATGACTTTTGAAGAAACTTGTGTATTTACTGGTGTGTCTTGAAAAAAAAGCCCCAAAGAATAATATTGATTGTTGTCGAACTAAAAAGAGAACTCTTCTTGATATTCTTGAACCTCTTAAGGAGAACTATGTGTGAAAGTGCTCTAAAATGGCTCCAAGAATCACCCCAATAATGCTTCAAAATAAGCTTTGAAAGCAAAGAATGAAGCTTTGAAGGCCCAAAAGGTATTAAGCTAATGTGAACCTTAATCTTCTCCTACTCAAACACCACAAGGGTGTAGCTAAGTGGAAAGAGATTGTCAATTAAACAAGTTGTAAGGGCAACACTACTGGTTGGGTGAACCTCTCAAAGTACCGGTAACCTCCATCTTCCTTGATCATTGAGGTCCTCCCTCACCCATAGCCAACGGGGCCAATGGTGTCTTGGGTGACTCAAATGAGAATATATTCCAAGGTGTATGGCTTGGTCATTAGCCTTGGAGAAAGCCTCGGCTAGGCGGGTGGGTGCTCCCTTAACTAGCATAAAAGCAACAATGCTTTTGCATCAAAATGATCTAAAGATAACCTTTCACTAGGATTCTCTGTCTCTAAAGATAACCTTTCATTAGGATTCTATATCATTAGTTCATGCCTTTATTACCCTTTTAAATGTAATTTTATTGAGTAAGAACAAAATAAAAAGCTCCCAAGCCTCTCCCATCCTTGGGGCTCGTGGAGATGTCCGAGGTGATCTTAGGAACACCTTTTTTTAGGTTCTCCAGTCCAGAGAAAGTTTCTATGCACTCTTCCCGTCTTATGGAATTCCTACCTATCCGATCTTCAACTGGCTAGGAAAACGATGACATAAGAGAAAATAGCGTATTTATCACTATATCTTTCACAACCCTATTGTTTTAATACAAATGCAATTATATTAAAAAAAGGAGAGAGTACAAGAGAAAAGAAAGAGCTACAAAGGAGGTGAGTTGAATTATCACCCTTTACAAGTGGAAACTAATTTGAAAAACTAAGAAGCTTTATAATGGTTTGATCAAATTCATGTGGAAGCCGTTTACATTTGAGCTTCTTATTCTCTATAACAAAGAATCTATAGATCTTGAAGGGGGGTGGGGGGGACTCTTAGTGATTCTAACCATTCTATCTAGGAACTCCAAGGAGGGCTCAATAGAGCATTCTATACGTGGGCTCAATAGAGCGTTCTGTACGTGGACTCTTAGTGATTCTAACTCTTCTATCTAGGAACTCCAAGGAGGGCTCAATAGAGCGTTCTATACGTGTAGAGCATCATGTTGGGCATCCATAGCTTAGTTTTTGTATTGCGAGGGCATGCTTGCAAAGCTCTTAAAGAGAAGAATCCACTATAGTGCCACTCTCTAGAGCAAGGTCAAAGTGCATCTTAAGTTTGATCAGTCGATTGACTGGAAAGGAGCCCTACTGGGAGAGGCGACCCTTTCGAAACATGATAAAAAAATGAGGTCCTCTCGAAGATTTGGAGAGAGTGCTACTCTACAGATATTGATTGCCCACGTATAGAATGTTCTATTGATCCCTCCTTGGAGTTTCTAGATAGAAGCGTTAGAATCACTAAGAGTCCCCCCCACCCCCCTTCAAGATCTATAGATTCTTTGTTATAGAGAATAAGAAGCTCAAATGTAAATGGCTTCCACATGAAGTTGATCAAACCATTATAAAGCTTCTTAGTTTTTCAAATTAGTTTCCACTTGTAAAGGGTGATAATTCAACTCATCTCCTTTGTAGCTCTTTCACGTCACAAACTTTGCTCTAGGGAAGAATTAGAGTAAAGATGTTATGATTCAGAGAAGACAATGAAAGCCAATAAATAGAATCTCAAAGAAGCCTATTGATATGGATGATGATGATTGGAATGCATTGGATGGAATTCCTAGGTCTAATATTCCATTGTACCTCGTAGATAATATTTACTTTACAATAGTGTATTGTGAAAGTGCATATGAGCTTTGGAAAAATTATGCAATACATATGAAAGAAACAATATCAAGTAAAGTGTATCTAATGATAAAGTTATATGACCTTTGCATGAAAGAAATACATAATGTTTTCTCTCATATAAATAATTTGATGCTATTTTCTCCTAGTTATATGCTTAGAAAATGGAGATGATTAATGAAATGAAAGCAATCTCGTTGCTATGCACCTTGGGATCATCATGTGATACATTTTGCACAACTATTAGCAATAATGTTCTTTGTGGAAAACTAGTCTAGGATGACATATATGGGGCACTCTTGAGTGAAGAGATTTGAGAATCTATGGTTGGCACTCAGAGTATTGTGTTCGTGATTCTTACCAAGGAAAGAATCCGCAAGTGGCATGAGCAAGAATAAGGAAAATAATGGTCAATAAAATAAGAGTAGAAGTAAATCAAGGAAGAGGGATATTGAATGCCATTATCGTCATAAGAAAGGACACATGAATAAAGACTACTATGTTTTAGAGAATGCTAAAGGTAAAGGATGGAATGTTGATGGGCATGTTAAATAGCTACTTGCACCATCTATTTGGACTATGACCGTTGAAGAAATTAATGCTATCTTTGATGATGGTGATTTATTCACACTTGAGAATACTGTGCCTACTGAGGGTGTTATGGCTGATTTGATTTCCCACACGTGAATGCTAGATTTTGCTGCTTCTTTACATGTGACACCACATAGAGAATGGTTCTCTACCTATGCTGCAAAGTCTCATAATACCATGAGACTTTGTGACTCTTACTAGTGTGAATTTGTTGGGGATTGGAGATACAGTTGTGCGGCTCATTGATGATTCAACATTTACTATGCATAATTTATGCCATGTACCTGATTTATCATGTAGTTAGATGTCAGTTGATCAGCTTGATGATCTTGGTTACAAAGTGGTTTTCTATACTCAATCCTTTTTCATATCAAAGGGAAATATGCTGTTGCAGAAAAGAACAGTGAAGAAAAGCATGCCCCAAAATTTTCATTTTTTAAGCCCATTTTCTTTTCAACAATCCTTTGTAAGAAGTTCAAAAAGCCATGTAAATGTTCTACAACAGTCCTCTAGTTGCATGATTTCTGAAGAATATAATATTAACCTTGTACAATAGTAGTTATTTAGTGATTAGTATAGAAAGTGCTGGTCACTTATGTGAAAGGACCATTTTTAGGGTGCATGTATATAAGTCACTTTGTAACACTGTAAAAAACATTTTGCCATTGTGAAGGAACAAGGTGAAAACTTCAAATCCTCTTCTTTTCACGTGTGTATCGTCTTCTCCATGACTTTATATGTGTTTGTGATGCATGAAATGGTTGTCTAGAGGTTTTGCGTACCCCCTCCCCTTCTGTTTTTGCCATTGTCATGTGTGAAGCTTCTAAAGTTTTGGAGGAAGAGTAAAGAAGCTAGGGTACATCATGAATCATTTAAGGTACCTAAACATTTCAAGAGGTATGAAGAGGAAGAAAGGAAAATACCTATTCAAATGCCTAAGAAAGAGGCACAGGATGGAGTAGCTTATGACAACAAGGAACAAACAAAAAAGAATATAGATATTTGTTTGCTTGGACTTATAAAGATCTAAAGGGAGTGGACCCTTCTATTTGTTCTCATAGCATTCGAATGGCTCTAAACGCAAAAACATCCAAACAAAGATCAAACACCTACAATGATGTATATTTAGCCAAGATTAAAGAGGAGATTCATAAGTTATTAGCAGTTAGATTTATAAATGAAATTGAACACACTAAATGGGTTACACCCTTGGTAGTAGTACCAAAGAAACACAAAAAACTTAGGTTTTGTATTAACTTGAAAAAGGATAATCAAGCTACCATTCAATATAGTTATTCTTTACCCATTATAGAGCATGTCTTGGAAAGGAAGTAGACAAGGAAGTATACAACATCCTTGATGGGTTCTCGGGATACGACCAAGTAGCCATCGCTACTCAAGATTAGCATAAAACCACTTTTGCTAGTGAATGGGAATGTATGCTTTTAAGGTTATGCCATTTTGTTTAACCAATGCCCCAAGCTACTTTCCAAACATTAATGTGTCATGTGTTCAAGGAATTCATGAGGCAAAGCATGGAGGTCTATGTGGACGACCTATGTACTTACTCTTCTCAATGCATAGCTCATATACTCGAACCAAAGAAAATATTGGACAAGTGCATACAACATAGAGCTTGTCTGAATCAAGAGAAGTGTGTCTTCATGGTTAGACAAGGTAAAATATTGGGGCACATTGTGTCCAAAAATGGAACCTCAACTGATGTAGACAAAATAAAAGTTATTTTGGAATTAGCTAGGCCCAAAAATGCAAAGGAAGTGCAAGCTTCTATGGGAAGATATTCAGTTTGCTGTGTGGAAGATCACTAAGAGGCCCCCCACCCCCTTCAAGAAGCATAAACTCTTTTTTATAGAGAATAACAGGGTCAATTGTAAATGGCTTCCGCATGAAGTTGATCAAAGCATCATAAAGCTTCTTAGTTTTTCAAATTACGTTCCACCTCTAAAGGGTAATAAATCAACTTGCAAAAGCTCCTCTTTTTTCTCTTGTACTCTCTCCTTTGTTAATATAAATGCATTTCGATAAAAAATAGGGTTGTGAAAGAGATAGTGATCAATACATTATTTTCTCCTACATCGTGTATTTCCTAGCCAATTGAAGATCGCATAGGTAGGAATTCCGTAAGATGGGAAGAGTGTGTGGAAACTTTCGTTGGATTGGAGAGCCTAAAAAAGGGTGTTCCTAAGATCAAGTGGGACATGTCCACTAGTCCCAAGGACGGGAGAGGTTTGCGAACTTTTTATTCTATTCTTACTCAATAAAGCTGCAATCAAATGGACAATAAAGGCATGAAGTAATGATACAAAATCCTAATGAATGTTTATCTTTAGAAACAAGAAATCCTAATGAAAGGTTATCTTCAGAGCATTTTGATGCAATAGCATTGTTGCTTTTGTGCCAATTAAGGGAGCACCCACCCGCCTACCTGAGGCTTTCTCTAAGACTTATGACCAACACGGAAACCAAGGAATAGACCTTGGCATGTCTTCTCATCTGAGTCACCCAAGACACTGGTGGCCCCATTGGTTGTGGGTGAGAGAGGACCTTAGTTATCAAGGAAGATGGAGGTTACCTGTACTTCCCGAGGGTCACCTAACGAGTACCATTCTCCTTACAGCTCGCTTAATTGAAAATATTTTCCTCTTAGCTACACCCCTGTAGTCTTTAAGGAGGGGAAGTACTTAGGTTCACATGACCTTGAACACCTTTTGGGCCTTCAAAGCTTTATTCTTTGCTTTCAAAGCCTATTTTGAAGCATTTTGGGGTGATTCTTGGAGCCGTTTTGGATTACTTTCATGTATAGTTCTCTTTAAGAGGTCCAAGAATATCAAGAAGAGTGTTCTTTTTAGTTCTACAACAATCAATATCATTCCTTGGGACTCTGTTTTCAAGACACACTAGTTAATCCACAAGTTTCTTCAAAAGCTTTTAGTTGTGGTGGGGGCAACCACAAGTCGATGCACATTTTCTGCACGTAAAGAATGGAGTTGATAGACACTTGCAAGTGTTTTTGGCTAGTTTTTGGGCTATGCATTTAGCCTTTTAGTGCTATTTTATTGTATATATTGGGCACACAAACCCTATGTACACATCTGTGGATATGGCTTATGTACATACATGTGGGCATTGATATAGTGGTTACATTTTTTTTATAAATATTTTGACATTGATAAAGAGGGTTCTCGTGAGGTTTTCTTATCTAGGGTAGACAACCAATTCTAGGGGCCTCTTCAATGAGGTAGGTGGAAGACTTACAGAGCCTCGTCATAGGAGATGTATGCTAGTTGTTCATAGTTGCTCAATAAGCCTAGATGGCTTCTTTCAATTAAGTGGTTACATGTTGTGTAGTTAGCGATTCACTATGCACGGTTACATTTTAGTACTTGTAGTTTAATGAGTATTCGACAATAGTCATATGCTAATTTTGCAGAGGAGACTATTGCAACATTTTTCTAAGTTTTTGTTTTTCACCTATACAGTGGTCGATTTTACTCCTTTACATACTTATTAATGTGAGCACATACATTCTCACAAGATCTATTTGGTTGGTCAATAATGTTAATCAATCCCTTTTTCTAGGGTGAATCTATCGAATGTTTCCCAAAATTTGACACTTGTTCACCACTTTTGAGCCAATGGTGTTTAGAATATTCTAGCTCCATTCTCATTATAGTCAACTCTCTATCATCATGGCATGAGACATCTCAAGAACATGTGGAGGATCTTGGCCAAGTGTCAGTGTTCTAAGGAGGATCTATGAATTGTAGGGTAAATACCATTCTGATATCAAAATATTTCATGCCACATCCTTTGCTCTAGGGAAGAATATCATGATTGGAATGCATTGGATGAAATGCGGATATCTAATATTCCATTCTACCTCGTATATAATATTTACTTTACAATATTCTATTTTGAAAGTGCATAGGAGCTTTGGAACAAGTTATGCAATACATATTAAAAAGAAGCACAGTATCAACTAAAGTGTATATGATGAGTAAGTTTTTAACATGAAGGAAGTTCGGCAATAGCCTACTCTCCCGGACTTGAATTAAATTAAGAAACAAAGGTACAGAAGAAGGGGACTAGCGCCCACGGGACCCCCCAAATCCCACAAAGCAGGGGAAACTTGTATGAGTTCTAGATTGCATTACATAGAAGGTTGATCACCCTCTCATCGCCCTCATGTGGGGCCCACTTGGGTTTGAGCTTGTTGTTATTCAAAATGAGGACTTTATGGTGCCTGAAGGGGGGGGATTTCTTACTGTTAACAATCCTTTTGCCAAGGAGGAATAGTGATTTCTCAATCGACCATTCCTTGGGGGTATCGCCGAAGTTGAGAGCACACCTCTCCCGCCAGATTTTCCATAAGACTTCCCCTCTGATGGCGTTCCAGAGTGTCGCTGAGCAGCCGATCGCTTCCCCCAAAAGGACTTGTTTCCAACTAAGCTGTTTTTGTAGTCTGATTTTCTTTCCAACCGTCTGCCAGATTCTGAAGGAGCTGGGGCAGGAAAGGAAGATGTGTGGGACATCTTCGATAGCCCGGTGACAGCGTTTGCACCAAGGAGGGACTCCGCAAATTTTGCTAGCCTTGTGGTTAGTCCAAATTCCACGATGCAGAATTTGCCAAAGGAGGACGGACTTCTTAATCTCGATCAGAGGGTGCCAGATACCCATGAATTTCATGTCCCATCGAAGTCGCGTCCAAGACAGGCACCACTTCATGTTGAGACTGATCAGGTGGTCAGTCGCTTCTTTGATGTTCGGGATTTTGAGTAGGTTATTTCCATTGTGCCATTTGAGACCAAGCGAGTTCGGTGCATCGTGTCCCATGAGAAGGCGAATCTTGTGCCGATCCCAAGCGAGGCATCTGCTTTGCAAAGTGTTCCATTCTTCATAGGAGATGTTTTTGCAAGGATCAATATCCTCGAAATTGATCCAGCCGTTGGTGTCATGTTTCCAGAGGTGTTTCCATTTTTTGAATCCTTTGTGCCAAAGTCTTTTGGCATTTCGGATGTTCCACGACTCCACACTCCGGATGCCATGTATCGGGAACCAGATAGAGTCGTTTTGTCTGATTCTGGCCGCCCACTTCCAGTCATCACTAATTCTTGTGAAGCTTTTGACTTTATTCCAGCCCTTCCAAAGGGAGCACACGAGATTGGAGCCTTTCGGGAAGACAGGGATTGGGGAGAATAGCAGGGTCATGATGTCGAGGTTCTTCCAGTTTGGGAACCCCATGAGAGCCAACTCATTCTTGTTTCTGAAAATCAGCTTGGCCCACGAGGCCTCCCTGTTGCACCATGCCTTAATCATCCATTTGGCAGCGAGTTTGTTGGCCATACATCCAATGTCTAGGATACCAATCCCCCCGCATTCTCTGGGGCTAGTGCAGATGTCCCATTTGATTTTAGGCACCCCCCTTCTGTTGTGATCGCCCGTCCAAAGAAAGTTTCTACAGATACTACTCAATTTAGACAAGCCTTGCTCGTTCGGTCTCCAGCAGGAAAGGAAATAAATGGTAGAAGAGAGGAGGAACGTGTTGATAACCATCGCCCGCCCAGCAAGATTGATTTGCATACCTTTCCAATAGTTAAGCTTGGTTTCGAGTTTGGCCAACACCCAACTCCAACGCTGCTCCATAGAGACGCCAAACCCCAAAGGAATTCCCAGAAGACGAAAGATTTGGCCCTGCGGAATGATTTGGCAGCCATGCTCAGTGAGAAGGCCAGGATGATGTCCCACAATGGCCCTAAAGGCGGTCTTAGAGTGGTTGATTTTGGATCCAGAGGCCTCACAAAAGGTAGCAAGACACCTCCAGAAAGTCTCCAGGCTGGTATTATCATTGTGAACGAACGCGTTCATATCATCGGCAAATAGTCTCATGGTGATTTGACTATGGTCATGGGGCAGCCGGAGGCCTTTGATATTGCCAGTCTCCACCTGATGCGCGACCAGCCTGCTCAGCCCCTCAGTGGCGATGGCAAAAAGAAGGGGGGCCAGAGGGCATCCTTGTCTAATTGATCTTCTAAGATGGATCGCCTTCGAAAGTTTGCCGTTTACGTTAATTTGGGTCGTTGCGTTTCCAAGAAGGGTCGCGATCATCTTGGTGAATTTCTGACTACATCCGAGATCTTGAAGCGACTGCAGAAGATAGTCCCATTCCAGTCTGTCGTAGGCTTTGTCAAAGTCGATCTTAAGGAAGACCACATCTTGTTTAGACTCATTTGCATATTGAATACCTTCCCAAATATCCATAATGGTTTCCAGGATAGATCTGCCTTTGATGAAGCCTTTTTGGTCCTCACTAAGCCAAGATCTCAGGTGGCACGAGAGTCTGTTGGCAATGACTTTAGCGATGATCTTGTATCCTGTTTGGAGCATCGTGATAGGTCGCCAGTTCTCGATTCTGTTCTTTTCCCCCTTCTTGTGTATCAGCTTGATAATTCCATTATTTAGACAAGAAGGAAGAGCACCAAACTTCAGCGCTTCTTGCCACACCATCCGAAGAGGGGTGGCAACCACCAGCTTGAAGGATTTAAAGAACTCGTTAGTGAGTCCGTCGGGTCCCGGGCTTTTACCGAGGGGGAGGGCATCGATGACCTCAATGATTTCTATTTCAGAGATAGGGGCATGAAGTAGAGGGAGGAGGTTGGGTGGTATTCTCCGGGGGGAAACCCTAGAAATGGCAGCCATGCAGTCACTTCTATGGTGGGATAGGGGGTTTGAGGTTCCCAGGAGTCTCGTGAAGTGCCCTTCGATGATGCCAAGGTTATCTTCGATGAGTAAGTTATATGACCTTCGCATGAAGGAAATAAATAATATTTTTTCTCATCTAAATGGGTTGATTCTATTTTCTCCTAGTTATAGGCTTAGAAATTGGAGATGATTAATAAAATGAAAGAAGTCTCATTGCTATGCACCTTGCAATCATCATAGGATACGTTTTGCATAGCTATTAGCAATAGTGCTCTTGGTGGAAAATTAGTCTATGATGAAATATATGGGACACTCTTGAGTGAAGATATTTGTAGAGAATCTATGGTTGGCACTCAGAGTGGATATTCATATAATGTTTGTGATTCATACCAAGGAAAGAATCAACAAGTAGCATGAGAAAGAACAAGGAAAATAATGGTCAATAAAATAAGAGTAGAAATGAATCAACGAAGAGGGATATTGAATGCAACTATTATCATAAGAAAGGACACATGGAGAAAGACTACTATGTGTTAAAGAATGCTAAAGGTAAAGGATTGAATGGTGATGGGCATATTAAAAAACTTCTTGCACCATCTACTTTGACTGTGAATATTCAAGAAATTAATGCTATCTCCGATGATGCTGATGTTGATATATTTAGATAGTGATGTGTGTGATCACACTAGGACCGCCGGGGCACTTTTTTCCCTCTTTAGGAGGTTTTTTTCCCTCGGCTTGTATATACGCCTATTGCCCTAATGGGCTACTTATCTTTGTACATTCTCTAGTAATACATTCAGTATTGTGTGTTGTGCTCCAAGCTTCTTCTTCTTCCTTGTGCTGTTCATGTGCTTCCGCAGACGTCTAACTCCAACAATTGGTATCAGAGCACGTCGTCGCTTCATGGGTTTAATTTCTTTTCCTACATTGTGCCTAAAGAGTTGAGGAGAGATAGTTCATCAAACTATTTGCAAGGGCCAGTTCAATTCATCTAGGGTGCCATCGACACTCCTCCGTTTGTAGTCTCAGAATCGTACGAAGTTTGGTGAGCATACTCAGGGTATTTCTGAGATCAAAACAGCTTCGTTTTGTGGTGCCAAAATCGCGATCTGAGCTCGTTTCGGCCTCCGAATGCACTATCGCAGTGCTTGTGCAGGCTATTTTATCTTTTTGTGCCAAAGGTATATACCAATTTCTGTTCGCCAGTTTAAGCATCTCAAAGTCTGCTACAGGTGTAGCAGAACTCGTCTGGGCAGTTCTGTTCAACTTTTTGAGATACAGTCAATTTTCTGCATCAAGGTATTTTAGTCACCAACCATGGCTGAAAGCAGTGATGTATTCCGTATGTTGGCTGTTGAGGATAAGTTGGATGGTACCAACTACCCATTATGGGCTTATATGATGCGACATGTATTGGTTGCAAAAGGATTGTGGAACATTGTGTAGGGTGTTGAAAGACGTCCTGTTACACCTGTAACAACAGGTACTACGAATACAGGTGCTGGAGCTGATGAAGATGGTGTCGAAGATGATATTTTGCAGATTCCTGTTCGTGCTGCTGTTTCTGTTGCACCTACTACAGAGCAGATTCATTGGGATGGCAGAGATGCCCAGGCACATGCATTGATAGCTTTGTCTGTCAAACGTGCCATTATTCCTCACATTCGCTCTTGGAGAACAACTAGGGATGCTTGGGATACACTTACCACATTGTACCAAGCTAGGAATGAGGCTCGTGTTGCTTACATGTGAGCACATGAATGAAGGTGATTCTATGGACAATTTCCTAACGAAGATCAAAGATTTGAAGGAACAATTGATTTCTGCTGATGAGGTTATACTAGATAGCTCACTTGTGCAGACCGTTTTGAATGGTCTTCCTGATTCATATCAGAGTTTTGCTTCTACTCTTCAGTTGATGATGAAAGGCAATCCGAATGCCTTATCATTTGAGGAGTTAGTTTCTGTTCTATTGCAGGAAGATCAGTCCAGACATAACAAGTCCATTATGCGTGTTGCAGATCAAGCTTTCCTGGCTAGTCAAAAGGGCAAAGGAAAATGGAGCTCTTCTACTAGTAAGCAAAAATCTGCAAATGCTGCACATTCGAAGAACCAGGATAAAGATGAGAAGAAATCAGAAAAGCAAAAATTGTTTTGCAAGTACTGTAAAGGGAATGATCATATCATAAAGAACTGTCCAAAACTGGCTGCAAAAGAGGCAAAGAAAAAGGAGGCTGGAATGGTTGTTGCAAAAGCCTCTACACCAAAAACAGAGTCTGCTAATCTTGTGCAGGAAGAAGAATGGGCGTTTACTACTGTTTGCAGTTTTGACCCATCTTCTCATGAGCAGTGCATGTCTGTAGTGGACTCAGATGTTTGGTACTTTGACAGTGGGGCGACCAAACATATTACCTTGCAGTGTAGTTTCTTCTCTTCACTCGAGCCTGCCCCTATAGGGAATACTGTCACATGCGCCAACAACTCCTCTTATCCTGTTATGGGAGTTGGTAAGATCATTCTGACTACTGCTGATGGTAGTTCTTTCACCTTGTCAGATGCTTTATTTGTGCTAGGGATCAAGAAGAATCTGTTATCAGTTTCTACATTAGCCAAGATTGGCTTGGTTGTGAAATTTGTTGATGACAGATGTACAGTTCATGATCTATCAAATGGCGATGTTATTATTGCTTCTGGCTTTTTATGTCGTGGGATGTATAAGCTCATAGACTATGAAAGATCTGTGAATGATTCGGCATGTGCAGTTCATGATTCTCAGGCTATGTCCGATGCAAAGCTTTGGCATGCACGCTTTGGTCATTTGAATTTTGCTAGTTTGCTACGCCTGCAGAAATCTGATATGGTGTCTTCTTTGCCCAAGCTTGAGGCACCTGGAAAACATGTATGTGAACGCTATATTTTGGGCAAAATGCAGCATTCCTCCTTTCCAAAAGATGGTTCAGTTTGGGCTACGTAGAAATTGCAGCTTGTACATAGTGATGTCTGTGGTCCTATGCAGACACCTTCTTTTGGAAACTATCTTTACTTCGTGACTTTCATTGATGATTTTTCCAGGCATGCATGGGTATATCCATCGAAGGCAAAGTCCGAAGTGTTTTTGTGCTTCAAACAGTTTTTGGTTTTGGCTAAAAATTTGTCAGCATGTAAAATGGGCACCCTTCGTTCTGATCGAGGGGGGGAATATATGTCTTCTGATTTTAATGCATTTCTGGCTGAACATGGGATAAAACACCAGTGTACAGTGCCGTATACACCTCAACAGAATGGAGTTGTTGAACGAAAGAACATGTCACTCATGGAGATGGCGAGGTGTATGGTCAAGAGTCAGGCTTTAACACATAGTTTCTAGCTTGAGGCTGTCATGTGTGCATCATATGTACTTAACATGTGTCCCACTAAAGCGCTGCAGTCTATCACTCCATATGAGGCTTGGCATGACCGCAAGCCATTTGTTGCTCATCTGCGTGTTTTTGGTTGTTTGGCATATGCATTAGTGCCTAAACAACATCGCAGAAAATTGGAGGATAAGGCAGTAAAATGTATTTTTGTTGGGTATAGTTCTGAAAGTAAAGGCTATCGTCTATATCATCCACAGACTAAACGCATTTTGGTTAGCCGTGATGTTGTTTTTGTGGAAGATGCTATTCAGCCATTGCTTTCATGTACCAAGGAGACATCTGTTAGCTCCAAAGACATGTATGATACTTTGATGCCTCTTTTTACAGGTGGACAGTCTAGTGCTGGTCCTAATGAGGCAACTTCTCAGCCTTTGCAGGTTTCATATGATGATGTAGATCATTCCATTTCTGATGCAGATTTACATGATGCATTTGTTGATGAGGTGATATTGAGCAAGCAAAAACTATGCCAAAATGGCTGGTGCAGACTTTGCGTGACAACAAATTAGATGCACCTTTGTCATATTGTACTTGTTCAGGCTCTCATAGTGCCTCCTTTGCATTAGATTGCTATGCTATGGCTGCGTCTAGTCTCTGTGATGAGAATGAGCCTGTTTCTTTTGATGAAGCACAAAATTCAGAAAATTGGATGGCTGCTATGCAATCTGAATATGATGCTATAATGAAGAATGGTACATGATCTTTATGTGACTTGCCTCCTGGCAAGAAGGCCATTGGCACTAAGTGGGTATACATGCTGAAGCGTAAACTTGATGGTACAGTTGACAGGTATAAGGCTAGGCTTGTTGCAAAGGGTTATGCGCAAGAAAGAGGCATTGATTTTGATGAGACCTTTGCACCTACATGCCGTATGACTATTGTTCGGAGCATTTGTGCACTTGCAGCCCATCATGGTTGGAATGTACATCAGCTGGACATTAAAACAACATTTCTAAATGGTGACTTGCATGAAGAAGTGTATGTTTTTCAGCCCCATGGCTTTGTGCAGAAAGGGCATGAAAACCAGGTGTGCAGGTTAAAGAAGGCATTATATGGTTTAAAGCAAGCACCACGTGCTTGGTATGAGAAGATACATGCCTATCTGATTGCACATGGTTTTGAGAACAGTCCAACTGAAAGCACCTTATATGTTAAGCGTGCTAATGATGTGCTTCTGATCATTCTTGTCTATATTGACGACATGCTGCTCACTGGTCCTATTGAGAAGCATATTGCTGATTTTAAGGCTGATTTGCATGCCTCATTTGAGGTGTCTGATTTGGGGCATTTGCATCACTATTTGGGCATTCAGTTTATGCAAGTTGATGATGGGATGGCTTTGTGTCAAACGAAATATATTGACACATTATTGCAGTGTTTTGGCCTTGAAGACTGTAAGCCTATTGCTACTCCTATGGAGACAGGTTTACGATTGAGTCTTCATGATGCTGGAGATGCATTTGATGCTGTTCTCTATCAGCAGGCTGTTGGATGCTTGATTTATTTATGCATTACTCGGCCAGATATTCAGTTTGCTGTCTCACAGATGAGCAGGTTTATGCATTGCCCAGGAGTCACGCATTGGAAGGCAGTTAAGCGCATCTTTCGCTACTTGAGTGGTACTCGGCTACTTGGGTTGTTTTATCCCAAGGGGGGATCACTACCGCTAGATTTGCATGCTTTTTCTGACTCAGATTGGGCTGGTTGTTATGACACTCGTGTGTCCACCAGTGGTTTTTGCTTCATGCTTGGTAGCTCATGTATATCTTGGTTGAGCAAGAAGCAGCCTATTGTGGCCACTTCCAGTTGTGAGGCTGAGTATAGGGCAACTTTCACAGCGATTTTTGAGTGTGTGTGGCTCAGACGCCTTATGGCTAATTTGGGTGTTGGCCAGTCTTCTGCCACCACCATCTTCACTGACAATGAGAGCGCATTGGCAATTGCGAGGAACCCTGTGTTCCATGCTCGCACTAAGCACATTGAGGTGCATTATCACTATGGCAGGGAGAGGTTCTCTCCTGGGGAGATCAGCTTGGCATATGTGCCCACGCAGGAGAACATAGCATACCTTTTCACGAAGGCTTTGCCTAGGGAGAAGTTTGAAGCTTTCCGCAAAGCTTTGGGCTTAATTCCTTTTGTGGAGTGATTTCCACATAGCTTGGCACTTCCTTATACATGAGTTCTAGCTCCTTGTTCACCGCATCACTCCCAGGGGGGATTTGTTGATATATTTAGGTAGTGATGTGTGTGATCACACTAGGACCGTCGGGGAACTTTTTTCCCTCATTAGGAGTTTTTTTTCCCTCGGCTTGTATATACGCCTATTGCCCTAATGTGCTACTTATCTTTGTACATTCTCTAGTAATACATTCAGTATTGTGTGTTGTGCCCCAAGCTTCTTCTTCTTCCTTGTGCTGTTCGCGTGCTTCCGCAGACATCTAACTCCAACAGCTGATTTGTTCACGCTTGAAAATGTTGAAAGTTTTTCAAGCTCAAGAGTGTGGGAACATGCCCCAAATTGAACCTTCCACATCATCCACAATCAAAGGAGGCTGATTTCCACGAGTTTGAGGCATCCAATTATGCCCATAATGGAAAGAAGTTGATTAGAGAAGATTTAGCTCACCTCTTGATGTGATTGGACCTCACTTTTGACATGTATATGTTTTTGATTGGTTAAAGAGGTTAGTAGGTGGTCTTTAAAACCTCTAATGAGTTGTATTATGATTTAGAGTCATGGAAATACGTGCCCAAGCTGCCCCCTTGCTTAAGCACACCCCCTACTAGCTGTTCTCTGCATATTTTGCAGAAATTTCACTTTTACACACTCTATCTATCTAGATGTTTTTGGCAGACCCCCCGGTCTTGTAATTGTTGTTTCTCCTTCATCCGGAATCCATTTGCAATGATTTTTGTCTTGTTGGAAAGCTTATAAGTTCTACTTTGTCTGGTATAAGTCTCAGGTTCAGTGCCTGCACATGTGCAGAGAAATGTCCAGAATAGTGTCTGTCTAGTTAGCTCATACTCTGTGAAGAGATCAAGTTATCTGTTTTGTTGCAGCTGATTGAGGCATCATCCAGTATCCAAATGGAGTGATTTTACTCTCATTTGAAAGCTCTTAAAGTCTAGTTTATGCCTGCAAAATTTCATTTTCAATCTCTGCATATACTCAGAGAAACTTAGAAAATACAGAGCCTATGTCTGAAAAATTTCAGGATCCTAGGAGGGTTCATTTGCTTTTGTTGTGCACATAGGAGTGTTTATCCTCCAACAGAAAATACTATGCCTATTGAGGCTCTTATGTCTCATTTGAATTCCCACACATGGCTACTAGATTTTGTGCTTCTTTACATGTGACACCACATAGAGAGTGGTTCTCCACTTATGCTGCTAAGTCTCATGGTACCGTGAGACTTGGTGACTCTTACTAGTGTTAGGTTGTTGGGATTCAAGATATGGTTGTGTGGTTCATTGACGATTGAAAATTTACTATGCATAATGTATGCAATGTACCTGAGTTATCATGCACTTCGATGTTAGTTGATCAACTTGATGACCTTGGTTACAAAGTGGTTTTCTATACTCAATCCTTTCGCATATCAAAGGGAAATATGGTGTTGCAGAAGAATGAAGTGAAGAAAAGCATGCTAAAAAAGTTTCGTTTTGTAAGCCCATTTTCTTTTCTAAAATCCTTTGTAAGAACTTCGAAAAGCCATGTAAATGCTCTAGATGAGACCTCTAGTTGCATGATCCGTAGAGATAATGTAATATTAGCCTTGTACAATAGTAGGAATTTAGTGATTTTTAAAGAAAGTGCCAGTCACTTATGTGAAAGGACCATTTTAAGGGCACATGTATATAAGTCACTTTGCGACACTTTGTAAAAAACATTTTGCCATTGTGAATGAACAAGCTAAAAATTTAAAATTTTCTTCTTTTCCCATGTGTGTCCTTTTCTCCATGAGTTTGTATGTGTGTGATGCATGAAATGTGTCTCTAGAGGTGTTGTATGCCCATCCCCCTTCTGTTTTTGCCATTGTAGTGTGTGTGAAGCATGGAAAGTTTTGGAGCAAGGCAGAATTAGTTAGGGTGCATCATGAATCATTTGAGGTATCGAAACATTTCAAGAAGTATGAAGAGGAAGAAAGGAAAATACCTATTCAAATGCCTAGGAGAGAGGCATAGGATAGAGTAGCCTATAACAACAAGGAACGAACCAAAAAGGTAGTAGTGATGATGGAAGGTGAAGAAGAGAGATATATATTTATAGGTAAGTACGTATCGATAGAAGAAGAGAAAGAACTCATAGAGCTAATCCAAGAATATAGATATCTATTTGCTTGGACTTATAAAGATCTAATCCAAGAATAAAAAGATTAGGTATCCTCCTTTGGCCACTTCTAGTTGTGAGGTTGACTATAGTGAAGCTTTCACAAGGACTGTTGCGTGTGTGTGGTTTAGATGCCTCATGGCTGATTCGGTGTTGTCAGTCTTTTGCCACCACCATCCTCACTGATAGTCATATCATATTGGTAGTTGCAAGGAACCTTGTGTTCCATGCTCGCACTAAGCACATTGAGGTGCACTATCATTATGTCAGGGAGAGGTTCTTTGCTGGAGAGATCAGTTTAGCATATGTGCCCACACAAGAGAACACTACAGATCTTTTTACAAAGGCATTGCCTAGGAAACATTTCAAGCTTTATGTAATGCTCTGGTCTTTCCTTTTGTGGATTGATTCCACATAGCTTGGCATTTTCTCATATACAAGAGTGTGAGCTCCTTATTCACTGCATCACTCTTAGAGGGGATTTGTTGATATATTTAGGTAGTGATGTGTGTGAACACGCTACAACCACCGAAGTATTTTTTTTCCCTCTTTAAGTTGTTTTCTTTCCCCTAGCTTGTATATATGCCTATACCCCTAACATGTCACTTATCTTTGTACATTCTCTTGGTAATACATTTAGTATTGTGTGTTGTGGTCCAAGATTAGTCTTCTTCCTTGTGCTATTCACGTGCTTTCACAGACCTCAAACATTAATTAGTGAAAAGTTAACATGACAGAGAAAAGTTAACATGAATTAGTGAAAGTGAACTCAGAAATTGAAATTTCAGTCCTCCGTCGGCCTCTTCATAATTCATGAAACCCATGTAAACATGATCACTTCAAATGCTCAAATATTCTCATTAACCTCATTTAATTAACTCGCACCCACTTAATCTTTTAACCCAATAGGTCTTTTCATTTACACCCAGTGTTGGCAACAACAGTGAATAAACGAAGTTCGATGCTGCAAAATATCCAATTCTTTCAGGAAGTTCGATGCAAAATAAACAAAGTTCGATGCTGCAAAATGGAGCTATAGCTCAGTGATGAGTAGCACCTCCTTTAATGTCAATCCGGGAAGACGTGAGGATGGTATGAAGACCACGAGCAAGTGGAAGCACAAGTGCGTGAGTGAGAAGCACACAAGCATGCACACACATACACGCACACGCGCACACACGACAAGAACAAGAGAGTAAGACAATGGAATCACTTCTATTGCAACCAAGTTCTCATACAAGCTCAAACTACAAGAAGCTCCCGCAAAAATGAGCTCTCTAGCTCTATTTATAGTTTTTGACTAGCTTTGGCCCTGTCCAGACCTAGTGTCCGGCCTAGTTAAAAATTAGGTTCCAGGGCTTATTTGAGGGCTCAAACGAGATCTAAAAAATACGAAAATTGGTAGGCAACTACTTCTAAGGCTCCTCAAGCTCGAGGACTCCTCGGCTTGCACAAAATGGAGCTACAAAAAGGTGAAAATGGTATTTACAGGGGTTTTTAGTGATGAGAATCACTTTTAAATGGTGTAAGGGTTTTGAAAAAAATAAAGGGTTGCCTTAGTGCTAGATCTGCTTGTATGCTCGTACTTGCTTCTTCTCGTATACAACCAACACTCTCCCCCCCCTAGCGTCTGTCGCCTCTGACAGACCTCTGCTCCACTGTTTGATCAATGTACTCTTGCAGGAGGTCGGTTGCCACTTCTTGTTCCTTGATGCGTAGTCCCCGAACCAAGTCTCTCAGGAGGGTCTCCCAATTGACTACACCCGGTATATCCGGTTGTGGCGTTGTGTAGAGTTCTGAGTGCATGGTTTGTTCACACGCGAATAGATGTAGCAGGTGGGTTGGGCGTGGTGCGAACACTTCTGAGTGTGACTCCCAGAACCCCGTGGTAAACATATCGTCGAAAGTTTGCTTATAGCAGGTAGGGAGATATCTGATGCGTGCATGCCATGCATAAGCAACTCATATGCTTGGGGTTGTGCTCATATCATACAGGAGGTCATAATTACCATTGATGAAGTCGGGAATCGGAGGCTGAATATGGCATACATTGCGGAAAGTTTTGAGCACCACCTGCATCATATCGAATATCTTGAGCATCATCTGGGCAGCCACATCTGGCATGGGGTGGAGGCGTGGCAACCAATGTCTGATGGTTGCTATCATGTAAGATACTGTGGGGGTGCCGGTTGGGGGTGCAATGGCGGGGTAATTAAGCCATTCTCTATAGTTTACATTGTTCTGAACTTTGATGGCGAAGGCTTTCCATGATCTTCTTCTTTGTACTGGCCCATAACAAGGGTTATACTTCAAATGCATGGGAGCGTGATCCCATGTTCTCAGCATGTCCGGGTATGTTTCCAGTAATCTTTGCCTGCATATGGGCTGGAATATGGCCCCTTTTTTGGCTGCCTCTGGGATGTCCTCGGGTTCGAATTGTGTTGCGAAGGAGGGGTACTTGTTGGTTATGCGTTTGATCTCAGCATTGTAGTCTGCCAACAATACAAAATAAGGTTTGTATTGTAGCTCTGAGCTAGTTATCAGCCGCCTAGGAGCCAAGTTCGAGAAATATTCAGATTTGAGTATGGTCTCCTCTATGGCTTTCATGGCTAGCATCTGAGTTACAACACGCTCTTCGTGAGTGTGACCCATCTCCTCTACCTGCTTCATCCATGCTGACGGGGGTTCCTCATATGTATCCTAACCTTCCTCTGTAATTTTGCCTCCTGGAAGGGGTTGAGGTTCATAATTGTCTTCAAATGCCTCCTCCACTGGAATGACTACTGTGTCTTCTTCTATGGTTTGATCAGGTGGAGAGGGAGGTCGTTCATACTGTAACAATTTAATTTTTAGTTCTCCCACCTGTTGCCGTAGCTCAAGTACCTCATTGGTTACTGATAATTCTGGCTCTGGTGAGGTTGCAGCGTTGGCCATCTCTTTAGGTTCTTGTTGGTGTGGTGCAGGCACTTGGGCTTTCTGTAGGTCTTTGACTTGGTCAGCAAGCTGATCATGAGCTTCTAAGAGAGTGGCATAGGTTTCTAATATTTGTTGTATATTCTCTGAGGGTATGGCTTGGAACTTAGCCGGGTCAATGGGTGCCCCTGGAGTATTTTCCATGGCTGCTTCGAGGTTGTCTTGATTTTGTTGCTGTAGTCTTTTGTTTTCTTCTTGAGTAGCCGCTAAATGGCATCGGAGTAGAGCCATGTTTCGTTGTAGTCTAGCATTACGGGCTAGCTGATCTCTAAGTTGTTCCTCCGTTGCCCTATTCTTCTCTGTATGTGTGGACTCGAGCTCCACATGATATTGTTGGAGGGTGGTCACCTTCTGCTGTAATTCCGTATTAGACAACTCCAAGGCAGTGACACGTGCCTGGAGGTGGGATGACAAAGTACATAGCTCTTTATTGTTTTCTTCTAATAACCTGTATTCCTGTTTAAGTTGGGCAGCAGCTTCGAGCATGGTGTTGAGTGCATGACTAAATGAGGTGGGTGCAGGGGTAAAGGTGGAAGATGCAAGGGGTCGGGAGATGGGAAAGGGAAAAGTGGATGTTGTGCCTACAGTGCTTGGAAATGGCGACGTGAGTGAAATGACACGTGGTGATGTAGGAATAACAGTGGTGGTGGGTGATCCTGTGGATGGTGAGATGTCCATGGGATCGGACGTGAGAGTGTGTGATTCGTGCACTGTGAATACAGGAATGGTGGGTGGTGTGATAGTGGTGGCAGTGAATGTGGGGGAGTGGGGTTGGGAAAGGGACTTTTTATTATAATTATCCACCTGTTGGAGTATATTTACAAGGTTTGTCCAGAATGAGGGTTGTGTGACTTGGGTTGAGTGTGAGGCAGTTACTAGGGGAGTGGTGGATAGGGTTTGGGTGTGGGTGGATGGAAAAGGCTGGGATAAGGTCTGGCTAGTGGCAAGTGGTTGTCCAAGGGCGGGGAGATAGGAAGGGTGACCTATTATGGTTTGATCGGTGGCCGGATGACCGGTGTGAGGTTCAGAAATTTGGGTGGAAGTGCTGGATGTGGGTAAAGGGAAGGATGTAAAAACGGAGGTGTGTACAATGGTTTCATGATGGGTGGATATCGGTTGTTCAGAAGGGCTAGTGGAGAAGGGTTCTGAGGGTTGAATGGAAGGTGGCGGTGGAGATGGTACCTGTGTAATTACCTCTTGTTCGTCGGTGGGAGTTGGGCTCGTCATGTGAACATCCTCTGAAATTATAGTAGGCAAGGCAGTAGAGACTTCCATTTGAATCATTTTCCCGCGTCGTGGCCGTGTATCAATCCTTCGTTGATCATAGATAGGGTTTTCCTGATAGACCATTGTCTCAATGCTTCCCCGATCCCACATGTCTCTGCCAATAGATTCAATGATTCCACAAAATGTGAGTCGACATTCTCGGTTTGAAGCATCTGGTTCACTAGAGCTCTGTTCGCCTCTTCTGTCATCTTATGTCTTCTCTGTACCTGCTTGATTGTCTTGTACAGCCGTCTGAGTTGTGCTGTGTAGGCAGGGGCCTCTTCTTCACTGTTTTCTGGTTCATTTCTTTGTGCACCTTCCTGAACTTGTGTATTTGGGTCATGAGGATGTTGTGCCACTTCTTCCCCATGTACTCTGCTGGTCTTGCCCCGTGGCTGTTCTCTTTGGACTGATGCTCCCGAATCAACATTGTCAGGGGAATCTTCACTGTCTGACAGAGGGACCGTCTGCAGGAATCTTTCAAAATCAAAGTTTGGATCCTCTGTGAAGGTGGCCATAGATGCAAACTCTGCATCGGTAGGTAGTGGAGGGGCGGATGGAGCGGGTTGTACCACCTCCCCAGCTTGAACTCCTTGAAGGTGGATCGTGAAAGGTGCGACCTGAGCTTCTGGTCTGGGAGAAGCTTCAGTCGTGGCCTCTTGAGGGATCATTGCCTGGGAGAGCGCTCCACGCATTCATTTTGCAGGCTGGCTCCCTGACTTCCGCCCTTTGAACAACTCCAGTTGTGCATACTTTAGGGCTCTGGCAACCGGCACATCATATGCAAGACATCTATAGATAATTCTTGTCAGCGCACAACAGCCATGCAGAGTAGGCTTCCTCACTCCCCGTTTGCCTGCCTCATACACTTGGTCTAAGATCCATACCGGCATCTTAATGGGCAAGCTTCCAGTCTCTGCTAGATATAGCCCATACCATATTTTCTTGTGAGGTTGAGTGAAACGGTCCTGAGCGGGGAATGCGAAGTGTTGGAGGCACATCCGCAAAGGTATGGCGATGTTGGGGGTGAGGGCGCACATTTCTTTTAGCTTCTTGATTCTATTGCTTTTCATGGACTCAGGTATCAAGGGGTCGCGGTCAGAAGGTACATGCGTGCCATACATCTGAAGTGCCTCCCTGATTAAAGTAACATTCAATTCGAACTTCCTCATTTCCTCCAGATTTGACAAGGAGGGCACCCAGAATGTGCCTGAATGATCCTTATCCCCTGTCGGCTTCAACGTGGCAATTAGGTAGTAGCACCTGAGGAAATCGGGTTTAGGCAGAGCTGCACTGAAATAAGTTTGTAATCCTGCTTTTTGCCAGATATCGTGAAGTGGAGCTTCATTTTGCAATGCTTCGAATTCTCGTGAGAAGAACTGGAAGGTCCACCACACTCCTCCACATTCCATCTTGGACTCCTAGATATGATCCGCGTCCCCCAAATCTCCTGGCATCTCATTGAACCAGTGAGAATGCCCCTTTACTCTTTCAGTTAGGCCATTTGGTGGATCTGGAATAGGAATTCTCCACACATTCGCGAACTCCTCAGGTCGAGCTGTTGGTGGGGCCTCCACTGGCATGGCATCCCAATTGATTGGAGCACCAGAGCCTGCCTGAGAGCTTGTGCCTGCCGCTGTTGCCATGAGAGTAGGTTGCTTATCTGCTGGAAGAAGAAAGGCACATTAGTGTTGCATAGGAAACAAGATGTAATGGTGTTCCCTTCACAATACTAACATGACAATCCCGGAGGTCAGTGGTTAGTGGTGAAGTGTTTGTGATAGGTGTGAGTGGTGATTAAAGGTCAGTGTCATCCTATATGCATACTTTGGTTATGCAATGGGCTCGGAATGCTCGTGTGTTAGTGTGGACGGATTTACAGAATTGGGTCAAGGGGTTTAGTACACAGTTTAATTCTCCACACTTTGATAGAGGAGTCGTAGCTCTTAGAGCTAAAGACAGGTGAAGATTTCTGGATGAGAGTGTGATGTATTTGGGACCTTTTGGGTACCCATTTCCAGACATTCCTAGGGTTGATGGGAGTGGGGACAGTGAGAGGTGTAGGTATCTTTTCATTTTCTGAGTTGTTGGCCAAGAGTGCTTGTGAAAGTTGCTTCATCCTAGTGCCTGAAGGTGAAGTAATTTGGGCTCGTAAGCAAGCCTTGGGCACCCATATCTATCTAGCATTAGGGGTGGCCTTCATTGACCGCTTAGGGACCCAAATAGAAATGGTATGCCTAGGGTTATCCTAGGGGGCTTCTTCACTTTGTTCCTTGACGGTGAGGCTCGTTTCTTGTCTCCTTGAGAGTCTACTATTAGAGTTGTGGGTTTCCCATCCTTGCGTATCCAGATCTGCTTCGCGCCACAAGATGCTCCGTGTTGCACGGGTTGGCGCTCCTGCCTCTTGATCAGCAGCCTCCTTCGTGTCAAGTGATGTTTGGTCTGCTCGTCTAGAATCTTCCTTGGATCAGTTAGGAACTCTTTATTGGCTCCTGTACCTTCAGTGAGATTGACAATCCTCTGCACCATAGAAGTTTGTACAAGGACAACATTGTTATCTTCATGTGGATTCTTGGAGGGACCAGGAGTTGGTGCCTGTTCTATTGGTTTGAGTGCTTGATTTTCTAATTCAATCGTGAGACGGCTTTGGCCTACCCAAGCCTGAAGAAGTCCACTTCTTAGGTTGAGGTTGACTGCGTGATCATAGATCCAGTCTTGGCCTAAGACAAGAGGTTCGGTCAGATCCTCGTCTTCACACACTAGCACTTTTGCTGGCATGAGGACCTCTTGTATGTAGAGGGGAAGATCCACCTCTCCCATACAAGGGGTTTCAACACCTCCTAATCCTATCAGATATGCTTCTAGGGGTTTTACCTCCAATTGCAGTTGCTGGCAATAAGAAAGCCGAACTGCACTTGTGGCTGCTCCTGAATCAATTAAAGCCCTCACGCTTGTTGTGCTGTCTCTTTGTCCTATTTCTAGGGTCACAAAAGGTCGTCGGTCCACTATCTTATGGGTACGTTCACCTGAAGCCTCACACATGGCCATGTGATAGCCTGGAGACTCTTGAGTGTCAGTCACAGGCTGATCCCTCCCTTGTCTCCTCAACTTCATTCGTCTGATACGCTCTAAGGCCTCTGCCTGTGCTTCTTCTCGAATTCGTTTTTCCTCCTCTTTACGTTGCTTAGCAGTATTGAGTCGACTTAGCATTTCCTCCGTGAGGGGTTCCTGATACAGCTTTACTCTGCATCCGCTAATATAGTTTGGGAGCACATCCCCCTCTAAAGTGGCTAGTTGTACTGCTCCACTCGTGGAGATCCTATTGATGATCATAGGGCCGTAGCCTCTCTTTTCTAACTTTCTTGCATGTTGTTTCAAGGTGTAGACTAAAACTAGATCTCCTGCTTTCAAGCCCTTATCCTTCACATGGGCATCAAAGTATGCCTTTTGCCGTTTCTTTGCAGCATAGATGCCTGCTGCTGCTCGTAACCTCGTCTCACCTAAACGTTCTAGATCAAAGATCCTAGAGGACAACTCATGTCCATTCCACTCATGCTCTTGTGCTACCCTTAAAGCTGGAATTAGGAAATCTAATGGTAGCACCGCATTCTGTCCGAAGACCATCTGAAATGGGGTAGCATTGAGTACCGTTTTGTAAGCAACTCGGTATGCCCAAACAACATGATGAAGTTGTTTGTCCCAATCCGAGTGTTTATTATTTACAAGTTTCGTCAATACGTTACATAGGATCTTATTCGTGCTCTCGGCTTGTCCGTTAGCTTGTGGGTGATAGGGGGCAGACTTCTTATGTATCACCATGAATTCTTGAAGGAGATTTTCAATGACCTCATTCAAGAAGTGCGTACCTCTATCACTAACCAACTCTATTGGTAACCCATATCTAGTGAACACATTTTTGAATAAGAACTTAGCCGTCGTTTGAGCATCATTCTTTGTCGTGGCTTTTACTTCCACCCACTTTGTAAGGTAATCTGTGGCTACAATAATATATTCTGCATGGGAGTTTCTAGCTGGGGGGTTGATGGGGCCTACAAAGTCTATACCCCATTTTGAAAATGCACGTCCTCCCATCATTGGCCTTAAAGGCATTTCATCTTTTCTTATCGGATATTGGGCACGTTGGCATGTGTCGCAACTCTTCACATAAGTATGTGCATCCATATGAAGAGTGGGCCACCAAAGTCCTGAAAATAGAATGGTCTTAATTACTCTGTCAGGCCCAAAGTGTCCACCTGCAGTACCGTTGTGTGCCGCTTCTAAGACTTTCAAATAGTCTGATTCATGAATGCACAGTCTTAGGTAACCATCCTTGCCTCTTCGATATAGGTTGTCTCCTACTAAGGCATAGTCTTGAGCCTCTTGCTCCATGCTCCGTCTTCTTGCATGACTAGCCTGATTGGGTAATGTTCCCGATCTCATGAACTCGACCAATGGAGCACTCCAATCTGGGATTAATGACACGTGATAAAGAGTGGCATGTTCCACTGGGGGTCTCTTCTGGCACACTGGACAATTGTGGATCCACTCTTGTATTTCTTTGTCCATGCTAGGCCAATACACTCCTAAGTGTCTTAGATTCTGCAATGTTCGTTGTTTAGAGTAGTGATTTCCTAGCAATCCCTCATGGGCTTGTTGCAACCAACTAGTATGTTCGTCGTCCTCGACACAACAAGCTAATACGCCCTCGGTGTCTTGCTTGTACATACTTCCGGCCAATATTTGATACTTTAGTGATTTTACAATTTCCTCTTTGCTTGTTTTCACATTCTTATTTGCAGGCCCGAAGGTTAGGACTGGTACCAGCTTATTTGCCCATTTAGGAACAACTTCTAAATTGAACAGATAAGCATCGGGCAATTCATCAGACACTCCTTGCGGTGGCTCTCCTGAAGTGATGCGAGAAAGATGGTCTGCCCTAAGATGGGTTCTACCTTTCCTAACAACAACTTCAAAGTTGTATTCCATTAGTAAGAGGAACCATCTTACTAAGCGGCCTGTATTGCAAGGTTTATTGACCAAATATAGTAAAGCTTGATGATCAGTGAAAAACTTGAACTTATTGGCCAATAGATAGTGTCTAAACTTCTTCACAGCATATACCATGCCTAAGCCTTCTCTCTCTGTTGTGGTGTAATTTCGTTCAACTGCGTTTAATTGCCTACTAGCATATGCTATCGGCAAATCTAGGTTTCCTTCACCTGTGGGTTGTGCTAGCACACATCCTATTGCATGATTGTAGGCATCTACATGGACATGGAAGGGTTTGCTCCAATCCGGAGTAGTCAATATTGGTGCTGTGCACAAACATCTTTTCAGCTCGTTGAAGGAATTCTCGCATTCCTCGTTCCACTCAAAATTTGTTAACAACCCATAAAGAGGTTTAGCTATGATGGCATACATGTGGATAAACCTACGGTAATATCCACAATGGCCCATAAAGGCTTGTACCTCTTTAACATTCCTTGGTCTTGGCAACTCTGCTATTGCTCTTACTTTGTCTTCATCTGTTGAAATTCCATTCTTAGAAACAATGTGACCTAAGATCTTACCTTGTCGTACCATGAACACACACTTCTCTGGGTTCAGACACACTCGATAATCTCTACACTTGTTGAAGATTTGTCTGAGCTCAGGGATGTGGTAACTTCTTTCTTGGGAATGAGCGCATAAATCATCCACATATACTTCTAAGCTCTTTCGCAAGAACTCTTTGAAGACATGACACATGAGTCTTTGGAATGTTGCAGGTGCATTGGTGAGCCCAAATGGCATCACACGAAATGCAAAGATTCCCCATTCTGTGGCAAAGGCCGTTTTGTGTTGATCTTCGGGGGCAATGGCTACTTGGTTGTAACCTGAAAATCCATCAAGGAAGCTATAAACTTCCTTGCCTGCAACACGCTCCAATAGATGTTCGGTGATTGGAAGTGGATAACTATCTCTGATCGTAGCGGCATTAACTTTTTTAAGGTTAATGCACACTCGCAATTTCCCATTCTTCTTGGGCACCACTACAATGGGGGACACCCATTCAGTGTGCTCAATCTCATAGATGAATCCAGCTTCAATCAGCCTGTCAATTTCCTCTTTTATTTTGGCTGCATAATTGTCATTATATGTGTAGGGCTTTTGTTTGGTGGGCTTGGCATCAGCGGTCATCGGAATCGTATGAGAGCAAATCTCTGGATCTACTCCTTTCAAGTCTCTATAGTGCCATGCGAACACATCCCTATATTCCCTTAATAGAGCTACAAGCTCTACTTCTTCTTTTGCACTTAGGTCATCTCCTATGTACGTACATCGTTCTTCGTTCCCTTCAATGGTCACTATAATTTTTTTGGTCTTTTCTTTATTGTCATATGCTTCTCCCACAATGGCCTCTCTCTTAGGCATCCGCACCAAAATTTTTCGGTCTTCCACTTCATATTTCTTGAAATTTTCTGGTACTTCAAACAATGATTCTTCCTCTTCTTGTTTCACTGCTTTTCTTTTCTTTTTCTTTTGACCCCCTTCACTTCCTTCCTTTGAATTTATCGTTTTAATACTTGTGAGGGGTTCTTCTTCTTTTTGGGTTAACACTCCTATATCTTCTAAATAGTGTTCCTCTGAGTCAAAGTAAGTATCCATCACAATGGATTCTAGATCATCGTCATTCTCTTCTTCTTCTATGAACTCACTAGGATCACACTCTTCCAACAGGGGCTGACACATGAACACTGAAATATCATAACCCTCCTCATCACAATGAGGCGTCCATTGTTCTTCATTGACTGCAATGTCCATGGTAGCTAAGATTTCTGCCTAACCATGAGGCTCAAATTCCTCATCTGGAAATATCATCGGTGTATAGGCTGGGTCTTTTATTGTTCTATCTCCTGGGGGAGTTCCTTCTTCTCTCGCTTTTAGGCGCTTTTCCTCTTCCTCCGCGACCTTGCACATCCACAAGTGAGTATCTTCATGCAGCCAGGATGGTTCAGGTGAACTTCCAGAATGCACGGAGATAGAATCTTCTTTCGCTTTGTGGATAGGATTCCACTGTAGGGGTGGTACATCTCTGAAGGTGTAATCCTTCAGATTGACCTTGGTGGTGACCCCTAAGTGCTGTAAGTACAAGGAGTTGGTTCCCCAATCCTGTACTATTTGCAATTGTCGTAGGAAGGGTCTTCCTAGGATCATCTCGTAAACATTATTTTTCTCAAAGTCACATATAGCAAATGTATGTTCAAACTCTACACCACAAGTGGTTAGAGTTATCCCTTCAAGCAATCCGAGAGGTCTTTCAAAATGACCATCTGCCATTTGAAGTTTCATTCTCGTTGGTCTTAAGGTGGGTTTGCCCCATCGCTTCCACAAGGAGGTGGTCGCAATAGCAACACCAGCACCCGAATCCACAATTGCTTTGGTTGTGTAACCTTGATAGGTGATCGGAAGATAAGTGTTACCTTCTTCACCTTCGCTCATGTCTCCTATCTTGTCGAGAGGTATCTCCGGAACTTTTTGCTTAGAGCCTACTTTTGGTATATTGGATTCAAGTTCTGGAACCTGATCCTTCACATGATTCCAGAGCTCCGGTTTTGCCTTGAGCAGCTCCTCTACAGTGAGATGACATTGAACCTTAGTGTTCTTCACAACATCAGTGTTTCTTGGAATCACTGAGTCTTCATTTCTTACCAATATTGTGGGAGCTCTGATCTGGAGAGATTCAGATTCCCATGGGCCTGTGAAATGAGGCAACTCTTGTAAAGAATTAGATTCAAAATCTAATCTCCCATCCTCTTGTTGCTCTGTTTGATCTCCATAGATAGACGGAATGTCTTGGGGAAATTGATCACGAAGATCATCAATCTCAGGAATAGGAGGGGAATTACCCTTCTCCTTGGCCCATTTCTCTTCTTGTATTTCCCGCAAGAACTCTTGAGAGTACTGTTGAATTGAAGGAGGTATTCCAGCATCCGTGGAATTAGGAACATAAGCTCCCATTGGTGGTGAGCTTCCTCTTTCAATAACTGGTTGAGCCTGTGGAGGTAAAGGAAATTGTGGTTTGTTTACCAACTGCTCTAATTTTTCTAGTAAGCCTTGGAAGTGCAAATCTGATTTGACAGAGTTTGTCTGATTGAACTTTTGACTAGTCTCAAGTATAGCTTGAGCTTGTTCTACCATTTTCATGCACATTTTCATCCGTTCAATCTCTAAATCTGCTCTAGGGTAACTCTTGTCTAGGTTTGCAGCTGTTGGCCTGTTTTGAAGTCGAGCTTGGTAGGCCTTGAACATCATGTCCAAGCGTTCAGGAGTGGGGTCAGCTAAGACTGATCCTACTCGGGGTGGTGGGTGGGTTACGTGGGGTGTATTAGAGGGTGGAGGAATGGAGGGTGATGGGGATGGTAGCGGTGGGAAGGTGTGAGAGTGCGGTTGAGATGAGATCTCTATGATTTTTGCCTTGGTTTCTCTCAAGCTTTCTTCAAGTTCGTTTATCTTTTTTGCCCATTGCCTTTTCATTCTTTCACGACTATCCTTCCAGGCTCTAGTCCTCTTTTTGGTTATGCTCTCTGTTTCACTCACCTCGGGGCTCTTTTCCTGACCAACACCTTGGTTTTGTTGTAGTGCCTGGGCTCTTGTGATCACCTGCACAGGTGTAGTGGACGTCACACTCCCTGTGGAGTCTACAACTAACCCAACAACATTGATAGGAGTGATTTTAGGCATGTTATTAGGGTTCTTTGGGCAATCCCGTAGGAGATGTTCTTTCCCGCAGTCTTGACAGAAACCCTGAATGGTTACTGGTTGAGGTTGTGTAGGGACAGGCAGTGGACAATCACGTATAAGGTGATCTCCCTGACATCTGAAGCATGGTCCTCTAGGAAATGGGGGTCGTACCTGCCTAGGTTGAGGTCTAGAGTTGGGGTTTGTATACATGACATTAGCATACTCAGGTTCCCCACTATTTTCACTTGGGTCCTCATAATAGTATGACTCGTTATGCTCGGGTGACTGCATGTAGTAAGCCTGTGGGCTATCAATATGTGTGGAGTCAAAACTATGGTCACTTGGATCACTGTCTGATAGCAATGGGGTGACTGGGACTATGGCTCTATTCGGATTTTCTTCAGCAGACGCATATTTCATTGGGATTGCATTGGTGGGAGCAGGGGGTTGCTGTACTAGGACTGGTTGAGGTCTCTGCTGCCCTTGATACGGTGGCTAATAAGTTTGCTGTGGTCTGTTGTATTGTTGTGGTGGGTACTGATTCTGGTATCTACCCTGTTGTGGATATGGCTGAGGGTAATTTTGCCTAACAGTTGGTTTGTTATATGGGCAGTCTTGTGCAGTGTGGTTGGTGTACCTGCGCTCTATGGTGCAGTACTGGCTATTAGGATTCGCTTGGGGTTGGGCCATAATGGGACATACACTTGCCATATGGTCACCGCCACAATTGTAACACCGCTTAACTGGGGCAAATCTCGGAATTTGTTTGCTAGAGACACCTAGTTTTCGGGCTACCTTCTCTGCAAGTTCCTCGATGGATGTGGATTGACCAGATGTCAGGTTACTAGAGCTATCAGAATCCTTATAGATTTTTGATAGTTCTAATTCCTCACCTAGATTGTCCTCAATGTCTATGCACATGCGCACACACTCTTCTATGGTTCTGGGGTCCTTCAGATACACATATGACCTGAGCTTAGTGCTCAACAATCCGTCTAAGAACAAGGCCACTTGTTTGGCTGGTGTGGGTAACTCCGACATCGGGCATCTCTCCAGGTACTGTCTAAATCTTCTTCCAGCTAGTCTGACCGTCTCTTGAGGTGTTTGTTTGAAGCTATGAATTAGTGAGGAGGTGTTATGCCTGATTCCACTCTTAGAAAACTCAACGATAAATGCCTCTAAGAGCTGATCTATGTTTCTGAAATGCCTCTCGTTTAGTGGTTGAAACCACGTAAGGGCAGTGTTCCTAAGGGTTAGACCGAAAGCATTATATTGTGTGAATAGGTCCTCTACCTGTTCAACTTTCAATACTTGCCGAAATTCTGCCACATGGTCATAAGGGTCTCCCGTGCCATCGAAGTAATTCTTCATGGACTTCACCAGTTGAGTTGGTCGCAGGGTCCTAGTGTGTTCTCTCGGCCTTGGCAGAGGAAAATCGTCAGTATTCCTTTGATTCCATGGGGTTCTATGTCTCTCAGGGTCCATTCTATTCCTTTCTGTTCCCGTTCTTTCTCTTCCCAGGGAGTTGGCAAAACTTACCTCAGGTTTGTCTCTACTTCTATCTCTTTGAGCTCCATGAGCTTGGGAGGTCCCAGCTCCTTGGTGACCAAAGGACACATTAGACCTTGGTTGGGGAAAAACAAATTCACCCTTCCATGTGTAGGCATGTCTGCCATGCTCGGTGACCATGAAGATTCTCTCTGATGCATTGTCTAGGTAGGTTACTTGGCCTGGGCTATCAGGGTCTTTAAACTCATAGATTGTGAGGGCACTCACTTCCTGAGGTTGAGCAGATTTATATCTCCAAAAAGCCTCATCGGTTTCTCGGTTTAAAAGCAGATCGATGCTTTTATTATCCTGTGGAATCCACTCTGGAGTCATGATTCTGGTCAAGACAGATTTACCACGGGGAGTTCTTGGCTCTCTCTCTAAGTTCCCTTGCTCTATATCACCCATGTCGGTCTCCGCAATCACATTTCCAAACTCATCAGTTCTATCAGGAAGAGTGGTGACTACATATATAGTCCCCTCTTTATCTAGGTATGATCCATTCTCAAACTTGACTATCGGGTGGTCTAATCCATGGGGTTGATCGGGGTTCTTAATCTGGACCACCGATCTTCTCAGTCCGTCTTCGTAGATGCGAGCACCTAGACGATTCGTCCTGATATATTCCAATTGAGTCTTGTAAGGTCCCTCTGGCTTTTCTAGATAAGCCAACCCTGAACTACCTACTGGTCTCTCCATGTGATAGGACATCTCAGAATCACTGGTTTCTGATCTGGGAGTGTATGGGTAATCACTCAACTGTTGGGCCCAAGACCTGGCAGTGTGATTGACACTAGCTTCAGAAGATCTGAGGCTTTGTCTGTCTCGGCCTAAGTGTCTGCCTGATCTAAGGTTCATATGCCGGATTTATTTACCCCCTTGGACCCAAGCACACTCTCGTTGCCGGTTAATTTGCACCAATCACTTTGTTCTTTTGAGTTGAATATTATGTTTATGGTCTTGTCTGAAATCGTGTCGTGAGGAGTACTTAAGTGAATTTCCGCACTTGCTAAGTGATCGATTCCAGTTTACCTTTTGTCCCTTAGAGTTTTCGCACTTAAGACCTACTTAATTCTTGCACTTGGTTGATTAATACTCTTGGACTTGATTCGTGCCTAACGTTGCCCTAATTAATTACCACACCTAAGTCGTACTTAGCCTAGGCTAGGAATTGACAAAGGAGGGTTGAGAGATCTTCCAACCTCAATTAGCTGGTTGACCAGACTGCTACACAAGCCCAGGAAGCCTTCTCCCAAGCTTGGTACTCACCCTTGCTAGCTTGCTTTGGATTGCCTTGAGTGCACACAATGTTCCTGCAAAAGCTCACCAGTCAGTATAGCTCTCTTACCACAAGTAATTGACAGACACACATCAATAATTTTAGTCCCCCTGGAGTAACTCACTGTACCCCCTGAATCTGAGGACCACTTAGTTCCACCTAAAGGTCAACTTAAAAATGCATGTTCTAAAACTCCGCATATGATTCTTACAAAAACCAGTCAAGGTCCACGTAGGATTCTCAACGAGCTTTCCATCGAGACCAAAATCTCATCAATCGGAGTTCGTATGGTCAAGTTATGACCATTCAGGCACTAAAGGGTCAAAACACGCTCTCCGGGTTCAGGAGATCCCTCTCTGGTTTCTAGGTCTTTTGCCCACTTCCAAGGTTCTAAAGTTATACCAAGGTGCCTAAAATTAAGCTCAACTACCCTTCAATTCACTCAAAAATAACCCTAACTTTTCATGGGTTAAAGGCCGTGTATCGCGATAGGTCGGGTCGAGGTGTCGCGATAGGTCGAGGTGTCGCGATAGGTCGTAAGTGTCGTGATAGGTCGTGAGGTGTCGCGATAGGTCGTGAGGTGTCGCGATAGGTCGTGAGGTGTCGCGATAGGTCGTGAGGTGTCGCGATAGGTCGTGAGGTGTCGCGATAGGTCGTGAGGTGTCGCGATAGGTCGTGAGGTGTCGCGATAGGTCGTGAGGTGTCGCGATAGGTCGTGAGGTGTCGCGATAGGTCGTGAGTGTCGCGATAGGTCGTGAGTGTCGCGATAGCTCGAGCTCAACGCCTCGGGGACTGTGCAGATAGATTCTGTACCTGCTGAGCTTGCTGGAGATGATGATGGAGCTGCCACCTGCAAGAAACATGCAAAAAACACACAAAACAAGAACACACACGTTCGCTCTCTCTCAAACTCGCACACAACAAATGAGGGAATGATAAGGAAGAGGGAATATGTAGTGGAGAAGGAGGTGGAGGTGGAGATGGAGAAGGAGGTGAAGATGGAGATGGAGATGGAGAAAAATCAGAAATTTACCAACTACTTACCATTCCAACGCGTCCTCTCTACGTCTTACCATCACACGCTCGTCCTCAAAGCTCGATCCCCGGCAACGGCGCCAAAATTTGGTGTAGCTCAGTGATGAGTAGCACCTCCTTTAATGTCAATCCGGGAAGACGTGAGGATGGTATGAAGACCACGAGCAAGTGGAAGCACAAGTGCGTGAGTGAGAAGCACACAAGCATGCACACACATACACGCACACACGCACACACGACAAGAACAAGAGAGTAAGACAATGGAATCACTTCTATTGCAACCAAGTTCTCATACAAGCTCAAACTACAAGAAGCTCCCGCAAAAATGAGCTCTCTAGCTCTATTTATAGTTTTTGACTAGCTTTGGCCCTGTCCAGACCTAGTGTCCGGCCTAGTTAAAAATTAGGTTCCAGGGCTTATTTGAGGGCTCAAACGAGATCTAAAAAATACGAAAATTGGTAGGCAACTACTTCTAAGGCTCCTCAAGCTCGAGGACTCCTCGGCTTGCACAAAATGGAGCTACAAAAAGGTGAAAATGGTATTTACAGGGGTTTTTAGTGATGAGAATCACTTTTAAATGGTGTAAGGGTTTTGAAAAAAATAAAGGGTTGCCTTAGTGCTAGATCTGCTTGTATGCTCGTACTTGCTTCTTCTCGTATACAGCCAACAGGAGCTAACGTTCCTTCCATGAGGGAAGCAACAACGATACTTAAGATAAGCTTATCATAACATTGTGTGCTTTCGGGGATGAGCATTTAAGCGATTCTCCAACCTAAGCAACTTCTCTTCTCGTCTATCCTCCTCATAGCCAGCTCTAGCACTATGCCTTTCTTCGGCAAGGATGTCATGAAAAGTCGAAACCAGAGATTCTTCTTCTTCCTCCTCCTCGTCATTCGTCGGTTCTGTTATCAACCTACGCTTGCAACCAAAGTAATTGCTTTTCACTCAGTCAGTAGTCCTTTTACTGGGAGGCTCGCTTTTGAAATGCGTATCTGCAAACTTTTGCTTCCATCCCCTCTACAATGACATTCCTTGACGGTGTTGAGTAGTAGTGCTGGTGATCGGAGAAGTTAACCCTTTTCTAAATGCCTTGATACAACCGCTATAGCAGATTTACCTTTGCCCCATTCATTGGATTTGGATTCTTTGTAGCAGACTTGCCTTTGCCTCATTCATTGGATTTGTTGCTATTGACAACATTCTTTGGATTTTTCATGCTGCTCTTTGGCGAGAGCACCTGTGTTGTTGTTGTTGTTGTTGTTGGCTGTAATCCGGTGTTTTCTTCGCCTTCTTCGATACTGGTGATATCATTCAAGAAGCTATAGTCCCTAGCTTCCTTAAGGAACTCTCGCGCTCTAGCGCTCTAGCGTCCAACACACGGTGTCGCATTCTCATCCACTCCAATTGCTTCCAACAAGGAGATCCAAGAATCTTACAACCACGGCAAGAAGGTACGACTGAGCCCTTCTTCAATATCTTCGATGCCACAAACTGAGCTGGCATGCTTGTGCTGAATTCGGTTGTGTGCTCCTCTTGACCGGCTAAGTAGTAGCGCTCTGCTAGATCATCATATGCATCGTTAAACGCATGCTGCCTTTTTATGGCATCCAAGTTCTCAATGAAACGCACTTTTGAGATTTTCACCTGAAAAGCATATCCTCTTTAAATCTGGTTGATAAATATCTCTTGCGCGAAAAAATCGCCCAACAAATGGAATAAAAAGCTATGTTAGACTTTCATTGGGTGTGAACAGGCCCTAAATTTGATACCCAACTTTGGACATCACAAAAATCTAAGGGATGCCCTAAATTATAAAGTGGGCAACCTCGTAATTTTACATGATAAGAATTCCCTCGAATTTTGATCTGGGCAAAAACTTGGCGGCTGGTCATTTCAAATACCTCGAATTAACTCCAACACAGAGTAGATGGGGGTTTAAGAAAGAGACTAGTGATCTCGCTATATCAACTCTTTATTGTCTAATAGAGTAATAGAGAAGATGTGACATGTCCATGAGACGACAGATTATCAAGTTTCCATACAGCAGATATGGAATAGGAAATTTCCATATTTATATTTATACAGCAGATAGCACATACGAAATATCCATTTGGATTCGACACAACCCATTTCATATATTATAATGAGACAAACTACCACAGACTATCAAATTTCAAATAAACAGAGAATGTTCATCTAGACCAAACATTTTTTTTTGTCTCAAATCTTGATTTCCAATTTTAATATCCACACTAAGTTCAAATCCAACCAATGTTCTAAACTTACCTTAAGCACCACTAAACTTAACTCAAGCACATTTATTAGATGAAAACCTTCTATAAGCTTAAGCACATTAACTCTAAGGAGCCTTTCTGAACACCACGACCAAACAAAATGAATGGAATAGGTTCATACTAGAAATGTTGCAGCCGGTATACAAAGTTGTGAGTCTCTACATACCGAAAGTAAATTTTCCCTAGAAACATGGTTAGCTTCATGTTCAAGCCTACCACTTTAATACCTCATGTCCTACAATTGAGGATAAGCTGGCATTCATTCACACATGCTCAACCGTAGACATGCTATAGAGGTAACTTTTAATTTACTTGAAGATGACTTGTGTTCCTCCGTATGTAGCAGAGCCATTTTCTTATTTAACTTCTAAAAAGATACCATAAAAACATCATTCAGCTTCTGCACCTAAATGTCTTGAATATGAGCAAAGAATCAAGTGCATTTCCATGCACTATCTTTCGAGAATGTGTAAGCACTTTTTTAGCAACTTGGCAATGCATTACTAAATTTCAAAAGGATAAGAATCAAGGAGAGAAATTGGATAAAAAAACTTGACAATCCAGCACTACAAACGTGACTCTTTTGTTAACTAGGTTTTGAACAATCAAATCTATTCCAAGAGATGATTATGAGGCTTGGAAAGCTCTATACATGGAAAATATATACACTTGACTTGACATTTCAAGCACACAGAAACATGAGTCTTTTTCATGACATTTCAAAACCACAAAAACATGAGTATCTTTGAATACCTGATTTTATATTCAGCTTTTCATTCATCATAAATATGCTAACACACACACACACGAGAAACATCATAACAATGTGTTGTTTGAAAATTACAACTGTTAAACTAATTTTTTGTAAACGAAGCCAATAATCATAAAAAAGGTAATATAAAACTACCTTTCCCTTTTTCATATAGTGCAGAAAAGACAATGAATTGTAAGAGAATAACCTGTAAGCAGTCCAACTTCCAAATCAAAGCCATTGTAAACTTCAAAGCGATGCAATGAACCTCTTTGTACTAATATTGTCTGTACTTTTGCCTTGGAAACTTGAAAGATAAAAGACTTGCAACAGCTTATAGCTTGACATTTGTAAACATAATCTGTGCGTTCACCAAAGTGCAAGTTTACATTTGCGAGGATGGATTTGCGAAAGCCTCCGTGGTTACTGCTCACTATTTCTAGTGCTTCCTGCTCACAATTTCCGTTGAAACTTGTATGCCAATATGCATTGTTTTAGTTCCGTCTTGAAAGTTCAGCATGTTGTGTTCACACAACAAATGCAAAAGAATAGAGCGCTCGCACACTATAATATAGCAAGTTTTTTTTTTTTATATAAATAAAAGGAAGTTCGGCCTTAGCCTAATCTCCCAGACTTTAATTAAAATAAAGAAAAAAAGTTACAAGTGAATGGGACTAGTGCCCATGGGACCCCCCAAATCCCACAATGCAGGGGAGGAGTATGACAAACTAGAGGGCATTACAAATGAGGCGGATAAATTTATCATCACCCTCATGTGGGACCCATTTTGGTTTCAACTTGTTGTTTTCAAGGAGATAAGTACAATGATGTCTAAACGGTGGAGATCTCTTATCTCGAGAGATTCTTTTACCTAGGAGAAACAAGGATTTCTCGATCGACCATTCCTTAGGAGTTTGGCCAAAATTGATAGCACATCGCTCTCTCCAAATCTTCCAGAGGGTCTCACCTCTGATGGCATTCCACAGTCTTGATGAGCAGCCGACCGCCTCACCCATCATCACCTGTTGCCAGTTGATTTGGTTCGTGAGTCTCAATACTCGAGTCACGTGACACCAAATAACACGGGACTTGGGGCAGTCGAAGAACAGATGAGCTAAATCTTCGATGCACCGATGGCAACACTTGCACCATGGTGGCACACCACAGATTTTGTTAGCCCTTGCATTGGACCAGATACCTTTATGCAAGATCTGACACATGAGAACGGACTTTTTGACCTCAATTAGGGGGTGCCAAATAGACATGAATTTTAGTTCCCACCGAAGTTTGGTCCAAGATAGACACCATCTCTTGTTAAGAGTGTGGTGAACAACTAAATCCTCTTTGAAGTTGGGGATTCTGGATAACTTCTTACCATTGCTCCATTTGAGGCCCTCCAGGCAAGGAAGATCCTGACCGCTGAGCAGGCGGGTAGTTGACCGGTCCCAAGCTAAACACCTGCTTTGAAGAAGAGTCCATTCCTCAAAGGTAACTCTAAGTCTCGGATCCAATTCTTCGAACCTAATCCACTGGCTGGTCTCTTGTTTCCAAAGTTGTTTCCACTGTTTGAACCCCTTGTTCCATAACCGCTTTGCAGTTTGGAGGTTCCAGGACTCCACCCCCCTAATGCCGCTGATCGGAAACCAAATAGAGTCATTTTGTCTTATCCCAGCTGCCCACTTCCACTCATCACTGATTCTGATGAACTGTTTGGCCTTGTTCCAATTCTTCCATAAGGAACACACGAGGCTAGAGCCTTTAGGGGACACCGGGTGGGGGGAGAACAAAAGCGTGAGAATCCCTATGTCCTTCCAACCAGGATGGCCAACTAAGGTAAGGTCTTCCATGTTTCTGAAGATCAATTTAGCCCAAGAGGACTCCCTATTGCTCCAAGCCTTGATAAGCCACTTTGCCACCAGCTTGTCAGCCAACCCAACAATATCCAGAATTCCCAAGCCCCCTAAGTCTTTAGGGCTAGTGCAAGTTTCCCATTTGATTTTGGGAATCCCCCTCCTGTTTGGGTCCCCAGTCCAACGGAAGTTTCTGTAGATTCTTTCCACTTTGGCCAAGTCTTTCTCCTTAGGTCTCCAACATGAGATAAAGTAAATAATTGTAGACAGCATAAATGCGTTAACAACCATAGCACGCCCTGCCAAGTTGACTTGCATACCTTTCCAATGATTCAGCTTGCTATCCAGCTTGGATAGCACCCAGTTCTAGCGTTGGTCCATTGAGATGTCGAATCCCATCGGAATGCCAAGGAGACGGTAGACTTGGCCGCTAGGGATAACTTGACACCAGGGTAAAAAATAAGACCACCCCTCTCTCTCAGAAGTATATAAATATGGGCGAATTTCTCTAAGTATCTCATATTATAAGTATAAATATTCTGGCGAATTTTGATAGTAATTTCCATTTGAAAAATAAAATAGTTGGCGAATTTTAGTGATAAATTATATTTGAAATATAAAATTTTAGGCAGAAATTTGCAATAATCATGTATATATTATCATTTTAGACACAATACTATTACAAAGGCTCACCAAGCTAACTCTAATCACAGAAAAATGGACTGCAAATATCAAATCTAAGATGAGCATGATGTCAGCATCTTGTAGAGAACTATATCTAGTCATCAACCAATCAAGGGTAAAAGTCAGATGTAAAATAAAAAACATCTGTATGTACATGCACCTGTACATTGTTTGTTTGCTTTATGCTCAGAAAATTGCACTTATGTATTAAATACAAGAAAATTCAAACAAAGATTAGAAGCTTGGAAAAAGCTTCATAATGTAAAATCTTGCGGCCTTATTTCCTTTCCTCCTTGTTTACGTATAAGAAACCATGTTCTTGTAGGTGAACATCCACTTGGACAATAAATACCTCATAGAATCAACAAATGTGTCTAGAAAAAAATCATTCATTTTAATCTGTACATAAAGAGGTATCTACACACGGTTCACTATATACTTTTCAAAAGCTTTCCCAACTTTTAATCACACTCATAAGATCCTACATCTATGACGAAAAACCAAATCATGATTTAACAGCATTCAATGTTGTTGCTTCCACTCAAACATCATGGCATTACTTATGCTAACACACTTCTCAGATTGGTCGTGGCTCATGATATTCTCAATGTGCAAACTGATGCTTCCAGCTCAAATGCATTTCAATTCTTCATCTCGAGAAACCCGCCTAGTAGCTATTCTCAGTATCACAAAATCTTCAGCAGCACATGGATGTATCCCCACCTGCAATTATGGAAGAATTTATGCATAGTTTGAGACCGAAGAAAAATTGATAAGAAGCACTCAAACACTGTATCAGACCAATGATATACAAAAATCTTACAATAGCATCTAGTTGCACTCTTGTTGCATTGCACTTCAAAGCGACTACTATGCCCTGCTAGAAATTGCTCTCTTCAATACCTGCAAAATTATATGATGGAGAAATATATACATATAGCAACCAATAAATTATCCACCTCCTGTCTGTCATTGTAGATGACACATTCAAATAGATTCACACACTGATTCATGCACATTCCACATACACTGTACCTGGTAAAATTTCATCAGTCTGTCAGTAATCCCTGCTTCTGCATTTCATCAAAAAGACTGAGATCAAATGAGTTACATACCTGGTTGCTGCATTACTAAAAGCCAAACTGGTTGCCAATGGAGATGCTTGAAAGTGGATCATCAGGATCTAAGAAGCTTTTGTTGGCTTGTTTCATCAACAGGAGTTACCTAGAAACACACACAGATAGAAACACACAAACATATATACATAAGCTCAGTACTGTTGTCCTGTCTGTCAGTAATCCCTGCTTCTACATTTCATCAAAAAGACTGAGAGAAAATGAGTTACATACCTGGTTGGCATAATGTTTATCAATGCTCCAAAAGACACTGCATCTCACAACTCAGAGCATGGATTAAAAGACCTTCTATGGCCACATTTATACTGCAGGCTTTCAGGACACACAAACTTGTAACAACACTTGGCTGTCACTCTTTTTCCCATGGCAGTCAACATATATATACACATGCACATATATTCCAGCATACATATACCTACAGATCCACATACCTGCCAGTCAACACACCCATACACATGGATTCATAAATGCATACACACATATATATTCAAGCATACATATACATAGAGATCCACATACATGCCAGTCAACACACCCATGCACATGGATACATATATGTGTAAATATCCCTTTGACAGTCTAATATGTGTAAATATCCCTTTGACAGTCTAATACATCATGAGTGAAATATCATGAAATAATGTTTTGAAGACTCTGAATTCTGACCAAAATATATGACCATGACCAAAATGCATGACCTGACATATGCATAGCTAGCTCTTGCACACACCTGCACATACACACACGTGCATACATACTTCTTCACACATCTATTTGGAAACAACATTAGATTACCAAATTTCTGATCAGAGATAGGTCCCATAATTCCAAGAAGTTCAATGTGCAAGCCTTCAAATCCTCTAAAAGGAGTGTTCAGTGTACACACATACATACATACATATAAGCATGAATAAAAACATAATATATACATGCAAGCATCACATATACATAACACATACATATTACATGCATCACACATGCATCCATATGTACATACACACATACATATTACATGCATCACACATGCATCCATATGTACATACACACATACATACATGCATGAATACAAGAATACAAACATACATACATGCAAGAATACATGAATACAAACATACACACATACATGCATGCATGAATACAAGAATACAAACATACATACATGCAAGAATACATGAATACAAACATACACACATGCAAGCATGACACATGCATGAGTCATACATAAATAGATACATAAATAGGCATGAACATTGAACAATAGGAACCTTTGAATCTCATCATTTCAGATATTAAAAATAAAAATAAAAAAACAAAAATCGGCAAATATTGAAGTCCTCGATATATTCAAAACCTGTCAAAACAATAAGAAACATTAGTATAAATTATACTTCACCATAATATTAAAAAAGAAATCAAATAAAAAAGTTACCTTTTTATAATCAGTATCAGTCGATTTGAAAAATATTAGAAGGTTCAACATCCTCCATGTGTTTCCTCTCACCTGATACTACACATTCACTTCTTCGTTGACATTGACTTTTCCATATGGCATAAGCTTCTTCGAAAGGGAAAGTTTCAAGGTCACTCTTAGAAACAAACAATCTAAGACATGTATCCAAGTTTTTATTCAATCTATTTCTCGTTGCATTTCTTATGAAAGTTAAGCTACTCCATAGACGTTCATCTTCAACGGATCCAAGGATCATTGTTATACACAAATTTGCTACTTTAAAATACTCCGACATAGATTCCTTCAAGAATGGAGATATATCGAGCTTTTTCCATAGCTTTGTCATTGCACCAGGATTTGAAGGATCTTTGATGAAGTCAAATTGCTCCCACATTGTTTGTCCAAATATCCCAGATTGTTTTTTTAAAAGATTTGGATTTATAATTCCTTCTAGAATCCTATCTCCCAAATATGCATTCTTTCCAAAATGATCGGATAATACTTGGACCTTGCTTTTAAAGTCATTTGTTAGTAAGCTCTTGTCTTTTGCATGATTCCAATATAAAGGATGAACTATGGCCATTGCTTCTAAGAGCTCATCTCGAGGAAATCTCTCTCTGATCTCAGAAGTCAATTTATTACATATGGATCTTAAGCCTTGTTTTACACTATCCACTAGAATAGCAAAGAATGTTTGATTAACTTTTTTCTTGATGCATACTCCTTGACTTTTTCGTGATACATAAAGAGGAATCTGCTTATCTTTCACAAATATGCACAACCAACCTTTGTTATTGTATTGCAAAAAACTATCTTCTACACCAACTTGTATCAACGATTCCCACTCGATAAATTCTTGCGAATCAAAACCCGATGTCTCAGAATACAAAGTTTCCAAGCGCATACAAGTCATTCTTCTTGCTACTGCGTATTCCATTACATAAATATCTCTTGATTGAGAAACTTTTATCAAATTATTCATTTCTCTTAACAATGGTAACATTCCTCCAAGATAGAGAAGAGTTTCCACATCACTTAGCATTTGCAACAAAGTGTGAGCTTTTCCTTTTTGTATTCCTTTACTTAAAGACATAATATTGACCACACCGATGACTGATTTATATTCTTCAAAAAGACGTTCTACAGGTCCAATAAGTGAAATCCATCTGGTGTCAATATTTTTTTTCAATTTTCTTCCTTTACTTATCCCATCAGAGAAGCATTTAAACTCTTTAATACGCTTAGGACTTTTTGAAAAGAAAGCATATGCCTGGTGTACAAGATCTTCAACTTTTTGTACGAAAACAAATTCTGACACAATTTTAAATGCCAGATTTGTACGATGAGACATACAATGTATACCTAAAGCATATGGTGTATAGTTTTGTTGCAATTGAACACACAATCCATTTCTAAGCCCATGCATAACTGAGCATCCATCAACACCAATGCATACTATCTTTTGATTAATATCACTAATTGACATCCCTCCTATATTTGAAATGGAATCTAAAACAAGTTGCACCAACAAATTAGAAGTTGCACTTCCCTTTAGTTGAAAAGCACCAATAAATTTGGCTTTTCTTGCATAATTCTCCACAATATATGCATGGATACATACCCAAGAAGTGCAATCCCTTGCTGTCACTTCGTCAAGGGAAATAGAAATAAAAGTAGCATCCGATAAACTTTTTTTCAAGTTTGATTTAATTACCTCTCCCATTGCTTTTGCAAATTCCCATCCTGAAGATTCTGTCCAATATTGTGTCGGAAAACTTTGAATTCGTAATCCAATGAAGTTCAATGGAACTCTCCACTTAGGATAATCAGACATTGGTTTTCCAATGGACAAGATATGTAGCACAATTGAAAATTGCATTAATATGGCTTCATTATCTGATTTGAGCTTTCTCTCAAAAAGATGCATAAAGGATCTTTTATTCTCATTACTTTGCTCCAAAAGCCATAAATGAGAATTATAGGCGTCTACATTCTGTACATGCCTACATTCATCTTTTGTTTTCCATCTAACAATGTTTTCCATTTTCCCTTCTACTTCTACTTTCTCATACATTTTACCCACATGTTTTTCAATGGTATCTAATTTCAATTGTAACTTGACTTGATTACCTAATTTCCAACTACATGGTATACAAGTGGCAAATTTTGGTTCTTCTTCACCCTCAATTATCAAAGGCTCAATAAAAGGAAACTTTGTTATCCAATCTATTTTAAAAGTCCTTCCTATATCCCATTGACCCTTCCCTCTCTTCATACGTTTAGACATAGAAGTGTCATTTGAGGTTTTCGACTCTGACACAGAGATATTAGAGCATGCAATTGGGGGTAAAATTGTAGGCTCAAGGGATGAGCTTGCTACACATGAAGAGCGCATGACATTCGAGCCACTAATCTCTCCTTTAAGTGAATAAAAATCAGAAATGGATTTTCTCTTAGGTCTCGAATCCATTACAACCTTTCCTTTTTCCTTTGATTGCATCTTAGCCGTTCCTGGATATATAGAAGACACACACATGAACACACCCATGAGAGAAGCATTTGAAATCTTCCAACACTAATCCTATGTCTTTCTATAGATCCATTTTTATATATACATGCATATTACAAACCCTAACTCTACTACACATGCCCTAGACCTACCACATATATATAATTATTAAACCTATACACATGCCCTACATCTACCACATATATATAGTATATACAAATTATATATATTATATATTTAGTGAGAGAGAGGCTATTTGAAGGGAGTTGAGTACATACCTGATGGATGATTATTCCCATCAAGAACACTGACGACATATTGAGAGGACGGCGAACTCCCAGCCATTTGAAGCAAGATGATATCGATTGCCACAGCAACTGCAAGCTACACTCAAAAAGATAAAAATCACATGTCTTCAATTAAATACTCATCCCCATAAAGCTAAATCAACTCCGTCTCAATGTCAGGTATTTTTTTATGCAACCAGTATGTACCTTATGAAAACATAACAAAAAATTCAAAACAGTATGTACCTTTCTTAGGCCATTAGTTTTCCTCTAGCCTCAGGACATATACTTCTACATCCACAGAAAGAAAATCTATAATTTTATAAGGGGATTTCATCCTTTGACCTAAACTTTGAGAAAAAAGAAATTAAAAAAAGGGATGTGAACAACACAGAACAAGTGTGTGTGTGTATGTATGTATGTATGTATGTATGTTCCTTCTACCAAACAACATTAAAACTCTTTTCAAGTTCAATAGGAAAACATGATCCAACTCGACATCATATTTTGTAAATGATTGTAGAAAGGGGTTTGAAGTTTCCCAAAAAAAACGTAAGTATGACTTTTTTCTAGGTTCTCTAATGTGCTCTTCGAAACAAATAAATGGTCTCAAAAGATTGACCCATGTACAAAAAAAAAAGAACGATTATAAATGTTATGAATTACACAACTGACATGGATTTCAGAACCAGTATATACTGTTCCTGCTCTTTATGTAACCTATATTGCGACTCTGATTGAACAGGTCAAGCATGCTACAGTAATATAACAAGGCTAAATACACATAAAGAGCTCATAAACTGACATTACATAATACAAGCACTCACTGCAAAGATAATCTAGCCCAATTACTCACTGATGATTACATGTAAGATGAATTTTTTCCACACTTCATCTAGAAGAATCTGTTAGGTCAAGATTTAACTTTCACTATGATTGAGACATACCACAACCAACATGCTGCCGGAGATCACGACCATGCAAACAAACTTATCTTTTTAAATAAAATCTCCAACTCATTTGACTTTAAAATTGAAGATTTTTGAAACCAAGGCAAATTACATATCATTTATAAATGCAAGACTAGATTCTCAGTCTATCTAACCAAGCCTCGTAATTTTCCAGTCTCCTCTCTCCTTTCATCAACTGTTTCTGCTTCCAAAGCACAAAGCACTGCATGTAACATCCGTCAGATGTCTTCTAATAACAGGAAAACATGTCTTTATGGAAATCAACCAACATTCGATCTAGAGAAATTGCCAGCAGTTTATTGATTGAGCACTTAACCCCCTAAAAATATGTCATGTGTCTGCACAAGCCAAAAGTATTCTAGGGCATTGCATGGACAATCAAAGAACTAGTCCACAGATTATTGCCAGCAAATAAACCAAATCACATCTCTACTTGTAGTAAGGCAGGAGTACAAAAAGACAATTGTCACAAAAAACGTGTTAAGAACCCAAAGAAACCTCAGATTCGCTGTATGATAACTGAATTCATAAATTTGTGGTACCAACATAATATCAAAGCACAAGGTCTACACATCCCATAACTGTATGATAACTGTATGATAACTGAATTCATAAATTTGTGGTACCAACATAATGTCAAAGCACAAGGTCTACACATCCCATAGCTCACTTATATATGGTTTTCACATTTTACATGCTTTTGGAGCAACTGCAGCAGTATCACTATCATACGCAGTTCTTCAATAGTCGACACAAGAACAACTAAAATATAGAATTTTCATCACGATGCAAATGTAAAGATACTGAAGCCAAAATTACTATTGACACATATAATCCTTCAACCATTCAAATATGGACACCATTTTACCACGGGTCAATGCATGATGGCAGACATCAACGTGAACGATTTGACTTCAGGCAAACGAGAGAACGTACACAGTTTTATTACGATATGGCTCAGCATTTCTTCCATCAAATCAAACAAAACTAACAATATCAAATCTCACTAAATCTGAAACATTGCACAGATGGGAGATATACTAGTTGTCACTCCGAGCAAATGCCTTCTTGCAAATAATGACACTAATTTCTTGCTGCCATCCTATCACCAAATGTCTAAAATATTAACGTTTGATTGCAGGCATCTTTAGGAAACTCCACTAGGTTATATGTCATTTCTACATTCGAATGCATATTTCTATATCCATGACGATGTTAATGTTCTGAGCCCTAACATGGTTACATGTATGATCTACCACGAATGATATGTTAGGCTATGCAATGTGCATCAACGCCACTTAAAAGAATAAAAAAATTGTATTCATATGAAAATCAAGGAAATAAAAAATGTTAACTAAAGAGCACGAAATCAAGAGATTTCCAAAAGTTTACTACATTAAGAAGGTGAATGTTTTTGAGATCATATACTCTCTCTCTCTCTCTCTATTTAGAAAAGGTAAACTTGTTAAGCTGACTCGCTAATCTTTGGAAATGCCAAAATATGTATATATGTATGTATTTACGCGCCTCTATTGTATGCAAGCATCCATGTACAATTTTATATCTCAACCGCAAACGGCTGCAAATAGTGCATTCCAATTTTTGGTCCAAGATTTTCGTTTAAAGGCCAGCGAAATGTAAAATGTTTGGGTCCCCTTTCAAAACTTCAACGACATCTGTGTGCGCGCGCGCCTGTGTATACACGTATGTGTATTTGAATGCATATCTCTGCAAAGAAAAATATGTATCCATGTATATGCATATTTAAATGAGCTGAGGATGTATATGTATTTATATTTGTACATGTGCATATGTATATGTATGCACATCTACATCTTCATCTTATTTAGATATGCATATACATGGATAGATATTTTTATGCACACATATATGATGGCACCAATCACGAAGATGATGAGACCGAAATATGTAACTATACACATGCAAGTACGTAAGTACGCACATTCGTGTATGTATGTATACATTACATGAATGCATATAGTACGCATGTACTACGTCTGCGTGTAAGTTACATGTATCTATGCATGTATGTATGTATCATATGGTAATCCGCTCCTGGAAAGTAACTAATGGTATGATCCTAAATACGCATTGCAAACATAATCACTCAATGCTTAATTACCGATCCTCACTGAATAAATTTGTGTATGACCTTCACGATTTGATCTTTTAACAATTATGAAGACAGGGCATCAGGTAATGTATCTCACGATAAGCAGGCTCAGATTTCCCTCGTAACTGGTAAAAGGAATTATCAGACAATAAAACTCATGACAGGAATATAGGAAGGATTTCACCTTGTACCTCACTGATACTGCTGTAAAACACATCCAAAAGAGACACATTTTCCTTAACCTACAATCAAAAGAACAATCTCTCTCTCTCTCTCTCTCTCTCTCTCTCTCTCTCGTACCTGGTCGGGTACCTGTAGCCGGAGCGTCCGACTCCTCACTCTCTCTCTCGCCTACGACGCACCGAATGCTTGATAATTCTGCAGATGACGTCGATGCGCGTATAGCACAAAGGGCGAAAGTGAAGACCACAGAGAGCTCGCGCGTATAGCACAAAAGGCGAATCTGAAACTACAGAGAAGTTAGGGTTTGTTGAGAATAAGGCTATTTTTTAAAGTTTCCAAATCACTAAATATAGCAAAAATTTACTAATTTCTCTAAATATTCGCCATTGGGCTAATATTCGCCCCTAATTATTTCACTGCTTGACACCCCTGATCCACCAACAATTGGGGAGTAGGTCCGCTGATTGCTCTAAAAGCAGTTTTAGCATGGTTGATTTTTGAGCCTGACGCCACACAAAAGGTGTCGAGGCACCACCAAAACACCTCAATGCTGTTTATATCGTTATGCACAAAAGCATTCATGTCATCAGCAAAAAGTCTCGCAATCATTTGGCCGTGATTTAGAGGTAAGGAAAGACCCTTGAGATTGCCAGCGTCCATGTGATACTTTAATAGGCAACTGAGTCCATTCGAGGCGATAGCGAATAGTAAAGGAGCCAGAGGGCAGCCTTGCCTAATTGATCTTTTTAAACGAATGGGCTCAGAGAGTTTACCGTTGATATTTATTCTAGTTGAAGCATTTCCAAGAAGAGTGGAAACCGTCTTCGTGAACTTTTGGCTACATCCAAGGTCTTTCAATGATTGAAGAATAAAGTCCCAGTCCAATCTGTCATACGCTTTGTCAAAGTCGATCTTAATGAATACCAGATCTTGAGCAGACTCCTCAGCAAAAGCAAGGCCTTCCCAAATATCGATAATTGCTTCAAGTATAGATCTACCTTTGATAAAACCTTTCTGGTCCTCACACAACCATGACTTTAAATGACAAGAGATTCTGTTGGCGATAACTTTTGCAATTATCTTGTATCCTGTTTGGAGCATGGTAATCGGACGCCAGTTTTCGAGTTTGTTCTTATCTCCCCTTTTGTGGATTAACTTGATGACGCCATTATTAAGACACTCAGGGAGGGCACCAAAAGAGAGAGCCTCTTGCCACACGAGACGTAGTGGGGTGGCCACCACATGTTTGAAGGACTTGAAAAACTCATTGGTGAGGCCATCCGAACCCGAACTTTTCCCATTGGGAAGGGCATCAATGACCTCGATAATTTCATTCTCAGAGATATTAGCATCCAGTAGAGCAATCAAGATCGTTGCATAACCTTCAAGGTCGTTGCATCAGTCAGTGTAGGACTCTATCGAAGTCTGCAAAGAACTCAGAAAATGCTCCAGAAAGAAAATGCCGCTCTTTTCGAAGTTTTAGAGATACAAGTTTCATACAATACTCTAAAAAATGTCCACGAGCGTTGGAAAATGGCCATTACAATGTGACATGGCGGATGTTTGCAAGTTTCAATGTGTACACTATAATTTGTAAAAAGTAAAAGTTAATGATTTATTGAAAATTTAGTTTTGTCAAGTTCTCCAACCGGCAAACTGAAGCTGCACCTATGCAGTTGTCATGGTAATCTACACACACACACACACACATATATATATATATATATATATATATATATATATATATATATATATATATATATATAAACGATCATGATGCCCAAGATTTCAGACTAGGCATCCCTGGGGATGCCCTAGAGATTTATGTGGGCATCAAAGGATGCCTCAAAGTGGGTTTGATGCCCATTGGGCATCAAATTTAAGGCTGTGCAAAACGATGTAATATCTCAATTCTTTTTTTTTTTTGGGTCTAAGCATCGAATTTCGAAGTAGAACCAAAATCCTCAAAATTTCTTTGTTAATAAAATCCTCAAAATTCAGCATCGATGGAGGATCATTGCCTATGGACGAGGGAGGACCTCAAGGATCAAGAAAGATGGGGAGGTTGCCATTTCTTCCCATGGGTCACCCAACCAGTACCCTTCTCCTTGCAGCTCGCTTAATTCACAAATGTTCCATACTTTGACAGTGGTGCAGCCAAGCATATTACCTCACAATGCAGTTTCTTCATTCACTTCATGTCCAAAAAATCAAACGATGTAATGTCTCAATATAGTATATATTTTTTTGTAAGCATCGAATATGGAAGTACGATAGCCCCACTACTTCATTGGATAGAACTCCATAGCCCCACTACTTCATTGGATTGGAACGTTCCTTCGGTTATCTCACTGACTTTCAATTCAATTACTTCACAAGCCACATCTCTAAACAACCTCTTTAACAACCTACGTTTATGTTTTTGACCATATTTATAGTTATTCCAAGATAAAGGACCTATGGATAGCTTATTTGGGCTCCATGATGTAGCGTTTGAACCCAACATGTTCACAGAGAAGTTTGACACTCCTAATAGAGTGGTTAGGGCCAACCCAATGTATATTACGAAAAAGAATTGTATCAATTGAAAGAAATAACCATCTACCTGGTTTTATCATCTCTGTGCATGTGGAAGGCCAAATGGCTCCTAGAAACCTTTGCATATGCTCTTTAATAAAACATATAGTGCTTTGGTTAGCTAGAGACTATATGTGTGTTTGTGATTTGTGTATTGTGTAGGTCGGCATATTCTACAGGTTTGTGCAGAGCATCATGCTGGGCATCCAGAGCTCAATTTTGGTACTTTGAGGGCATGATTGCAGAGCTCTTAAAGAGAAGAATCCACTATAGTGCCGCTCTCTAGAGCAAGGTCAAAGTCTTCAGTTTGATCGATCGATTGATTGAAAACGAGCCCTAGGGGGAGAGGCAGTTGGTTGCTGCTCAACCATTTGAAACGTGGTAAAAAAATGAGGGCCTCTCAAAGATTTGGAGAGAGTGCTACTCTACAGATATTGATTGCCCATGTATAGAATGCCCTATTGATCCCTCCTTGGAGTTTTTGGATAGAAGAGTTAGAATCACTAAGAGTCTTCCCCCCCACCCCCTTCAAGAAGGACTTTGAAATTATTCTTTCAACTAAGATTGGAAAGACTAAGCTAGTTTGAAAGCACCTAATTGAAAGTGCAACTTGGTGATGTCAATGTTTTGGCTATTAATGCATAAGAGATTGACCCATGTCCTATTTAAGTACCTTTGAGATTTGAATTGGTTATACAAAGTTCTAGTTGTTTCTCTTTACTTTCCAGATCTTTTGGATTTGACTCATATAGAGTATCTGATTCCTTTCAGGAATGGCCAGGGATAGCCGATCGGAAAAGGTAAAATAAATCACACATCCCAAACATATATTCTATACAATAACCCATTCAATCCTCAAAGATGCTAAAGTCTTAGTTGAATTATTCATTGGAATGATGCTACTTAACTTTAAGCAAACACAAATGAATCAGTCAACTTAGACTTTAGCATATTTGAAGATTGAATGGTTTCTTGTACAAAACATCTATCTCAAGTGTTTGATTTAGTTTAACTTTTCCAATCAACTGTCCCTAGTCTTTCCTAAAAGGAATCAGATACTCTATCTTAGTCAAATCCAAAAGATTTTAAAAGCAAAAAGAAAAGACTAGAACTTTGTATAACCAATTCAATTTTCAAAGATACTTGAATATGATAGAAGAAGCTTGGAGCACAACACATAATACTGAATGTAATACCAATAAAATGTACAAATTAAAAAGTTCCCAATCCCCTCCCTTCCTTGGGACTAGTGGAGATGTCCCACTTGATCTTAGGAACAAGTGTTTGATTTAGTTTAACTTTTCCAATCAACTGTCCCTAGTCTTTCCTAAAAGGAATCAGATACTCTATCTTAGTCAAATCCAAAAGATTTTAAAAGCAAAAAGAAAAGACTAGAACTTTGTATAACCAATTCAATTTTCAAAGATACTTGAATATGATAGAAGAAGCTTGGAGCACAACACATAATACTGAATGTAATACCAATAAAATGTACAAATTAAAAAGTTCCCAATCCCCTCCCTTCCTTGGGACTAGTGGAGATGTCCCACTTGATCTTAGGAACAATTTCTTTTTTAATTCCCCAATCTAGAGAATTATATTGTATTCACCAAACACAATTATATTAACAAAGGAGAGAGTACAAGAGAAAAGAAAGAGCTACAAAGGAGGCGAGTGGACTTATCACCATTTACAAGTGGAAACTCATTTGAAAAACTAAGAAGCTTTAGGGTGGCTTGATCATCTTCATGTGGAAGCCATTTATATTTGAGCTTGTTATTCTCTATGACAAAGAATCTATGGTTCATGAATGGGATGGGAGGATTGTTTGTGATTCTAATTCTTTTAGCCAAAAGGCCAAGGAGGACTCCACTACAAGGAATACGGGCGTATAGCGACAGTTAAGGCGATAGAATTTTGTCGCTATAAAATTGCAACTTGCATCGTAATTAGCGTCGGGCACAGATCGTCGATTAGATGATGCCAAAAACGACGGTATTTGCGACTTGGATTGCGACGCTCTCGTACAACGTCGCTATTTAAACTCGTCGCTTAAGCGACGCTTTTTTGCGTCGCATAAGCGACGCTGGCAGCCATCGCATAAGCGACGCTAAAAAATGTCGCTTATACGACGATGAATAGCATCGCTTACACGACGATCTGTTGACGGACAAAAATTAAAACGTTGGAGGCTCTGCAATCGGCATTTTCACGCATCCGATCGAAGAGCTCTCCAACGTTCGCAATTGTGCTGCGCTTACGAGCTGAAGCAAGTATATGCAGAATTGTTGTTTTGCCTAAGCTCTCTGTTATTGTCTCCCTCTGTCTTTGTTTCTCTCTTTCTACATCTTTCTCTCTTTGAATTCTCTCTCTCTCTAGATCTCTCTCTCTCTCTCTCTCTTTTCTTTCTCTCTTTATTGCAGGTTATTCAAGAAGCTAACCAAGCAAAAACTATGGCTAACAATTGTAAGTACAATTTCTATTATTTGTAGATCATTTGAATTGTGTTATTTTCATTACATACCATACTCACACTTATTGATATGCACTCATACACTTATCCATGATGAAGATGCACACACATGCATATACCTACATATACACATATACATGCACATACACACACATACACATAGAGTTATACATATACACACACATACACAAGAACATGCACATATTGATACATACATATACACTTATACATGCACATGCATATACATACATATATGCACACATACACATGCACATACATACATATACACACACATACATATACACTTAGGTACACACATATGAATGAATTATATAATTAAAGTATTAAAACACATATACACATGCACACACACATGCACATACCTACATATACACATATACATGCACATACACAAACATACACATAGAGTTATACATATACATGCATATACATATACACACACATACACATGCACATGCACATACTCATACACACATATACACTTATACATGCACATGCACATACATACATATACACACACATACACATGCACATACATACATATACACACACATACATATACACTTAGGTATACACATATGAATGAATTATATAATTAAAGTATTAAAACACATATACACATGCACACACACATGCACATACCTACATATACACATATACATGCACATACACACACATACACATAGAGTTATACATATACATGCATATACATATACACACACATACACATGCACATGCACATACTCATACACACATATATACTTATACATGCATGTGCACATACATACATATACACACACATACACATGCACATACATACATATACACACACATACATATACACTTAGGTACACACATATGAATGAATTATATAATTAAAGTATTAAAACACATATACACATGCACACACACATGCACATACTTACATATACACATATACATGCACATACACACACATACACATAGAGTTATACATATACATGCATATACATATACACACACATACACATGCACATGCACATACTCATACACACATATATACGTATACATGCACAGGCACATACATACATATACACACACATACACATGCACATACATACATATACACACACATACATATACACTTAGGTACACACATATGAATGAATTATATAATTAAAGTATTAAAACACATATACACATGCACACACACATGCACATACCTACATATACACATATACATGCACATACACACACATACACACACATACACATAGAGTTATACATATACATGCATATACATATACACACACATACACATGCACATGCACATACTCATACACACATATACACTTATACATGCACATGCACATACATACATATACACACACATACACATGCACATACATACATATACACACACATACATATACACTTAGGTACACACATATGAATGAATTATATAATTAAAGTATGAAAACACATGCTTAATATAAACAATAATAACAATCAATAGAACAAAACTCTTCATTACTTAATACCATACACACAATTCAAAACATAACTGAAATGAAAAATATATAGATTAAAAAAAAAAAAAAAAATATATATATATATATATCAATGTAAATACATATAATCCAATGTCATAATCAACTAAAATCCTAATCATCATCATCATGATCATCATCATCATCAGCAATATCATGATCATCCTGATCTTCCTCATCCTCATCGTCATGATCACCCTGTGACGATCGAGATCGTCCCTCCTGTGTTTGTCTCTCCACCTCATCCATATTTGTCTCCCCATAATACTCCTGTATTACATATAACAAACATAAATCAATAAAATAATTAAAACATTCATAACAACAAAATAATTATATAAAATTTAAAAATACTCACAAAGGCATCAGGATGATCTTGTATATACTCGCCCAAACGCCGATATCCAAAATGTTTAGCATACTCGATCTCGTATTTCGTAGGATATCGGCCATAATCCTTTTGCTGCAATGAAACAAATAAAAAACATTAGTTGCTTGCATTTTAACTAAAATAAAAAATATACTCACAATAACACATATACTTACAAACATAGCTACAAAACCATTATGGCCCATTTGGCCTAAGTGCGATGTGTGGCCCGACTCCACTCTCTTCTTTGCAGCAGCCTGTTTATTCAAGAAAAAAAATACATAAATTATATGTAAAAAATTACTAAAATATATAAAAATTATAAATATAAACTATTAATTTGTGTACCTTCTACTGAGGAAATGACTCCTGAAGACGTAGCTGTCTACGAAAAAACTGCCACGACTCAGGTGGTATGTTAGCTCGCCTCTTATTTTTTTCGACCATACAATTTCTCCTGTTAATTTAATCTCAAACAGAAAAAAAAGTTAGAATACATACACATATATACACACACATACACATACACATACACATACACATACCCACATACACATATACATGCAAACATATATGCATGCATATATGTATATATATACACATATACATACATATAACATAAACACACAAATACATATCCACATATATACGTACACACACATGCATGCATATACACTCATTCATACAAAATACATGCATTTATCCCACAATAATATGTAGTTGTGTATATGTGAATATGCGTGTATGTGTAAATGTGTATATGTGAATATGTGTGTGTGTGTGTAAATATGTATATGTGAATTTTTTATTTATGTAGATAATCAAATTATTAATATCAAATACCATTATTTGTAGATTCTGATCAATCAGATGGAACTCCACCACCGTCTCCTCATCGTGCAACGACTTTATACTGTAAGTATATGAAATATTTAATTTTAACTATATTTGATGGATACATAACTTATATTTTTTTTATGTTTCTTATGATGTGCAGATTCTGATCAATCAGAGGGTACTCCACCACCTCCTACCCATGCAACGACTTCACATGTGTCCTTCGATAGGAATTATGATGAATTTTACTATCAAGAGCATATTATATGTTGGTGTAACTCTTGTTATGGCACGTATCGAAGACCACGATTGGAATGTATTCAACATGAGGCAGAGTATGGTACTTTTGAGCGTGCACCATCACCTAGTCAACGTGATAATGCTTGGGTATGTATTTTCTATATATATTAATGTCATTATTTTATTTAAAAACCATGTATAAAATCAAATTATTATTGATATACAAGAATACTTGCTCGATGATGATGATGATAATGATTTTTCTCATAATGTTAATATACCTCGTACACGTCATGGACTTGCTGTTCATCAATTACAAGCAGAGGTTTCTAGAAATCCTCTACCTCCTGGTTTAGAGAATGAAACGGCTGGAGATTATCCATTGCCAGCTCGTGATCGTTCTTTAGTACAAACATATGATAGAAGAAGATATGGAGGATGGAATAGAGGACCACTTCCTTTAGATGGAGAGGTTTTCAACTTTTGGGGTAATCGCTATATGATTGCTCCATCCACTATTACTAATGCTGGTCGTGGTCTCTTTATTGTAGAGGATTTGTATGTGCCTCCGAACTCTGAAGTCACTCTTATGTCATTTTGTGGTCCTATATATGGATGGGGAGATTGGCATCGACTTTCACGTTATGTTCAAAGCATGAGTACTTATGGAATATGCTTGAACGCAACATCCCTTACTAGTAGAAGGATTTTACATGCAGAAAATGAAAGATTATATATTGATGGAAGACCTTACACACATGGAAATATAGCAGGTTTAATAAATAGTAGTTGAGGGTTACATAATAGTTCAAGGACTAATTGCACATTTGAGGAGCGTGAAAATAGTCATGAATCACCATACATGAGTAGAGATGTATCAAGATACATAGTTGTCAATGCTATTACTACATTACATGCTGGTGATGAACTATTAGTGAATTATGGATGGCGTAGACCTCCAAGAGCACCTTTTAGCTAGAGAGAATAAAAATTTTCTATCCATATTTAATAAGTTATATACTTAATTTTATATTTGAAGTTTAATTTTTATTCATTTATGGAATACTAATGAGTTTTATTTATATGTGTAGATTCCAACGTATGATGTTGATGATATTCGTCCACATCATTCACAATTACCAGTAAGACCTCATTTATCAGAAGCTTCCATGAGGAGGCTATACAAAACTAATCCTGTGCAATATGCAAAGTTGAAAGATCTATATTCAAAAGATGGTAAAGTACAAGATTTGTGTGACAATGATGAAGATGATGGCATGGCAGATTTTATTGAGGATTGGTATCAAAATGACAGTGAGAGCATGGATATTTCTAAAAATGAGAAATATCTTCGAGAGGAATGTCTAAAGCATGTATATGGAGGAAGTCGTTTGACATGACTAAATGCGAGCTTACTTATTCTCAACCTTCAAAATCGTTTTGGATGGAGTAATGTATCTGTTTCGACACTATTAAGGTCTAAATTTCAATTTTCTATCTATTTATATATATATATGCATATATATATATATATATATATATATATATATATATATATATATATATATATATATATATATATATATATATATATATATATATATACATGCAGGTTTTTATTCTTACTTTAGATAAGGTAAGAACAAGAACTTGAATTGAATGGAAACTTTTTGTCCGCGCATCTTTTAAAAGTATTAATGCATCTTTCCAAATATTCGCAATGGTGACCTGGATGAGTCGCATGCATAGAGGTTACTCAAGAGACAACAATCTGATTATAATGGAGTAGTCCACTTTGTATCCTAAAGTTCAGATGCTCATCATTGACATGCAATAGGTTTACTGCATACCCGAGAAATCCTGATCTATCTTGAGTAACCTCTGTGCATGCGATTCATCCAGGTCACCATTATATGAACATATGTGTGAATTGACAGGATACGATTGTTTGGATGGCAGGATACGATTGTTTGGATGGCGGGATACGATTGTTTGTTTTGGAGGATATGAATGATTTGTTGATTCACACATATGTTCAGTTTGAAAGTGTGAATCGACAAATCGTTCAATGAAGGTACATACATATCATCCAAAACAAACAATCGTATCCTGCCATCCAAATTTTGCGTAAATATTTTGAAAGATGCATTAATAGTTTTAAAAGATGCGCGGATAAAAAGTATCTATTCAATTCAAGTTCTTGTTCTTACCTTATCTAAAGTAAGAATAAAAACCTGCATGTATATATGTATATATATTTATTTACCTTTTTTAATATATCTTTTTTTGATAAACTTACAGGTTATTATCTGAAAAGTTTTTACCAAGTCAGAATATTCTTCCTACCTCACATGATGAAATGAAGCAACAATCTTGGTATCGATTATCAATGTATACATGCATGTCCTAACGATTGTATTTTATATAGAGGTGAATATGTAGACTCTTTGACATGTCCCAAATGTCAATCTCCTCGATATAAGGGTGAAGAAGGTAAAATCCCGAAAAAGGTATTGAGACATTTTCCATTGGCTCCACGGATTAGACATATGTTTCAAAGCCCCGAATTATCAAAGCTTTTGACTTGGGGACATGATCACAAAAGTACTGATGGAATAATCAGAATTCCTCATGATAGTGTTGCTTTTCAGCATATTGATTCTACATGGCCTGAATTTGCACAAAATCCACAGAATCTAAAGTTAGGAGTTGCATTAGATGGGGTTAATCCATTCTCCATGAAATCTAGTAAATGGTCAACATGGCCAGTGGTAGTCATAAACTACAATCTTCCGCCATATCTTAGCATTAAAAAGGAACATTTAATGCTTTCACTTTTAATCCCAGGCAAAAGACAAGTTAAAGATATGAATGTATATCTTGCTCCTCTCATTGACGATCTTCAAGAGTTATGGAGAGGTATTAATGTCATTGATGTATCGAAAAGCATCAATGAAAGACATATTACGATTCGTGGTATTGTGGCTTGGACTATTCACGATTTTCTTGGATATGGCGTTTGTTCAGGTATTGATGTAATTTTTTTATTCAATATGCATGTAAATAAATATGATTTAATCTAATTATATTCTTATCATTTTCCATGATGCAGGAATATCTACTAAGGGTTATAAAGCTTGTCCATATTGTGGTGATTGGTTGAGATCAATCTATAGTAAGAATCTCAACAAAAATATTTATCTTCGACATCGATGATTCTTGGCTGATGATCATCCATTAAGATCTAAAAGAGAAGCGATACATTTTAATGGAAAGCTTGAAACAGGCCAGTATCCAAAACCTATGACGCCTATGGATTGGTATAAAAAATGGACAGATGGACCTCTGATAGATCTAGAAGCAGAAATCTTCAGTGATGATTCAGATAATGAGTATGTGAACAGAGGTAAAGGGAAATTGGCACTCATAGAGAACATATCAATATGGTATTTCTTTGGAGTATTGGAAAGAGTTAAAAGTATTTCATCTTCTTGATCCTATGCATATATTCAAAAATATTGGTTATTCACTATGGTAGCATCTTCTTGGACTAAAAGATACCACAGCATCAAGGAAGGATTTGAAAGATAAAAAATCCAAACAAAGTTATGGCCAGTTTTTGATAGACATCGACAAGAAACGACTTATGCATCTGCTCCTTGGGTACTTACAACAAAAGAGATACAGACTATCAACAATAGAACTCAATTGATCAAGACTCCTACAGGATATTGAGCATCCTTTCAAAACATGTTTACTATGGATGATAAGAGCTTATCTGGGTTAAAGACCCATGATTGGCATAACTTTTTGAAACATATTTTACCTTTGGTTATCGATGGATGTACAACAAAAGGAGTACGAGATGTGATCTATCGTCTTGGATCACTTATAAGGTAATTATGATACTTTTATATTTAATATGTATGAATATTGGATATCTTTTATTTTTTAATTAACTTCTTTACAATTGTTTTTATGATTTGTATAGGTGGATTACATCCAAAGAGATCGATAAAAATTCAATCCCACAAAAAAAACATGAATGCAAAGAGCTACTATGTTTGATGGAAAAAGAACTTCCTACTTCATTTTTTGATATTCAGGTTCATTTACTAGTCCATCTTGTAGATGAGATAGAGATTGCTGGTGTTGTCAACACTGGATGGATGTTTTGGGTCGAGCGATTTATGGGAATACTAAAAGGTTACGTGCGACAAAGAGCAAAACCAGAAGGATCCATGGCAAAGGGTTGGATGCTTGAAGAGTGCATGTATTACGTTAGTGAGTACCTTGAAAGAGTTCATGAAGAAGCTCCACGTGCATGGACCAACGAGTCTTCTTCAAAAATAACAGATGAGGTATTATCAGGTAAGGGGGTTCCATTCTTATTTACATTTCAAGAAAAAAATGATGTTTCTACTTTTGTAGCATATAATAGCGAATGCATGCAAGCATTCCTTAGCGAGTATGAGGAACTTCAAAGTCTCCAAAGTAAAAGGCGAAAAAACAAAAGATCTAGACGTAATCTCGATAATAATGAGATTATAGATATACCTTCTTTCACGGATTGGCTATATAGTCGTTTGCAACGCGCCAACGCAAATAATGAAGAAATCTCAGATGAGCAAAGAGAGTTAATGATAGGTTGTGAACAAAAGGTAATTTTATTAAAATATATATTTTATTTTTTTCATATATGTATGTTAGTTTCTATTTACTAATTGAATTTATTTTGCAGGCTCGAATGTTCACTAATATGTGGGCTTTTGGACAACATATTAGAATCAAAGCCATTGATTCTTTACGTAAAACAGAGGATTCTAGTATTGTTGCTTGTTTCAAGCAACTATCATGTGCTAGCTCAAAAGACACGAACCTTATAGATAGCGAACTTGGTTACGTAGGAACTATTGTTAGTATCTACAAAATTTCATTTCGTACATTCAAACAGGTAGAAAAAAGTTTATATATATTTTTTAGAGTTAGTTATTTTTTTAAGCACCTAATAATGGGACGTTTTTGTTGTTATATATTTTGATAGTTCATTTTGAAGGTTGACTGGTATCGAGCGGAGTATAAAGGTAGTAATTCTACAATAAGAAAGGAATTATCTGGGTTTTGGGCAATTGATTCTTCCAAGGTAATGCGATCTACTAAAGAACCATATATTCTTCCTAGGCATATTGAACAAGCATTTTTTTATAAAAACCCAGATGCTCATCCTTGGTGGAAAGTCATTCATGTGCAACTTAGAGGTAGGTCATTGTTTGAACAGTTTATTGTTAGAGAGATTGAAGAAAGTCCTCTTGATGATTCAGCATCAGATACTGATACATCAACATTTGGAATAGAAATTAGACCCATTATACGTGATAATGATACTAATCTTTTTGATGAAGAGGATAATTCTCTACATGCTGATTCTACTGATGAGGAAGAGGAATTACCAAAAATAGATATTAATCCACCAATAGATGATGTGATTCATGAGAACATAGATTTAACAATAGAAGAAAAAAATGAAATCAATAAGGATAATGAGGATGAGACTATATTGATGTCTTACCAAAATGATGGCAATAATGAAAACATATGAGCAGATTAGATAGTAACTTGAAGCTTCTGAATGGATATCAGATAATAGGTTTTTTTTATTAACTTGAATAACGATGAATCCTACTAGAGAGATGAAATCATGTTCTTCTAAGTTAGAACATGAAGTTCGGGGGTATGCCTAATTATTTTATATATAGCTTTATCTTCGAGGAGTAAATTTTTATCATGTATGTATGCATATGTGTGTGTATTCATGTGTATTATATGTATACATATGTTAGTATGCTTATATATGTATTTCATGTATATGTATGTGTTTGCATGTGTGTGATATATGTATACATGTGTTAAATATGCATATGTGTATATATGCATATGCATTTATGTAAAATATTCATGTATTCATGTACGTAATATATGCAAGTGTTTATAATTATGTACATGTATATATGTATATGTGTCTATGTGTAAATATGTACATGTAAATATGTATGCATGTATATATATGTTTATGTGTGCATGTAGGCATGTACATGTATGTGTAAATATGTACATGTAAATATGTTAGTATGTATATATATATTTATGTGTGCATTTAGGCATGTATGTGTGATGCATAATATATCTACTCCATTTTATATTTATGTATCCTATCTACATGATGTGTATATATCTTTACATATATTATGATCCTCGTTGATTCGAGTAGCTATATATAGAGGCATAAGGTTGGGAGGAGAGACATCTCTCTAGTAGGACGTCGGAGGTGTACATATACTTCAAACATATGGCTAAAAGGTTGAATTAGAGTTTTTAAATTAGGGATTTCAAAACCCTAATATCGAGATTAGTGTTCTCTCTCTCTCTCATATACATACATACCGTGCATTGTCGCGACGATGAGCCATAAGTGTCCGCATCTCTTTTAAACACCATTTAAGAGACCACCCTGTCCCAAACTCCGTCTCAAGTGAACTGAGCACGTACTTTTTATCCCTCTCATCATGCTCACTACAAAAATAAAAAACATAATATAAATAAAACATAAGATATATATTTCAATTTATATGTAAAACTTTTACTTACTTCCACGGTAAGTGGATAAAGCGTAGGTAAGAGTCGCATAGTGCGCACATTCTCCTCTTGAACTCCAATCCATTTCCTATGTATACAATATTCCCCTCTGGCTCTATGTCACACTCTAGTCCTAACCTGCCTATGCATGTCCTCATAGGCAACGTCTCTGCTCTGCTATCACGTGCTAGAGGTGGTATAGGTGTCCTGAAAATAGATAGATAGAAATAAATAAAAATATGTGTTATAATATCATTAAAAAAGTTTATGAAAAAAAACATACCTATGAGCAGATAGCTCTCTTTCTGCGTGTGGAGCCGCAGAAGAGCCCTCGTTTGATCGCGTAAGCATATGGATCGTATAATCCAGCTCCTCATCAGACATCTCTGCGTAGTCCCGCATTATGGCCCCTAGAGTATCTGACGGAACTCTTGCTCTCATAAGACTTTTTATGAGAGTGAGTTTCGCCTTTCTCTCTCTACTGGGATCCATAATACCTAACATATAAAACAAAATGGTTAGAAATCAATATATATATGTGTATGTGTGTGTATGCATGTGTATGTGTGTGTATGCATCATTATGTGTGTAAGTGTCTATGTGTGTTTGTGTGTGTGTATATGTGTGTGTCTGTGTCTATGTGTATGTGTGTGTGTCTATGCGTGTGTATGTGTTTATGTGTATGTATGTATCTATGTGTGTGTATGTGTCTATGTGTGTGTATGTGTCTATGTGTGTATGTGTATGCATGTATGTATGCATATATGTGTGTATGCATGTGTATGTGTGTGTATGCATCATTATGTGTGTATGTGTGTATGTATATGTGTGTGTTGTCTATGTGTATGTGTGTGTGTCTATGAGTGTGTATGTGTTTATGTATATGTATGTATCTATGTGTGTGTCTGTGTCTATGTGTGTATGTGTATGCATGTATGTATGCATATGTGTGTGTATGCATATGTATGTGTGTGTATGCATCATTATGTGTGTCTATGTATGCATGTGTATGTATGTATGCATCATTACGTGTGTATGTGTCTATGTGTGTATGTGTGTGTGTATATGTGTTTGTATGTGTGTATGCATGTGTATGTGTGTGTATGCATAATTATGTGTGTAAGTGTCTATGTGTGTGTATATGTGTGTGTGTGTGTCTATGTGTATGTGTGTGTGTCTATGAGTGTGTATGTGTTTATGTGTATGTATGTATCTATGTGTGTGTATGTGTCTATGTGTGTATGTGTATGCATGTATGTATGCATATATGTGTGTATGCATGTGTATGTGTGTGTATGCATCATTATGTGTGTATGTGTCTATGTGTGTATGTGTGTATGTATATGTGTGTGTTGTCTATGTGTATGTGTGTGTGTATATGAGTGTGTATGTGTTTATGTATATCTATGTATCTATGTGTGTGTATGTGTTTATGTATATGTATGTATATATGTGTGTGTATGTGTCTATGTGTGTATGTGTATGCATGTATGTATGCATATGTGTGTGTATGCATATGTATGTGTGTGTATGCATCATTATGTGTGTCTATGTATGCATGTGTATGTATGTATGCATCATTACGTGTGTATGTGTCTATGTGTGTATGTGTGTGTGTATATGTGTTTGTATGTGTGTATGCATGTGTATGTGTGTGTATGCATAATTATGTGTGTAAGTGTCTATGTGTGTTTGTGTGTGTGTATATGTGTGTGTGTGTCTATGTGTATGTGTGTGTGTCTATGAGTGTGTATGTGTTATGTGTATGTATGTATCTATGTGTGTGTATGTGTCTATGTGTGTATGTGTATGCATGTATGTATGCATATGTGTGTATGCATGTGTATGTGTGTGTATGCATCATTATGTGTGTATGTGTGTATGTGTGTATGTATATGTGTGTGTTGTCTATGTGTATGTGTGTGTGTATATGAGTGTGTATGTGTTTATGTATATCTATGTATCTATGTGTGTGTATGTGTGTATGTGTCTATGTGTGTATGTGTATGCATGTATGTATGCATATGTGTGTGTATGCATATGTATGTGTGTCTATGTATGCATGTGTATGTGTGTATGCATCATTACGTGTGTATGTGTGTATGTGTGTGTGTATATGTGTTTGTATGTGTGTATGCATGTGTATGTGTGTGTATGTATCTATGTGTGTGTATGTGTCTATGTGTGTATGTGTATGCATGTATGTATGCATGTGTGTGTATGCATGTGTATGTGTGTGTATGCATCATTATGTGTGTATGTGTCTATGTGTGTAGGTATATGTGTGTGTTGTCTATGTGTATGTGTGTGTGTCTATGAGTGTGTATGTGTTTATGTATATGTATGTATCTATGTGTGTATGTGTATGCATGTATGTATGCATATGTGTGTGTATGCATATGTATGTGTGTGTATGCATCATTATGTGTGTCTATGTATGCATGTGTATGTGTGTATGCATCATTACGTGTGCATGTGTCTATGTGTGTATGTGTGTGTATATGTGTGTGTGTCTATGTGTATGTGTGTGTGTTTATGAGTGTGTATGTGTTTATGTGTATGTATGTATCTATGTGTGTGTATGTGTCTATGTGTGTATGTGTATGCATGTATGTATGTATATGTGTGTGTATGCATATGTATGTGTGTGTATGCATCATTATGTGTGTCTATGTATGCATGTGTATGTGTGTATGCATCATTACGTATGTATGTGTCTATGTGTGTATGTTTGTGTGTATATGTGTTTGTATGTGTGTATGCATGTGTATGTGTGTGTATGTATCTATGTGTGTGTATGTGTCTATGTGTGTATGTGTATGCATGTATGTATGCATATGTGTGTGTATGCATGTGTATGTGTGTATGCATCATTATGTGTGTATGTGTCTATGTGTGTATGTGTGTAGGTATATGTGTGTGTTGTCTATGTGTATGTGTGTGTGTCTCTGAGTGTGTATGTGTTTATGTATATGTATGTATCTATGTGTGTGTATGTATCTATGTGTGTATGTGTATGCATGTATGTATGCATATGTGTATGTATGCATATGTATGTGTGTGTATGCATCATTATGTGTGTCTATGTATGCATCTGTATGTGTGTATGCATCATTACGTGTGCATGTGTCTATGTGTGTATGTGTGTGTATATGTGTGTGTGTCTATGTGTATGTGTGTGTGTTTATGAGTGTGTATGTGTTTATGTGTATGTATGTATCTATGTGTGTGTATGTGTCTATGTGTGTATGTGTATGCATGTATGTATGCATATGTGTGTGTATGCATATGTATGTGTGTGTATGCATCATTATGTGTGTCTATGTATGCATGTGTATGTGTGTATGCATCATTACGTGTATGTGTCTATGTGTATGTGTGTGTGTGTCTACGAGTGTGTATGTATTTATGTGTATGTGTGTATCTATGTGTGTGTATGTGTATGTATGTATGTATGCATATGTGTGTGTATGCATATGTATGTGTGTGTATGCATCATTATGTGTGTATGTGTCTATGTGTGTATGTGTGTGTGTATACATTATGACAGTGTATGTAAGCATGTGCATTATGTATGCATATAAGTATGTATGTATGCATATGCATATGCATTATGTATGCATATGCATATGCATTATGTATGCATATGCATATGCATATGCATTATGTATGCATATGTGTGTGTGTATGCATATGCATGTAAGTATGTATGTATGCATATGTGTGTGTGTATGCATATGCATGTAAGTATGTATGTATGCATATGCATATGCAATATGTATGCATGTATGTGTATGTGTGTGTATGCATATATGTGTGTGAATGTGTGTGTACATGTGTCTGTATGTGTGTATGCATGTGTAATGTGTGTATGCATTATTATGTGTGTATATGTGTGTATGTGTGTGTGTCTATGTGTATGTGTGTGTATCTATGAGTATGTATGTGTTCATGTGTGTGTATGTGTCTATGTGTGTATGTATCTGTGTGTGTGTATGTATCTATGCATGTGCATTATGTATGCATGTAAGTATGTATGTACATTGTATGCATATGCATATGCATTATGTATGCAAATGTATGCATGTATGTGTTTATGTGTGTATGTCTCTCTATGTGTGTGTATGCATATATGTGTGTGTATGTGTGTATGTGTGTGTATATGTGTCTGTATGTGTGTATGCATGTGTATGCATGTGTATGTGTGTGTATGCATGTGTATGTGTTTATGTGTCTATGTGTGCATGTGTGTGTATATACTATATGTGTGTGTGTCTATGTGTATGTGTGTGTACCTACGAGTGTGTATGTGTTTATGTGTGTATGTGTCTATGTGTGTGTATGTGTTTATGTGTGTATGTGTATGCATGTATGTGTATGTGTGTGTATGTCTCTCTATGTGTGTGTGTATATGTGTATCTATGTGTGTATGCATGTGTATGTGTGTGGATGCATCATTATGTGTGTATGTGTCTGTGTGTGTATATGTGTGGGTATGTGTGTGCGCGTCTATGTGTGTGTGCGTCTATGTGTATGTGTGTGTGTCTATGAGTGTGTATGTTTGGATGTGTGTGTGTATGAATGTGTGTCTGTGAGTGTGTATGTTTGGATGTGTAAGTGTATATGTGTGTCTATGTGTGTATGCATGTGTATGTGTGTGAATGCATCATTATGTGTGTGCATGTATATGTGTGTGCATGTGTATATGTGTGTGCATGTGTATGCATTATGTGTGCATGTGTGTATGTGTATGCATTATGCATTGTGTATGTGTGTATATGTGTGTGTATTTGTGTGTATGTGTGTGTGTGTCTATGCGTATGTGTGTGTGTCTATGTGTGTATATGTGTGTGCACATATGTATGTGTGTGTAAGTGTGTGTGTGTGCGCATACCTGCCAATGGTCTTGCACTCTCTCTCTCTCTCTCTCTCTCTCTCTCTCTCTCTCCCTCTCGCGCGTGCTCTTTGTCTTTCTCTCTCTCTCTCAGTCTCTCTGTTCTTGCTCCCGTCCAAGTCCCGGCACAAATGTGCCGGGAGAAATCAATTTTTTTTTTACATTCCAGAGCGTCGCATATGCGGCGCTCTGCAGTTTGCCAACGTCGTTAAATTCGTCGCTAATCAGCGACGGTGATAGCGACTCTTTTTAAGTAGCGTCGCTTATGCGACGCTATCGTCGCTTATGCGACGCTATCATTGCTTATGCGACGAGGGTCGGGCAAAAAAAAAATCCAAAATTCCTACCGTCGCTTATGCGACGACTTCGTCGCATAAGCGACGGTTCTCGTTTTTTTCCCGATTCGGGGGCGTTGCTATGCCCCCCTTTTTCTTGTAGTGCTCAGTAGAGCATTCTAGATGTGGGCAATCAATATTTGTAGAGTAGCAGTCTCTCCAAAACTTCCAAAGGGTTGAGGAGAAGCCAACTGCCTCTCCCACTAGGGCTTGTTTCCTATCAATCCATTGATCCAAATTAATATGCTCTTTGAGCTTGCTCTAGAGAGTGGCACTTTTAGGGTACAAGAAGGATAGGTGAGTGCAGTTTTCTAGCCCTTGATGACATCTTTTACACCAAGGAATTTCTCTATAGCTTTTAGAATATTTCACATTGATCTACATTTGCTTATGCAGAATTTTCCATAGGAGGTTGCACTTCTTGTGTTGCACTAAAGGGTGCCAAAGATCATTGAATTTTAGATTCCATTGATTCCCAGACCAATTTGGTCACCACTTCTTGTTGAAATCTTGAAAGAAATCTATTGCTTGCTTGATTTTCTAGACATTCTTGATCCAATTACCACTTTTCCATTTAACATCTTTTGGATTAGGACCATCATGTCCAATAAAAAGTTGAGACTCCAAGTCCTTCCAAGCATTCATCCTATGTCTTAAGAGGCACTTGTCTTCGTAATTCAATTTTGCATCTCTGATCAATGTCCTCAAATCTTATGCATTTTATTTCAAGTTGGTACCATAGGTCTGTCCCTTGATCAAATCCTTTGGACCAAAGCTTGTTTTACTTTTTGGAGGCTCTCCTTTTCAGTTTCCTTGATGCGATGAGAGCCAAATATAGTTGTTTTGCCTATGTTGGCCACCTACTTCTAATCATTGCTAATGGAGTAGTGCTTCTTCATCTTATTACAATCCATCCAAACGAAGACACCAACGTAGATCCCTTAGTGGTAAAAGAGATTGGGGAAAACAATAGGGTAAGGAGGTTAAGACCTCACCACCTTAGGGTTCCCAAAAGTATGAGCTTATCACTATTTCTAAAAATCATCTCTAAAGGAGTACCCAGGACCTTAGTAACCTAGCTTGAAAAACGTTCCTTGCACCCTTGGGCACATATAAAGTAGAGAGGTAGTTGAGAGGTGGCTCTAAAAGTAGATTTGGATTGTTTAATTTTAGAGCCAAAGGCATAGTAGAAGATATCTAGGCAGGACAAGAAATTGGATATATTGCCGATGACATTAGGAATAATGATATTTGTATCATCAAAAAATATGCTAAGAACCATTTGGTCTTGAATCTGAGGAAGCAAAAGGCGTCTGATATGTTTGGGCTTAACCTAATTCTCAATGAGATAGCTGAGGCTATGAATGGAAATAGCAAAAAGTAGAGCAGCTAGAGTGCAACCCTACCAGATAGATCTTTTAATCTTAATGGGGGTTTGAAAGGCTATCATTGATATTATTGCGAGTAGAGATTTAGCCCAAAAGCAAGACCACCATTCAAAAAAAAAAATAGGTCCAAATCGATGTCCTTGTGATATTGCGAAACAATGTCCTACTCAAGTGTATCATAAGCCTCATCAAAGTCGACCTTGAGAAACACCAAACTTTGGTTAGATTCATTAGCATACTCGAGACCTTCCTAAGTTTCAATGATAGCATCTAAAATTAGATAGAATCCACATATCAATTTTCAAATTTTGTGAAGCTCATTAGATCGAGAAAATTAGGTCTAGGACTTATTTATTAACTATGTTAGATACTGTGTCTAAAACCGGCCAAAGCTAGTAGAAAACCATAAATAGAGCTAGAGAGCTCATTTTTGTGCTTGTTCATCTTGGGGAAGGAAGCTTCAAAGTTCATAGAGAGATGTTGTAATTGAAGTAATATATCCTTCTTGTGTGTGCATCTTTTGTGCTTCTCACCTTCACCTTCACTCACATCACTAGCTCACAATTGTCATATCATCCTCACATTTCTACTTTCCTAGAGTGACATCGAATTCAACATGTTGCTAAGGACCCTAGATCAACGATGAGCATGTGATGGTAGGAGTAGAGTACATATGTTGGAAGCTTTCATATGTAATGTTCTATTGTTTTTTTCTTGAATTTTCTATTATTTTTCATTTGCGTGCACCCTAGCCACCGGCCTTAATATCCATAAAAAAATCTCAATTTTAATAACTACACCTTCTCCCTCATTGCCCTAATTTTCGTTTCAGAGAGAGAGAGATAGAGAAAGAGAGAGAGAGAGCAAGAGAGAGAGAGAGAGAAAGAGAGAGAGACTTTTTCTTCTTGCATAAGACTTCGGACCAAAGTGTCTTGAATTTTGGAATATTCTCAATACTTTCGTAATCTCAAAGACAAAGAGCAAAACTTGAGGATTTAATCATAGGAATAGAAGAGAAAAAGAGTGTGATGAGAGCTTGGTTATTCATGTATGGGCACCTAAAAGTGAGAGTTTTTTTTTGTTTCCAGAGATAACCTTTCATTAGGATTCTATATCATTAGTTGATGTGGAAACCATGTACATTTGAGCTTCTTATTGTCTATAACAAATAATCTATAGTTCTTGAAGGGGGTGGGGGGACTCTTAGTGATTCTATCTCTTCTATCTAGAAATTCCAAGGAGGGCTCAATAGAGCATTCTATACGTGGGCAATCTATATCTGTGGAGTAGCACTCTCTCCAAATCTTCGAGGGGACCTCAGTTTTTTATCATGTTCCAAATGGCTGAGCAGCAACCAACCGCTCTCCCACTAGGGCCCATTCCCAGTCAATCGATTGATCAAACTTAAGATGTGCTTTGACCTTGCTCTAGAGAGCGGCACTATAGTGGATTCTTCTCTTTAAGAGCTCTGCAATCATGCCCTCACAGTACAAAAACTGAGCTCCGGATGCCTAGCATGATGCTCTATACAAAGCTGAAGAATATGCCGACCTACACAATACACAAAACACAAACACACATATAGTCTCTAGCTAACCAAAGCACTATATGTTTTGTTTAAGAGCATATATAACGGTATCTAGGAGCCATTTGGCCTTCCACATGGACAGAGATGATAATAAAAGGTAGATGGTTAGTTTTTTTAATTTTTACAATTCATTTTCGTAATATCCATTGGGTTGACCCCAACCACTATGTTAGGAGTGCCAAGCTTCTGTGTGAACATGTTAGGTTCAAACGCTACATCATGGAGCTCAAAGAAGCTATCCATAGGTCCTTTATCTAGGAATAACTATAAATATGATCTAAAACATAAACGTAGGTTGTTAAAGAGGTTCTTTAGAGACGTGGCTTGAGAAGTAATTGAATTGAAAGTCAGTGAGAAAACCGAAGGAACGTTCCAATCCAATGAAGTAGTGGGGCTATCGAGTTCTATCCAATGAAGTAGTGGAGGCTATCCTTTAAACCCAACTTCTCTTCATTGCATCGTTGCTATTCGTACTTCGATATTCGATGCTTACAAAAAAAAAGAAACAGTCTATATTGAGACATTACATCGTTTGATTTGTTGGACTTGAAGTGAATGAAGAAACCGCACTCTGAGGTAATATGTTTGGCTTCACCACTTTCAAAGTATGGAACATTTGTGAATTAAGCGAGCTGCAAGGAGAAGGGTACTGGTTGGGTGACCCCATGAAAAGTACTGGTCATTTCCTCATCTTCCTTGATCCTTGAGGTCCTCCCTCGTCCGTAGGCAATGATCCTCCATCAATGTTGAATCTTGAGGATTTTATTAACGAATATATTTTGAGGTTTCAGTACTATTTCGATATTCGATGCTTAGAACAAAAAAAAGTATCGAGATATTACATCGTTTCGCATCCAATGAAAGTCTAACATAGCTTTTTATTCCATTTGTTGGGTGATTTTTTCATGCAAGAGATATTTATCAACCAGATTTAAAGAGGATACGCTTTTCAGGTGAGAATCTTGGGCAAAGGCAAGTCTGCTACAAAGAATGCTGTTAGTACCAACAAATTGAAATCCAATGAATGGGGCAAAGGCAAATCTACTACAACGGTTGTATCAAGGCATTTAGACAGAGGGTTAACTTCTCCGATCATCAGCGCTACCGCTCAACGCCAACCGAGTGAAAAGCAATGATTTCGGTTGCAAACGTAGGTTGATAAGAGAACTGACAAATGACGAGGATAGACAAAAAGAGAAGTTGCTTAAACGCTCATTGCCAGAAGCATACAACATTACGATAAAATGTCATCGCTTGCTGCTTCCCTCATGGAAGGAACGTTAGCTCTCTATTTGAGGTGAATGAGAATATTTGAGCATTTGAAGTGATGATGAATTGTATGTTATGCTCCAAGATTCTTCTTCTTCCTTGCGCTATTCACGTGCTTTCGCAGACCTCAAACTCCAACAAAACTTTTGTCCAAAGTCTTACGTAACAAGAACCATGCATGGAACCAAAACAGAAGAGACTAGATGAAGGTGGAGGACAAATCAGATTACAAGTGCATGATTACAAGTGCCTTTTGAAAAATCAGATCAAGTCATGGGAGGAATAAGAAATTTTCTAAGATCACATCGGTGGGCTTGGCGTGTGTATGAGAGAGAGAGTTAACATGAAAGAGAAAAGCTAACATGAATTTGTGAAAGAGAAAAGTTAACATGAATTTGTGAAAGTGAACTTAGAAATTGAAATTTCAGTCCTCCGTCGGCCTCTTCATGATCACTTCAAATGCTCAAATATTTTCATTCGCCTCACTTAACAACAGTGAAGGAGTACAACGGCGGAAGATACAACGGAGAGCTAACATGTTGGCAACAACAGTGAAGAAACGAATATCCAATTCTTCCAGCACAGCGCTAAAGGGGTACAAGATAAGATATTCCACTACAACAACAGTGAAGGAGTACAAGATTAATGGCGGAAGATACAACAGAGAGCTAACGTTCCTTCCATGAGGGATGCAGCTCCTTACGGCCAGCTCTAGCACTATCCTCCTCTGTAGGGATTTCATGAAAATTCGAAATCATACATTCTTCTTCTTCCTCCTCCTCATCATCCGTCGGTTCTCTTATCAACCTACACTTGCAACCGAAATCATTGCTTTTCACTCGGTCAGCAATCCTTTTACTTGGAGGCTCGCGTTTGAAATGCGTATCTACAAACTTCTACTTCTGTCCCCTCTGCAACGACATTCTTTGACGGCGTTGAGTAGTAGTGCTGGTGATCGGAGAAGTTAACCCTCTGTCTAAATGCCTTGATACAACCACTATAGCAGATTTGTCTTTGCCCCATTCATTGGATTTGGATATGTTGGTACTGATAACGTTCTTTGTAGTAGATTTGCCTTTGCCCCATTCATTGGATTTGTTGCTACTGACAACATTCTTTGCATTTGTCGTGCTACTCTTTGGCAAGAGCACTTGTGTTGTTGTTGTTGGCTTTAATCCGGTGTTTTCTTCGCCTTCTTTGGTTCTGGTGGTATCATTCAAGAAGTTGTAGTCCCTGGCTTCCTTAAGGAGCTCTCGTGCTCTCGCGTCCAATGCACGGTTTCGCATTCTCATCCACTCCAAGCGCTTCCAACAAGAAGATCTAGGAATCTTACAATCACGGCAAGAAGGTACGACCGAGCCCTTCTTGAATATCTTCGATGCCACAAACTGAGGCATGCTTGCGATGAATTCGGTTGTGTGCTTCTCCTGACCGGCTCAGCAGTAGCGCTCTGCTAGATCAACATATGCATCGTTAAACACATGCTGCCTTTTTATGGCATCCAAGTTCTCAATGAAACACACTTTTAAGATTTTCACCTGAAAAGCATATCCTCTTTAAATCTAGTTGATAAATATCTCTTGCACGAAAAAATCGCACAACAAATGGAATAAAAAGCTATGTTAGACTTTCATTGGGTGCGAAACAATGTAATATCTCAATTCTTTTTTTATTTTTGGTATAAGCATCGAATATCAAAGTAGTACCAAAATCCTCAAGATTTCTTTGTTAATAAAATCCTCAAAATTCAGCATCGATGGAGGATGGTTGCCTACGGACGAGGGAGGGCCTAAAGGATCAAGGAAGATGGGGAGGTTACCAGTACTTCCCATGGGTCACCCAACCAGTACCTTTTTCGTTGCAGCTCGGTTAATTCACAAATGTTCCATACTTTGAAAGTGTTGCAGCCACACATATTACCTTGTAGTGCGGTTTCTTCATTCATTGAAGTCCAACAAATCAAACGACGTAATGTCTCAATATAGTTTCTTTTTTTTTTTTGTAAGCATCAAATATCGAAGTACGAATAGCAAAGATGCAATGAAGAGAAGTTAAGTTTAGAGGATAGCCCACTACTTCATTGGATTGGAACGTTCGTTCGGTTATCTCACTGACTTTCAGTTCAATTATTTCAGAAGCCACGTCTCTAAAGAACCTCTTTAACAACCTACGTTTATGTTTTAGACCATATTTATAGTTATTCCAAGATAAAGGACCTATGGTAGCTTCTTTGAGCTCCATGATGTAGCGTTTTGAACCTAACATGTTCACACAGAAGCTTGGCACTCCTAACATAGTGGTTGGGGTCAACGCAATGGATATTACAAAAATGAATTGTACCAATTAAAAAAACTAACCATCTACCCATTATTATCATCTCTGTCCATGTGGAAGGCCAAATGGCTCCTAGATACCGTTGTATATGCTATTTAATATAACATATAGTGCTTTGATTAGCTAGAGACTATATGTGTGTTTGTGTTTTGTGTATAGTGTAGGTCGGCATATTCTTCAGGTTTGTGTAGAGCATCATGCTCTTAAAGAGAAGAATCCACTATATTGCCGCTCTCTAGAGCATGGTCAAAGCACATCTTAAGTTTGATCAATCGATTGACTGGGAATGAGACCTAGTGGGAGAGCGGTTGGTTGCTGCTCAACCATTTGGAACATGCATTTGTTTCTTGCCAGCTCACTCATTTGCGGACATTAGGTTTTTCCTTATGTAATAGTTTTTATGTATTGCACTTGTTGTATTCTTGTTTTAGGTCATTCTTGTACATTCCTTTTTATGTAATAGAAGAAGAAGAAGAAGAAGGTCATTCTTCCTTGCCTCAATCTGAGTGTGTTCTTCTCTTTGATTGTGAGAGTGTGTGTGTGAGCTCTCTTCCTTATCTCTTTCCTAATGACATGGTATCAGAGCCAGCATGGCTATAGAGAACTCGTGGAGAAGGCAACAGTGAACAGTCGCAGCAAGGCGTGAAGAAAACGTGATTCACAAACAACCTCTGTTTGCTACGAAAATGATCCAACATGAAGGTAGAAGACCTCAAAATATTTTCGAGAGTTATCCCTTTAGGATCACTTTTTTTTGTCAGATCAAAGTTTCGGAGCCATCTCGACCTCCGTTTGGAGCCCGCAAGGTGGAGCCCATAGAAAAACCAGGTACTTGCGTTGTGTTTGGCAACACTCATATATTCCAGATCCATAATTTCAAGCGATTTCGTGTACTGTTAATACACGAAAACCGTGTTTTTATGAGATCAAACTGTCACATCATAGTGCGACAGTGTTCAAGAAGAAGTGCTGCTTGTAGTGTTTTGCAGTGTTGTGAATTCCTGCAAAAATAGCAAACGCAGAAAGAATGAGTCAGCTTATGAGCGATAAGTTGGACAAGAACAACTTTCATGCTTGGAGATTCAGAATGATAAATTTCTTGATTAGAAAAGGCTACTAGAAGTACATCAAAGGAGAGAATGAAAATGCTCCGCAGTTACCAAAAAGGAATCGGACTCCAGATCAGTTAACAGCATATGAGGAATGGAATCAAGGAGCACGAAAGGTAATGTAATGGCTATCTGTTAGCATATAGGATAGCATGATTGGACACATACAGGATGCCAAGACTCCAAAAGAGGCTTGGAATAGTTTGGTCACATTGTATGAGACCAATACAAAGGCATGGAAATTGCAACTCAAGAACGAGCTGCATACATTGAAGAAGAAGAGCATGTCGATAAGTGACTATACCTTGAAAATCAAAAGCATATGTGAGTCACTTGCATCTATTGGCGTGAATGTAGATGATGATGATAAGGTGGAAGTATGTCTTCGTGGTTTAGGAGCTGCATATAAGCAATTGAGAACTTCTATAGAGACTAGGGAAAATATTCCAAATTTTGATGATATGGTATCTATGCTGATTATTGAAGAAAAGAATCTTGGTGAGGATTCAAACTCCCAAGGAAAATCTAGAAAAGCATATTCTACCACATATCAGATCTTGTAGAAGTTCTAGACAAGCTTGGTTGAAGCTTGAGAATCTTTTGCAGAGCAAAAATCCTACTAAGAAAGCTCACTTAAGGAGACAACTAGCAAATACAAGGATGAAGGCTGGTGAGTCAATTCAAACCCACATTACGAGACTCGTTGACTTGAGAGATCAACTTCTAAGTGTAGGAGTTGAGATATCTGCTGAAGAAACGGTAAACACGCTAATTAATTCACTTGCTATTTCATATCGATCTTTCATAACCACTCTTACCCTTACCACAAGAGATAGAGAGGTTACATTTGAAGAGCTAGAGTTCTTGTTACTTCAAGATGAAGATCAGTTGAAGGGAATGGAAGAGAATGAAGAAGCACTTTCATCTTCATCAAAGGGTAAAACGAAGAAGAAGGATAAGAAGGAAAAGCAATCCAAGAACGAAAGTAGGTCCCTCTCACCTTCTACTTCAGATTCTATTTCTACTACATCTAAAGAGAAGTCTTCTAAGAAGAAAGAAGTAATATGTTTTTACAACAAGGAACCTAGACATTTAAAAGGAGCATGTTATAAAAGGATTGTAGCAGAAAAGAAAAAGGCATCAGGTAATGCTGCAGAAGATGATAAAAAATTTTATGCATGTATCACCATTGAGGAAGTAGCTTTTGATCAGGTAGCTTTACAAGTTCTTTCAGTAAGTCCTTGGATATTTGACTCAGGTGCTACAAAGCATATGATAGGTTGTAGAGATGTGTTTTCTTCTCTTTCCTATTCTTCAGGTAGAAAAGTTACTATTGCAGATAGCAATGATTTGGATGTTGTGGGAATAGGTACAGTAACCCTAAAGTCAAGAGGTGGTAATTTTTAGATTTTAGATGTTCTTTATGTACCTGAAATGAAGAAGAATCTGCTACCTATATCTACATTTTTATGTGATGGTTTTAAAGTTATATTTGAGAGAGATCTTTGTAAGATCTTATCACACAAAGACAACAAGTGTATTTTACAAGGTGAGCATAGAGGAGGGATCTTTGTTTTGTCAAAAATCAATCAGGCATATGCGGTCAAATCTTTGTCACCCGTGGAAGATATGAAGCTATGGCATGAAAGATTTGTACATATTAGTTTTGGAGCTCTCAAAAGTATCAACGACATAGGTATGGTTGAGAGTTTACCCTCATTCAAGCTACGAGATGATTCAGACATATGTGAAGGTTGTCTTGAAGGTAAGATGCATAAACTACCTTTCAAGAAACATTGTCATATTATAGCTACCAAGAAATTACTGATTATTCATTCAGATGTGAATGGACCTATGAGAGCAGACTCTATTCAGGGCTTCAAGTATTTTGTTCTATTTTTGATGATTTTACGAGATACTCATGGATCTATAGTCTTAAGTTGAAGTCAGAAGTCTTTCCTATGTTCAAGAAGTTTGTAGCTATGGTTGAAAATGAAAATCAGGAAACTATCAAGATTCTCAGAAGTGATAGAGGTGGAGAATACTTATGCAACATTTCTTGATTGAAAAGGTATTACTCGACACCTTACTATTGCTTATAGTCCTTAGCAGAATGGTGTTGCAAAAAGAAAGAATAGAGTACTTGTTGAGATGATGCGGAGCATGATGGCATCCAAGAAGCTTTCACCGAAATTTTGGTTTGATGAAGTACATACAACTAGTCACATTTTGAACAGGTCATCTACAAAGGCTTTAAAGGTAGTCACACTTTATGAAGCTTATTATGGTAGAAAACCTAATGTGAGTTACTTCATAGTGTTTGGATCACTTTCTTATGTACATGTTGAGAAAAAGGACCAAGGCAAACTAGATGTAAAGGCAAAGAAAGCTGTTTTCAGTGGATATCTTGTTGAGAGTAAAGGATATAGGTTTTATGTTCTAGAGACAGGTGAAGTTATTCTTTCTCGTAATGCTTATACTGCTGAAAATAAAGTTTATGATAAAGAAGCAGAAATTTCAGAGTTCATTAGTGAAACTGACGATGGATTTTTTAGAAAGATTCTGGATGCATATATTCAGCCATATCGAGAGGGAGTCAAAATTCCTAGGATTCAAGAAAAAGTTGAGGAAAGAGGAATTTCACAACCTTCTACACAGTCAGTTTCACAAGAGACTTTGGTTCCAGAAATGGAAGAAGTTAAAGTTCGAGAAAGTTTTAGTACCTCGATAGGACAAGTTCTAGAATCTGTGGAAGCTGAAGGGTCAGAAAGAGTTTCACCACTATTTAAGGATACACATACTTGGTTATATGAGACTTGGAAAGATAGTGGTATAAAGACTTTTATAGGAAGAACAAGGAGTCAGACTACACAAAAACAACAAGATCATATAAGAACAAGAAGTCAGACTAGACAACAACAACAAAGAGATCATGTAAGTTTTGCTAAAGACTTTGATATTCATGATATTTTGGCACTTACCACAATTGAAGATGAACCTGCATGTGTTAAAGATGCACTTAACATTCCTATTTGGAGGAAAGCTATGCAAGAAGAGATTGATTCTATTCATAAGAATCAAACTTGGCAGCTATGTGAGTTACCGGAGGGAAAGAAGGCTATAGGTGTAAAATGGATCTTCAAAATCAAAAGGAAAGTAGATGGTACTATTCATAGATACAAGGCTAGGTTAGTTGTCAAAGGATATGCACAACAGAAAGGTATTGATTATGATGAGACATTCACTCCTACGTCTAGGATGACTATTATTAGGTCAATATTTGCTTTAACAACACATTTTGGTTGGCATATATATCAACTTGGCATTAAGATTGCTTTTCTTAATGATGATTTACACGAGGATGTGTATATTTAGCAGCTAGAAGGTTTTGAAGAGATAGGTAAAGAACACTTAGTGTGTAAGCTTATAAAAGCTTTGTATGGTTTAAAACAGACACCTAGAGCATGGTATGAAAAGATACATACATATCTTTTATCCATTAATTTCCATAACTCAGATGCAGCTCCAACTCTTTATGTCAAAGCTGAACCAGGTATGATGATTATAGCAATCATTTATGTGGATGATATTATAGTCATAGGTCCCACAGATAAAGATTTGCAGATGTTCAAAGAACAATTAAAGCAAACATTTGATGTGAATGATTTAGGCATTTTACATTATTATCTTGGGATTCAGTTTCTGTTTCAAGATGAGTGTATCTATATGACACATCAGAAGTACATTGAGAAACTTTTGGAGAGGTTTTAGATGAGTGATTCTAAACCTATGCAAACACCTATGGATCAGAACATGACTTTACAAATGGTAGCAGATGCAGAGCCATTTGATACTACTCTATATAGTCAAGCAGTTGGTTGCTTGATATATCTTTGTAATACACGTCCTGATATACAATTTGCAGTTTCTCAAGTATCAAGGTTCATACAGAATCCGACAGTGTTACATTGGAAAGCAGTAAAGCGGATCTTTCGATATTTGAAGGGAACTTCAAATTCTGCTATGGTAGTTTTGAAATCTACACATTTGTTACTAAAAGGATTTTCAGATTCTGATTAGGCAAGTGATAGAGACACAAGAAGAAGTACTAGTGGATTTTGTTTTTAGCTTGGAAATTGTCTTATCTCATGGCTTTCGAAGAGACAACCCACTATTGCTACTTCATTGTGTGAAGTTGAATATCGTGGAGCATTTAAAGCTCGGTAAGTCTTCCACCTACCTCATCGAAGAGGCCCCTAGAATTGGATGTCTACCCTAGATAAGAAAACCTCACGAGAACCCTCTTTATCAATGTCAAATGCTTTATAAAAAAAATGTAACCACTATATCAATGCCCACATGTATGTATATAAGCGATATCCAAGATGTGTACATAGGGTTTGTGTGCCCAATATATACAGTAAAATAGCACCAAAAGGCTGAATGTATAGTATTGTGTGTTGTGCTCCAAACTTCTCCTTCTTCCTTGTGCGCTTTGTGTGCTTCCGTAGATGTTTAACTCCAACAGGGCACTAAACCCATTCGTTCTATATTTGTTATTTTATTAATTCAAACATGGAAGAGTAAGCTACGGCTGAACTTCCTTAAAACAAAAAAACAATTACCTATTTAAGTTTATCCGAGGGAAATCAAAATACCTTGATAACAGAACGTTTAGTATGTTGTAGAAGATAGTTGAATTTGGTATTGACGTTGATTATGGAACCAAAGCTACCCTGAAGGACCTTTCACTATATTGCGTATGGTGTTCTCTATTGTAATAGTAAGGTTTGCGTCCCGAATATCAAAGACATTAAGGATAGAATCTCATATGAATGTCATGATGAACCTTTTGCTGAACATCTGGCAGTGCAAAGAACCTTAGCTTTTGTTAAAGCTCGTTTTTACTGGCCAAAAATGAAACCACAAGTAGAACCTTATGTGTAGTCACGATTGAAACCACGAGTAGAACCTTATGTGATACGCTGTAAACATTGTCAAGTAGTCACGATGGAAAGACAAAAAAGAGCTAGGTTATTGCAACCTCTCGATACTCCGGCTAAAAAGTGACAAAGTATCTCTATGGATTTCATTGTTGGTTACCTCGTTCTCAAGAAGGAAATAACACAATTTGGGTAGTTGTTGATCGACTAACGAAGATGGCAAGGTCTTTTCCGACGGAATCTACTATTACCACAAAACAATGGGCTATAAAATTTGTTAAGCAACGAAATTGTGTGCGATCGAGACTCAAAATTTACTAGCACATTTTGGTAAGAGGTCATGCAAAAATTACAAACTACATTGAGTCTTAGTTCTTCTTATCACCCTGAGTCACATGGGCACACAGGTGGCCAGGCCGCACGTGCTGTGGTTGCCCGGCCACGTATGCCCCCTTCTCACCGCGTGCACCTCCTTCTCATTGCTCTTGCTCTCCCCCTCGCGCCCCCCCCCGTGTGGATTTACTAGTTTGGGATGTGTGATTTATTTTACCTTTTCCAATCGGCTATCCCTGGCCTTTCGTGAAACGAATCAAATATTCTATATGAGTCAAATCCAAAAGATTCGGAAAGCAGAGAGAAACAACTAGAACTTTGTATAACCAATTCAAATTTCAAAGGTACTTTAAGAGCTCTGCAATCATGCCCTCCCAGTACAAAAACTGAGCTCCGGATGCCCAGCATGATGCTCTACACAAACACACATATAGTCTCTAGCTAACCAAAGCACTATATGTTATATTAAACAGCATATACAACGGTATCTAGGAGCCATTTGGCCTTCCACATGGACAGAGATGATAATAATAGGTAGATGGTTAGTTTTTTTAATTTTTACAATTCATTTTCGTAATATCCATTGGGTTGACCCCAACCACTATGTTAGGAGTGCCAAGCTTCTCTGTGAACATGTTAGGTTCAAACGCTACATCATGGAGCTCAAAGAAGCTATCCATAGGTCCTTTATCTTGGAATAACTATAAATATGGTCTAAAACATAAACGTAGGTTGTTAAAGAGGTTCTTTAGAGACGTGTCTTGTGAAGTAATTGAATTGAAAGTCAGTGAGATAACCGAAGGAACGTTCCAATCCGATGAAGTAGTGGGGCTATCGAGTTCTATCCAATGAAGTAGTGGAGGTTATCCTCTAAACCGAACTTCTCTTCATTGCATCGTTGCTATTCGTACTTCGATATTCGATGCTTACAAAAAAAAAAGAAACTATATTGAGACATTACATCGTTTGATTTGTTGCACTTGAAGTGAATGAAGAAACCGCACTATGAGATAATATGTTTGGCTGCACCACTTTCAAAGTATGGAACATTTGTGAATTAAGCGAGCTTCAAGGAGAAGGGTACTGGTTGGGTGACCCCATGGAAAGTACTGGTGACCTCCCATCTTCATTGATTCTTGAGGTTCTCCCTCGTCCGTAGGCAATGATCCTCCATCGATGTTGAATCTTGAGGATTTTATTAACAAATATATTTTGAGGATTTCGGTACTACTTCGATATTCGATGCTTAGAACAAAAAAAAAAGTATCCAGATATTACATCATTTCGCATCCAGTCTAACATAGCTTTTTATTCCATTTGTTGGGCGATTTTTTCATGCAAGAGATATTTATCAACCAGATTTAAAGAGGATACGCTTTTCACGAGAGAATCTTGGGCAAAGGCAAGTCTGCTACAAAGAATGCTGTTAGTACCAACAAATTGAAATCCAATGAATGTGGCAAAGGCAAATCTGCTACAGCGGTTGTATCAAGGCATTTAGACAGAGGGTTAACTTCTCCGATCACCAGCACTACCGCTCAATGCCGACCGAGTGAAAAGCAATGATTTCGGTTGCAAACGTAGGTTGATAATAGAACCGACGAATGACGAGGATAGACGAGAAGAGAAGTTGCTTAAACGCTCATTGCCGGAAGCATACAACATTACGATAAAACGTCATCGCTTGCTGCTTCCCTCATGGAAGGAATGTTAGCTCTCTATTTGAGGTGAATGAAAAGATTTGAGCATTTGAAGTGATCATGAATTGTATGTTTTGCTCCAAGATTCTTCTTCTTCCTTGCGCTATTCACGTGCTTTCGCAGACCTCAAACTCCAACAAAAATTTTGCAAAGTCTTACGTAAGAAGAACCATGCACATCGGTGGGCTTGGCGTGTGTATGAGAGAGAGAGTTAACATGAAAGAGAAAAGTTAACATGAATTTGTGAAAGAGAAAAGTTAACATGAATTTGTGAAAGTGAACTTAGAAATTGAAATTTCAGTCCTCCGTCGGCCTCTTCATGATCACTTCAAATGCTATGGAGTTCTATCCAATGAAGTAGTGGAGGCTATCCTCTAAACCCAACTTCTCTTCATTGCATCGTTGCTATTCGTACTTCGATATTCGATGCTTATTAAAAAAAAAAGAAACTATATTGAGATCATCAAAATTGATTCTATCTCTTTCATTCCAAACTCTCGAGAAAAAGCTTCACCTATCGTCACATGCCAAAGCGCTTCAAAGTAGCCCATCACCTCGCCAAGCAAGATTTTCTCCCAGCCAACCTGCTGATCCAATGGAAGGGCCATTCCAAAGATAGGACAAGAAGAGGTGCCCAATGTCTTCCCTCCCACTAAAGCATCTTTTGAACCATAGAAGGGAATCCTAAAATTTGTTGTCTTTCGCATTGCTCTAGAGCCCATGATGGAGAATTTGCAATAGGAAAACCACTTTCTTATGTTCCCCCCAATGCATGCCAAACCTCTATCATTCCTAATTCCCAACTAATGCATGATCAAGGGATGAAGATTTTGATTTCAAATATGATGGTATTATAGTTTTCTATTGACTATTGTATTTTATCAAGTTTCTTCCATTTTTTTTTTAGCCCTTCTACATGTAGCTCCTCCCAAAACAAAGAGAGGAAAATTTCTTATTCCTCCCATGAATTGATCTGATTTTTCAAAAGGCACTTATTGTTGGAATCAATGTTCACTCCTAGTCCAAATATCCTTAGCTTTTAGCTATAGTAAATTATTTTTCTGAACAAGTTGTGTTCAACCAAAAGGTGTGGGTGCCTTGGTTTAGGAGAAAATATTTGAAGCAACATCTCATAGATGTGGGTTCAAGTCCCGCAATCCGCATGACGTGAGGAACTTTTGGAAATAGCTTTATTAAAAAGCATGCCCGTTATTGCCATTTTTCCACGTAGATTTTGGTGACGTCCGATAATTTTGGCAAAGATTTCTTTAGCGATCACGTAGTTTTTTAGCGAAGGAGCTTTAAGTTGTGCTTTTCATTGGAGTACTTGTAAGCTATATAAAGAGAGCCTTGCTCATTGTTGAGACATCACTCATCAAGCAAAGAGGAGGTGATCAACCCAACTCTTGGAGTTCTGAAGCTTTGGAGGTGGAGATTTGGTGAAGGAGAGGCTACTCTCTTGATGCAAGAAGTCCTCTACAAGGTGGTGGTAACTATCTTTTGTGAGCTAACTTTATATTTTGTTTTTAGGGGTTCTCTACCCTAATCTCAAAATTAGGGTTGGTTGATTTACAATTTTGCTACACTATTTTGTGAGAATAAGGTTAGCTTCGTTGCTCATTCACTTCACACACTTAGATTATTTCAACATAATCTAAATTTTGTATCATCATCTTCTTGGATATTCTTCCATTAGCGAGTGCACCACTTTATATGGTTGAGTAGTACTCCCATGCTGTAATTTGGACATATATTTTTTAGTGAGTAAGCATCCAGCTTACGTTCTCGATCCTTGTCTCAAGATCTCTTTCTTTCTATCTCTCACTTATCATCTTAATTAATTAAGTGTGTATGCTCGCAAGGTTTTAGGATTGGAACGATCCTGGGGCCTCGAATTCCAACACTTGGTATCAGATCATAATTGACATACACAATTAGTTAAGATGAGTGAGATTAGAATTGAGATTGAAGACAAGTTGGATGGATCTTCTAATTATCCCATGTGGAGTTTCATGATGATGTACAACATCTTTAATCTAATTCTTCCCTAGAGCAAAGAATATGCCATGAAATATTTCGATATTAGAATGGTATTTGCCCTACAATTTGTAGATCCTCCTTAGAACACTGACACTAGGCCTAGATCCTCCACATGTGCCTGAGATGTCTCATGCCATGATGATAGAGTGTTGACTATAATGAGAATGGAGCTAGAATAAACTAAACACCATTGGCTCAAAAGTAGTGAACAAGTGTCAGATTTTGGGAAACATTCGATAGAGTCACCCTTGAAAAAGAGATTAATTAACCTTAGTGACCAACCAAACAGATTTTGTGAGAATGTATGTGCTCACATTAATAAGTATGTCAAGGAGTAAAATCGACCATTGTATATGTGAAAAACAAAAATTATGAAAAATTTTGCTATAGTCTCCTCTGCAAAATGAGCATATGACTAGTGTCAAATACTCATTAAACTACAAGTACTAAAATGTAACCATGCATAGTGAATCACTAACTATACAACATGTAACCACTTAACTAAAAGAAGCCAACTAGGCTTATCGAGCAACTATGAACAACTAGCATACAACTCCTATGGCGAGCCTCGGTAAGTCTTCCACCTACCTCATCAAAGAGGCCCCTAGAATTGGTTGTCTACCCTAGATAAGAAAACCTCACGAGAACCCTCTTTATCAATATCAAATGCTTTATAAAACAAATGTAACCACTATATCAATGCCCACATGTATGTACATAAGCGATATCCATAGATGTGTACATAGGGTTTGTGTGCTCAATATGTAGAGTAAAATAGCACTCAAAGGCTCGATGTATAGCCCAAAAACTAGCCAAAAACACTTGCAAGTGTCTATCAACTCCATTCTTTAGCCCCAGAAACATTAACTTGTGGTTGCTCCCACAACAACTAAAAACTTTTCAAGAAACTTGTGCATTTACTAGTGTTTCTTGAAAACACAGTCCCAAGGAATGATATTGATTGTTGTAGATCTAAAAAGAACACTCTTCTTGATATTCTTCGACCTCTTTTGAAGAACTATACCTGAAAGTAATCCAAAATGGCTCCAAGAATCACCCCAAGAATGCTTCAAAATAGGCTTTGAAAGCAAAGAATAAAGCTTTGAAGGCCCAAAAGGTGTTCAAGGTCATGTGAACCTAGGTACTTCCCCTCCTCAAACACCACAAGGGTGTAGCTAAGAGGAAAAATATTTTCAATTAAGCGAGCTCCAAAGAGAACGGTACTCATTGGGTGACGCTCGGGAAGTACAACTAACCTCCATCTTCCTTGATCCCTGAAGTCCTCTATCACCTACAGCTTCTAGAGGACCTCATTTTTTATCATGTGCCAAATGGCTGAGGGGCAGCCAACGTTCTTTCCCATGAGGGCTAGTTTCAATTCAATTGATCAAACTTAAGATGCTCTCTGACCTTGCTCTAGAGAGCCACACCATAGTGGATTCTCCTCTTTAAGAGCTTTGCACTGATGCACTTCACTGCCCACCAATGCTTCACACCTAGGAAATGCATAAACCTACTCCTCTTGGAGACACCAAACTGAATATCTAGCTAAGTAATGCATAAGTAAATCAAACACCCAACAACTTGCTACTAAAGCACTTTCTTCTGGATAGGTATGTGATTTCAAAACTTTGACTAGTGGATTGCTATGTTCGAGGGGAATAGTGGAATAACATAAAGATGAATGTTCATTGGGGATATTCTCCTGACACACTTGGAAATTAGTTATATGTTCATGTACATCCATTTGCATGTTTAGCTAGATCATACGTAATCTTTTTAGCTCTTGGGTTGCTCCACTAACACCCTAATGTATTCTCCACTTTTTCTTATGGTCTTGTTTGAGTAAACAATTTTGCTCCTCATCTTCCACACATCTTAGAAGTATTCCATTGGAGTATGAAGTACAAACTGCCTACCCTAATGTGGAGGTTTCTTGTTTCCTTAGTATTGTTGATATTAATCCTATGATGTGTTCCATGCATGAGTATAGGTATCAACTTCTCAGCCCATATAGGACATACTTCCAAGCTAAATAAATACGTGTCAGGTAGCTTGTCAACTACTACTATAGTTGGCTTCAATGGTTCATCCTAGAAAAAGATCAACTCTCACATGGGTATTGCCTTGCTTTACTACAACAAAGTCAAAATCCATTAGTAATAGAAACCATCTCACTAGATTTCATGTCTTACAAGGTTTACTCACCAAGCACAATAGAGCTTGGTGATCAATAAAGAATTTAAATTTATTGCCTACGAGGTAATGTTTGAACTTCTTCACTACATAGACCATCCCTAATCCTTCTCTTTCAGTTGTAGTGTAATTGCGTTCTCCTTGGTTTAGTTGTCTACTCGCATAGGCTATGGGGTGATCTAGCTTTCCTTTGTCTGCTAGTTGTGCTAAGATGCATGGAATGGCATATAATTAGATGCATCCACATGAATATGGAATGGTTTATTCTAGTTCGGTACTTTCAAAATTGGAGCGGAGCTCAATCTCCTTTTCAATTCATTAAAGTCCTTCTTGCTTTCTTGTGTCCAAACAAATTGAGTCAATAGCCCATACAATAGTTTAGCAATTATGGCATGCATATGGATGAATGATCGATAATATCCACAATGCCCCATAGAAGCTTGCACTTCTTTGCATTGTTGGGCCTAGGTAATTCCAAAAAAACTTTTACTTTGTCTAGATCAGTTGAGGTTCCATTTTTTTGGACACAATGTGCCCCAATATTTTACCTTGTCTAACAATGGAGACACACTTCTCTTGATTGAGACAAACTCTGTGTTGTATGCACTTGTCCAATATTTTCTTTAGTTCGGGTATATGAGCTATGCATTGAGAAGAGTAAGTAGATAGGTCGTCCATGTAGACCTCCATGCTTTTCCTCATAAATTCCTTGAACACAACTGTGAAGAGAGATGGTGGATGCAATCCAAAGATGAGTAGGTGCTGCTACAACCAGCTTCACACCAGCCAACTGAGACTTCAAAGTTGATTAGTAGACCCTTTAAGCTTCCTAAATCCACCAAAATATCAGCCAAGTACTTTGGAACGTGTATCCCAAAAGTTTAAGTCAAGACAGACTAGTTGCGAAATGACTAGCTCCCAAAACTTGCTATTTTTGGACATACACCTGCTGGAAAAAATAAACAGTGCTCTCAACCTGGTAGGAATTAGAAAAATTCCTTTTGGGCATAGCAAATAGACTTAGCAAGCTTCCCAATCCAAGTTAAAACACTTCAAATGATGGACTGAGCACTGAGAACAAGATTTATCAATTTCTGGAACATGCCCACCATTCTCGGGGCTCTGCAGAGATAGACTAGTGAGCAGTAAAATGCAGATATCTCCAAAACTATAAATCCAATGACCTTGAAAATTTATATACAAAAACTAGACAGTAAGAGCTATCCAACGCATGTTAAATCACTGAAAACAGATCAGTAGAACGCGAGATATGACCTTCTGAAAGTACTACTCTGAGTGAGTATAAGAGAACAAAATAGAGAAGTAGATGATGATAAATGTATAGATTCACATATGATTACAACCACATTGGCAATGAATCTTTGCACAATGGGAGTAGAATGATAGAGCTATGGATTAAGCTCTTCAATATCTACAAAATGACATGAAGTGGTCACGTACAAGGCTTGCTAATCGCCTCTTCCTCATTGCTCCTTTTATAGCTATTCCTGGAGGGAGTTTTGAATTCGAATTCGAATGGCTCCACCTAAAAGTGATCCCCAAAGTTAGGAGATATTCCCTCAGCTCAAAAAGTTGTGGGTTTTGGTAGTTAGATCCACGAAATTGCTTTTACATCATGCATGAGGTAAGCCATCCTTTTCCTTTTTCTTTTTTCAATTACAAGAGATAAAAATGAACTCTTTTACAAGAGGTGTTCACATGACTACTCATGTGACTTACAAATGAGGAGGATATCAAATATAGCAAGCATGTAGGCTTGGGTAAAATGCACCAACAGCTCCCCCTCAAGCCTAACATGCTTGGCCTTCAAATAAGTCTTCAATTGTCCTTGATTTCCTGCAAGCCAATCATCAACTTGAATCTACTTAATTTTGTACCATCAAGAGCTTTAGTCAACATGTCGGCACATTGCATATCTGTAGAGACATAGGATAGTTGAATATCCTTGCTCATTAGCTTCTCCCTTACGTAATGGTAGTGGACTTCAATATGCTTGGTTCTAGCATGGTATACCGGATTAGCTGCTAGATGTAGTGAGGTTGTGTTGTCACCAAAAATATGAGGTGTTGAAGAATGAAGTCCAAGATCTGTGTACAAAGACTTTAACCACATGATTTCTTGAGTTGCATTAGCCAAACCTCTGTATTCTCCTTTAGTAGAAGATAATGCCACGGTTGGTTGCTTCTTCGATGACCAAGAAATGATTTTTGAACCTGCAAATGATATATACCCTGATGTGCTTCTTCTATCATCTTTAGATCCAGCCCAATCTACATCTGAGTAGACCTTTAGCTCAATATCTGAAGTAAATGAATAAAACAAACCTTCATTCATGGTCCCCTTTAGGTACTTGAGGACTCTCTTGGCCGCTTCCATATGTGGTCTTCTCGGCTTATGCATAAACTGACTCAATATGCTAACACTATAGCATATATCCACCCTTGTGAGTGTTGCATAGTTCAAACTTCCAACCAAGCTTTGATAGCTTGTGATGTCTTCAATTGGCTCTCCTTCATAAGCACTAAGCTTATGATTTTGCTCCATAGGTGTACATGCACACTTGGTATTTTCCATCTTGAACTTGACGAGCATGTCATGGACATACTTCCTTTGTGTGATGTATATACCTGAATCTGTGTAGATAAACTCCAATCCAAGAAAATAAGTGAGTGGTCCGAGGTCACTTATTTTGAACTCCTCCTTCATTTGACTCTTTACCTGTTTGATTCCATCAAGATCATTGCCTGTGATAATAATATCATCAACATACACACATAAATAGATCACTTCAGATCCATTCTTCTTTATGAACAAAGAGGTATCCGCCTTGCTAGCTTTGAATTCTTGGTCCTGCAAATAAGTCACCAATCTGAAATTCCAAGATCTTGGAGCTTGCTTCAATCCATACAAAGCTTTCTTTAGTTTGCATACATAGTTAGGATGATGTGCATCCTCATATCCAGGAGGTTGTGCCATATACACTTCCTCAGAAATCCATCCATTCAAGAAAGCATTCTTTACATCAAGTTGATAAAGATTCCAATTTCTAGATGCAGCAAGACTAATGAGAACCCTAATTGTAGGCATTTTTGCAACAGGAGAGAAAGTCTCCTCATAATCAATACCATGGGTTTGAGCAAACCCTTTAGCAACTAACCTTGCTTTGTGTCTATTTATACTTCCATCTGGATTCCTCTTGATTTTGTATATCCATCGAGATCCGATTATCTTCATAGATGGCTTGTTAGGTACAAGCTCCCAAGTGTCATTCTCCTTCAAGGCTTCCATTTCTTCATCCATTGCATCTCTCCAAGCTTTCTTGCTTTGTGCTTCTTCGAATGTGGTAGGTTCTTCATTGGTTGAATCCTTTGCAATGTAGATTGAGTGCTTGGTGACCAAAGAAGTATCATAACCAAACCTCTTTGGTTTCTTCTTCTCCCTCGAAGACCTTCTAAGTGGTTGATGTGAGCTCTCGGGTCCATATGTAGCATCCTGCATCTTTGCTTTACCTTTGTTCTTCCATAGCTTTAGTCTTTCCAAGTCTTCTAGGTCAATCTCCGAATCACTTTCTTCAATCTGCTTTGGCTCCTTTGGTTGAAGTGATGGAAAATCTTCATCCAAGTCATTTCCTGTCATCATCAAACCATGATTTGTTTTCATAAAAAATTACATCTCTACTCACAGAAAATCCTTTATTGGTTGGATTGTACAATCTATATCCTTTTTGGTTTTGGTCATAACCAATGAATACACACTTCTCTGCCTTGGGATCCAATTTCCCTCTTACTTGAGAAGGAATGTGAGCATAGGCTAAGCGTCCAAAGATTTTACAATGCTTTAGACTAGGTCTTCTTCCATTCCACACTTCATATGGAGTGGTTCCATCTAGTGACTTAGATGGAAGTCTATTTATGAGATATGTGGTTGTCGACACAGCCTCTGCCCATAGGTAGTTCGGCAATCCCTTTTCGTTGAGCATGGACCTTGCTGCTTCGACAATAGCTCTGTTCCTCCTCTCTGCTACACCATTGAGTTCGGGTGTATACCTTGTAGTGACTTCCCTTTTAATGCCTCTTTCATGCAAGAAGGCATCAAATTCAGAAGAGAAGTATTCTCCTCCACCATCTGATCTGAGTCTTTTCAAAGTCTTACCTGTTTGGTTTTCAACAAGAGCAATATACTTCTTAAAGCAATTAAACACTTCATCCTTGTGCTTCATGAAAAATAGAATGGTCCACCTGCTACAATCATCTATGAAAGACACATAATATCTTGAGCCTGATATAGATGGCTCCTTACTTGGACCCCACACATCCATGTGCACTAGATCCAAAGGATTTTGATACATATATCCTTTCTTATTGAAAGGTTGTCTATGAGCCTTGCCGAGTTGACAAGCTTCACACTTATAAATCATGTGTTGCCTTGTGATATTAGGCAAACCAAGTACACTTTGGTCCCTGCAAATCTGTTTGAGTGTCCTCTCACCAATGTGAGCAAGCCTTTTGTGCCATATCTCCAACTCTGTTAGAGTTTGAGATCCATAGCTAAACAAAACTATGTTATTTGTATCTTCCACTTCAAAAGTGAAAAGCCTTCTTGTCTTTTCTCCTTCGGCAATCCTTCGAAAACCTTGCCTTGGTTCTTCAACATATGCTCCAAATCGATTGAATCTAACCTGCAATCCTTTTTCAACAATCTATCCAACACTTATTAAATTTTTGGTAATTGTAGGGACATACAAGACTTTGCTTAAGAGGTTCATATTCCCATATGATGTCTTCACATTACCTATCTTCTCCACTGAGTGCTTTGTGTCATCTCTTGTCTGCACTTCATGCTTGTTATGAGGATCTTCCAAATCAGAAAGTAAAGCCACATTTCCTGCTACATGGTTCGAGCATCCCGAATCAATGTAATATATGTGATCATCATCCTTACCCTTCTTCGCTGATAGATTCATATTCAATAATGAATCTTCTTGACTTTGGTCCTCTGCATAGTTATTGTAATCTCTTCTTCCTCTATGGCCAGTTTGATAGTTGTTGTTGTTGTTGTAATTGTTGTTGTAGTAGTTGTTGTTGTTGTAGCCTCCATCGTATCTACCTCTATTTGATCCATAGCCACCTCTATTGAATCCTCTTCCTCTTGAGTTCCTCGGGTTCCTGAAACATTCTTCAGTAGTATGGTTAGATAAGCCACATATGTTGCAAGGTTGAGATGATTGGAATCTACCCCTGCCTTGCTTTCCACCTCTGCCTCTTCCTCTAGCTCTTCCTCTACCTACAAAGTTTGCTTGGAAAGAGCTTCCTGCATCTTCATTCTTCCTATTCTTTGACTTGTCCTTGACCTTAGCTTTATCAGAATATAAGGCAGAAGTTTGATTACCTCTTGAGGACTCACCACCTTTGCTAATCTTTGCTTCATGAGTGAAGAGTTGGCCCATGAGTGTGTTGAGGTCGGGTACATGCATATCTATGTATAAATCCATGGCTGTTGTGAATGACTCCCACTTGTCGTCTGCTTTGATTCCATTCATGATTTGTCTTATGATTTTCTCCTCTTCAATTACCTCTCCAATGCTTCCAAGTTGGTCGGAAATCTCCTTCATCTTTGTGACATAATCAGTCACATTTTGCTTCGGGCTTTTCTTCATTGTTGTGAACTCCATCCACAATTGGTTCTTCCTTGCTCGAGTGTTTGAAGAGAAGAAAGAAGCAAGTGCATTCCAGGTCTCTCTTGATGTCTTGCATCCCTTGACATGAGGTAAAAGAAAATCAGAAATTGAGTTTAGAATATAGGACCTTGCAAGTGCATCCTTCGAACACCAATTTGTAAGTCCTTCCACTTCTTCATGTGATGGTTGCCCTTTGTTCCTCATGGTTGGCATTGCTTCATCTCCGGATATGAATCCATATAGATTCCTCCCTTGAAGGTAAGCCTCCATCCTTAGAGACATGGTACATTTGATGAGAAAAGTACATGGTATACATGGTCAACAAATAAGTATGCAGATGTTAAAGAAATACAAAGGAAAGGAAAGACAAAACTAAGTGTGTATGAAGAAGATATTGATGATGTTGATTATAAAAGTAAATTGTAGGATAATGTTGAAGATGGGCCAAGATTTGATCCAGAATCAAATGTGGTTGAGACTTCAAGAAGTGTAGAGGTTAGAAGATCCTTCAGGGAAAGAAAAGAGCCTATCAGGTATAACTATGATACATCTTTCTTAACAACAAAAGATTATGCTTACATTGTGAAGACAAAAGAGGACCCAATCACATATGAAGAAGCTAAAGGTAAATAGAATTGGGAGAAGGCAATGCAAGAAGAGTATGATGCTCTACTTGAAAATGAAACATGGGAGTTGGTGCCAAGACCAAAGAATCAGAAAGTCATTGGATGTAAGTGGGTGTATAAAACAAAAAGGTTTGCAGATGGTAAAGTGTCTAGATACAAGGCTAGACTTGTGGTTAAAGGTTATGCTCAAACCTGGGGTAGATTATGATGAAACCTTTAGTCCTGTTGCTAAGATGTCTACAATTAGATAATTGATTGCTATTGCTGCCCGTAAAGGATGGAAGTTATCACAATTAGATGTGAAGAATGCATTCCTGAATGGACATATTGCAGATGAAGTGTACATGGAGCAACCAGAAGGCTTCATGGATTCAATTGGATCAGATTATGTGCGTAAGCTCAAGAGAGCTTTGTATGGCCTGAAGCAAGCCCCAAGAGCATGGAATTACAGGCTTGTTAAGTTCTTGAATGAATGTGGATTTCAAGCATCAAAGGCAGATAGTAGCTTGCTAGTGAAGGCAAGTGAAAATGGATACATTTACATGTGTATTTATGTTGATGATATTATTATCATATGTACAGATACTCAAGGAATCAATGAGCTTAAGAAACAAATAGAGAAGGAGTTTAAGATAAGTGATTTGGGAAACTTATGGTATTTCTTAGGAATGTAGATTGTATATACTCAATATGGAGTATATGTTACACAAGAGAGATACTTGAAGAAACTTCTGGTCAAATTCAACATGGAGCATTGCAAGCCTTCAATCACACCATTGGAGGTAAATCATAAACTGAGTAGGTATGGAGGTGAAGAGTTTAATGACATGAAGAAATATCAGAGTTTGGTAGGTAGTTTAATCTATGCTACCTTGACAAGGCCAGATCTATCATATGCAGTAGGTGTGTTATCACAATTTATGCATTGTCCAAAGAAGACTCATTGGATTGCAGCTCAAAGGGCACTTAGATATATCAAAGGAACCCTAAGTGAAGGTCTGTATTATGGATTTACTTTTGATACAAGAATCAAAGTGTTTAGTGATGCAGATTGGGTAGGTGATTCAGATGATAGAAGGTCTATTCATGGGTATCTCTGTTATATTGGAGATAAATTAGTTTCTTGGTGCTCAAAGAAGCAACATACAGTTGCTTTGTCATCTACAGAAGCTGAGTATAAAGGAATGGTAGAGGCTGCAAAAGAAGTAATATGGTTAAAGACCTTGTTGAAGAGTTTTGGAACTGATCAGAGTACTCCAATTATTTTTGGAGACAATGTGAGTTCATTATATTTGACAGCTAACCCTGTTTTTCATGCCAGGACTAAGCATATAGAGATTCAATATCATTTCTTGAGGGAAAAGGTACTTGATAAAGAGATTGATGTATTGTATACTCCAACAAAAGAACAAGTTGCAGATATGTTAACAAAAAGCTTGGATGGACCTAAGCTACAGAGATTCAAAGAGATGGCAGGAGTAAAGAAGAATGGAATAATCACAATTAGTGATTGAGGGGGAGCTGTTGGAACAGAACAATCACAAATTGATGATTACAAAGAGCTTGAAGCAAGTTTATAATCAGATTGAAGTGGAAGAAGACACTTGAGAAAGTGAAGAGATCTCAGAAGTGAAGCTTGTATACATATGTACATTACAGTTGGAAATTCTTGTAATTTGAGTATAGATAATCCTTAGGATGATAAGGAGTAATGTAATAGACGTGGGATAAGTCTAGAACTATATGTATATAAGTCAATGATGTAAAGAAATACATGGGAGAGTCATTAGAAGCTAAGTGTCATTAAGGTAGATGTGTAGAGAGTGATCTTCACGAGTTAGCGTCGGGTCTTTCTCTGATTTCTCTCAGTTTGATCATGTGGATCAGAAATCCTTTTGTACACATCTAACTTGAAAGTTAATGAAGCTATGTTCAAAGTTTCATGATCTAATTCCTTTCATGCTGAGAGTATGATCAATAGGAACATTTATATGTAAAGTCTACAGATAGAGTTCTCAGAGTCGCACACTTTTTCGTGTCAATGTTTTGCTTAGATCTCAGTGCACAGTGTAAAGTTTTTGATAAGTGAGCACTCAAAATCTAAGTTAGAAGATAAGGAAGCTATGGCTAAAAGCATTTAGCAAAACGGGATCTGTGTTGTGAAAAATCAACTTAAGAAGTTGACCATGTCAAAGTCGTCATTTATGGAAGATAGTTTCTGACATAGGTTTGATCTAAGTGATCAAATTAGAAATCTAGTAGTTCTTTTGAAGAACTAATGCTCAATATAGTTGCGCAAAGGGAGCATGGATATGTGAGTATCATTTGAATGATTAAAATCAAAGTCATATGAAAAGATTGATGTCTATTTCTGAAGCAGAATCTTGAAGATGAAGAAAGCTTTATACAGAGAAGTATTTCTTAATATATGTGAAAGATAATTTGAAGTTTGTGTATAGTTTGATTTATTCTTGATATAGAGAAGTTCTTAAGTCAAGATAAATCTAACATTTAGAGATTAAAAGGTCTCCAACATACCCTTTCCAAGAGATGGTTTATAATTGGTAAAGGATAACTATCATGAATGGTAGCTGCATTAACCTTTTTCAAGTTAATACAAAACCTAAGTTTTTTTTTCTTTGGTACTACTACGAGGGGTGAAACCCATCGAGTGTGTTCAATTTCATATATAAATCTAACTACCAAAAACTTATGAATATCCTCTTTAATTGTTGGGAATTGAACTCACAACCTCCCGGTTAGGAGTGCGATGTGCTAACCACTTGCCCCAAAAGCCATGGTTGAGGATTACTTCCTAATCCTCTCTCTTAAGGCGTGGTTCAACTATCTCCTACTTGGATTATGTGATATTCCTTCCCCCTTAGACTGAGCATTGTCCTCAATGCTCACTTGTGGACCCTTCCAACTCTTGGACCCACTTTCCATGCATGAGCGCTTCCATCAACCTCAAACTCTAGCACATGGACCAATTTTGGACCTATCCCACCCTCCGTGGGTGGCCAAATGCCCATGCACCTTCATCCAAGGCCAGTTTCACACTCACCATGGATAAGTGCTTTTTCCAACTGCCCACGAATGAGGCGCGAACCTCCGTCTCACCCAATTTCTCAACTAGGCTTTGATACCAATGTTGGGTATTGAACTCACAACCTCCTGGTTAGGAGTGCGATGGGATAAACACTTGCCCCAAAAGCAATGGTTGAGGATTACTTCCTCATCCTCTCTCTTAAGGTGTGGTTCAACCATCTCCTACTAGGATTATGTGATATTCCTTCCCCCTTAGACTGAGCATTGTCCTCAATGCTCACTTGTGGACCCTTCTAACTCTTGGACCCACTTTCCATGCATGAGTGCTTCCACCAACCTCAAACTCTAGCACATGGATCAATGTTGGGAATTGAACTCACAACCTCCCAGTTAGGAGTGCGATGGGCTAACCACTTGCCCCAAAAGCCATGGTTGAGGATTACTTCCTAATCCTCTCTCTTAAGGTGTGGTTCAACCATCTCCTACTAGGATTATGTGATATTAATCTTGGCTAAATATAGATCATTGTAGGTGTTCACTCTCTCTTTGGAGGGTTTTGCATTTAGAGTCATTGGAATGCTATGAGAACAAATAGAAGGGTCCACTCCCTTTAGATCTTTATAAGTCCAAGCAAACACATATCTATATTCTTTTTGGTTTGTTCCTTGTTGTCATAAACTACTCCATCCTGTGCCTCTTTCTTAGGCATTTGAATAGGTATTTTCCTTTCTTCCTCTTCATACGTCTTGAAACGTTTAGGTACCTCAAATGATTCATGATGTACCTTAACTTCTTTACTCTTCCTCCAAATTTTTCAAAGCTTCACACACTACAATGACAAAAACAGAAGGGAAAGGGGTACGCAACACCTCTACACAACCATTTCATGCATCACACAAACATATAAAGTCATGGAGAGGACGATACACACGTGAAAAGAAGAAAATTTGAAGTTTTCACCTTGTTCCTTCACAATGGCAAAATGTTTTTCACAAAGTGTTACAAAGTGACTTATATACATGCACCCTAAAAATGGTCCTTTCACATAAGTGACTAGCACTTTCTATACTACTCACTAAATAACTACTATTCTACAAGGTAATATTACATTCTTCAGGGATCATGCAACTAGAGGAGTGCTCTAGAACATTTACATGGCTTTTTGAACTTGTTACAAAGGATTGTTGAAAAGAAAATGAGCTTAAAGAATGAAAATTTTGGGGCATGATTTTCTTCACTGATTTCTTCTGCAACACCATATTTCCCTTTGATATGCGAAAGGATTGAGTATAGAAAACCACTTTGTAACCAAGGTCATCAAGTTGATCAACTGCAATCTAACTACATGATAAATCAAGTACATGGCATAAATTATGCATAGTAAATGTTGAATCATCAATGAGTCGCACAACCGTATCTTCAATCCCAGCAAACTCACACTAGTAAGAGTCACAAAGTCTCATAGTAGTATGAGACTTTGCGGCATAGGTAGACAATCATTCTCTATGTGGTGTCACATGTAAAGAAGCACCAAAATCTAGCAGTCATGTGTGGGAAATCAAATCAGCCATAACACCCTCAGTAGGCACATTATTCGCAAGTGTGAATAAATCACCATCATTAGAGATATCATTAATTTCTTCAATGTTCATAGTCGAAGTAGATGGTGCAAGTAGCTATTTAAGATGCCCATCAACATTCAATCCTTTACCTTTACATTCTTTAAAACATAGTAGTCTTTTCTCATGTTTCCTTTGTTATGACAATAATGGCATTCAATATCCCTCTTCCTTGATTTACTTCTACTCTTATTCTATTGACCATTATTTTCCTTATTCTTCCTCATGCCACTTGCAGATTCTTTCCTGGGTAAGAATAACAAACACAATATGAATCTCCACTCTCAGTGCCAGCCATAGATTCTCAAATCTCTTCACTCAGGAATGCCCCATATATGTCATCCTAGACTAGTTTTCCACCAAGAACACTATTGCTAATAACTATGCAAAATGTATCACATGATGATCCCAAGGTGAATAGCAAGGAGATTGCTTTCATTTCATTAATCATCTCGATTTTCTAAGCATATAACTAGGAGAAAATAGCATCAAATCATTTATATGAGAGAGAACATTATGTATTTCTTTCATGCAAAGGTAATATAACTTTGTGATCAGATAGACTTTACTTGATATTGTTTCTTTTCATATGTATTGCATAATTTTTCGAAAGCTCATATGCACTTTCACAATACAATATTGTAAAGTAAATATTATCTACGAAGTACAATGGAATATTAGACCTAAGAATTCCATCCAATGCATTCCAATCATCATCATCCATATCAACAGGCTTCTTTGAGATTCTATTTATTGGCTTCCATTGTCTTCTCTGAATTATAACATCTTTAATCTAATTCTTCCCTAGAGCAAAGTTTGTGACATGAAATATTTGGATATCACAATGGTATTTGCCCTAAACGTTATAGCTCCTCCTGAGAACACTGACACTAGGTCTAGATCCTCCACATGTGCATTAAATGTCTCATGCCATGATGATAGAGAGTTGACTATAATGAAAACGGAGCTAGAATAGTCCAAACACCACTGGCTCAAAAAAGATGAACAAGTGTCAGATTTTGGGAAAGATTCGATAGTCTCTCTAGATAAAGGGATCTATTAATAGTAGTAACCAATCAAATAGTGTACATAGGGTTTGTGTGCTCAATATATACAGTAAAATAGCACTGAAAGGTTGGATGTATAGCCCAAAAACTAGCCAAAAACTAGCGTTTCTTGAAAACAGAGTCCCAAGGAATGATATTGATTGTTGGAGAACTAAAAAGAACACTCTGCTTGATATTCTTGGACCTCTTAAAGAGAACTATACATGAAAGTAATCCAAAATGGCTCCAAGAATCACCCGAATAATGCTTCAAAATAGGCTTTGAAAGCAAAGAATAAACCTTTGAAGGTGCAAAAGGTGTTCAAGGTCATGAGAACCTAAGTATTCCCCTCCTCAAACACCATAGGGGTGTAGCTAAGAGGAAAAATATTTTCAATTAAGTGAGCTGCAAGGAGAACAACTCGTTGGGTGACCCTCGGGAAGTACAAGTAACCTCCATCTTCCTTGATCCCTGAGGTCCTCTCTCACCCACAACTTCTAGAGGACCTCATTTTTTTATAATGTTCCAAATGGCAGAGGGGCAGCCAACATTCTTTCCCACGAGTGCTAGTTTCAATTCAATTGATCGATCAAACTTAAGATGCTCTTTGACCTTGCTCTAGAGAGCCACACCATAGTCGATTCTCCTCTTTAAGAGCTCTACACTGATGCACTTCACTACCCACCAATGCTTCACACCTAGGAAATGCATAAACCTACTCATCTTTGAGACAACAAACTAAATATCTAGCTAAGTAATGCATAAGTAAATCAAACATCCAACAACTTGCTACTAAAGCACTTCCTTCGGGATAGGTATGTGATTTCTTAAATTTGACTAGTGGATTACTATGTTCGAGGGCAATAGTGGAATAACATAAAGATGAATGTTCATTGGGCGTATTCTCCTAACAGACTTGGCAATTAGTTATATGTTCATGTACATCCATTTGCATGTCCGGCTAGATCATACCTAATCTTTTTAGTACAAATTGCCTACCATAATGTGGAGGTTTCTTGTTTCGTTAGTGTTGTTGATATTGATCCTATGATGTGTTCCATGCATGAGTATAGGTATCAGCTTTTGAGCCCATTTAGGACATACTTCCAAGCTCAATAAATATGGGTCAGGTATCTTGCCAACTACTATTATAGTTGGCTCTCGATGGTTCATCTTAGAAAAAGATAAACTCTCACATGGGTATTGCCTTTCTTTACTACTACAAAGTCAAACTCCATTAGTAGTAGAAACCATCTCACTAGCCTTCATGTATTACAATGTTTATTCACCAAGCACAATAGATCTTGGTGATCAATAAAGAATATAAATTTATTGCCTAGGAGGTAATGTTTGAACTTCTTCACTACATAGACCATCCCGAATCCTTCTCTTTCAGTTGTAGTGTAATTGTGTTCTCCTTAGTTTAGTTGTCTACTTGCATAGGCTATGGGTTGATCTAGCTTTCCTTTGTCTGCTAGTGGTGCTAAGATGCATGGAATGGCATATAATTAGATGCATCCACATGAATGGAATGGCTTATTCTAGTTTGGTACTTTCAAACTTGGAGCAAAGCTCAATCTCCTTTTCAATTCATTGAAGTCTTTTTTGCACTCTTGTGTCCAAACAAATTGAGTCAATAGCATATACAAAGGTTTAGCAATTATGGCATACATATGGACGAATCATCGGTAATATCGACAATGTCCAGTAGAAGCTTGCACTTCCTTTGCATTTTTCTGTCTAGGTAATTCCAAAACAGGTTTTATTTTGCCTAGATCAGTTGAGGTTCCATTTTTGGACACAATGTGCCCCAACATTTTACCTTGTCTAACCATGGAGACACACTTGTCTTGATTGAGACAAACTCTATGTTGTATGCACTTGTCCAATATTTCTTTTTAGTTCGGGTATATGAGCTATGCATTGAGAAGAGTGAGGGCATAGGTCATCTACGTAGACCTCCTTGTTTTTCCTCATAAATTCCTTGAACACAGGACACATTAATCTTTGAAAAGTAGCTTGGGCATTGTTTAAACAAAATGGCATAACCCTAAAAGCATGCACTCCCCATTCAGTCGCAAAAGTGGTTTTATGTTGATCTTGAGTAGCGATGGCTACTTAGTTGTATCCCAAGAACCCATCAAGGACGTTGTATACTTCCTTGCCTACTACCCTTTCCAAGAGATGGTCTATAATGGGTAAAGGATAACTATCATGAATGGTAGCTGCATTAACCTTTTTCAAGTTAATACAAAACCTAAATTTTTTGTTTTTCTTTTGTACTACTACCAAGGGTGAAACCCATTCAGTGTGTTCAAGTTCATATATAAATTTAACTACCAATAACTTATGAATCTCCTCTTTAATCTTGGCTAAATATACATCATTGTAGGTGTTTGCTCTCTCTTTGGAGTGTTTTGCGTTTAGAGTCATTGGAATGCTATGAGAACAAATAGAAGGCTCCACTCCCTTTAAATCTTTATAAGTCCAAGCAAACACATATCTATATTCTTTTTGGTTTTTTCCTTGTTTTCATAACCTAATCCACCTTTTGCCTCTTTCTTAGGCATTTGAATAGGTATTTTCCTTTCTTCCTCTTCATACCTCTTGAAATGTTTAGGTACCTCAAATGATTCATGATGTATCCTAACTTCTTTACTCTTCCTCCAAAACTTTCGAAGCTTCACACACTACAATGGCAAAAACAGAAGGGGAAGGGGTATGCAACACCTCTAAACACCAATTTCATGCATCACACACACATATAAAGTCATGGAGAGGATGATACACACGTGAAAAGAAGAAAATTTGAAGTTTTCACATTGTTCCTTCACAATGGCAAAATGTTCTTTTACAAAGTGTTACGAAGTGACTTATACACGTGCCCTAAAAATGGTCCTTTTTCTATACTAATCACTAAATAAGTACTATTATAGAAGGTAATATTACATTCTTCATGGATCATGCAACTAGAGGACTGCTCTAGAACATTTACATGGATTTTTGAACTTCTTACAAAGGATTGTTGAAAAGAGAATGGGGCTAAAAAATGAGAATTTTGGGGGATGCTTTTCTTCACTCATTTCTTCTACAAACCATATTTCCCTTTGATATGCAAAAGGATTGAGTATAGAAAACCTTTTTGTAACCAAGGTCATCAAGTTGATCAACTCACATCTAATTGCATGATAAATCAGGTATATGGCATAAATTATGCATAGTATATGTTGAATCATCAATGTGCCGCACAACCGTATCTCCAATCCCATCAAACTCACACTAGTTCTTGGGTTGCTACACTAACACCCTTATGTATTCTCCAGTTTTTTTCATGGGCTTGTTTGAGTAAACAATTTTGCTCCTCATCTTCCACATATCTTAGAAGTATTCCATTGGAGTATGAAGTACAAACTGCCTACCATAATGTGGAGGTTTCTTGTCTCCTTAGTATTGTTCATATTAATCCTATGAGGTGTTCCATGCATGAGTACATGTATCAACTTCTCAGCCCATTTAGGACATAATTCCAAGCTGAATAAATATGTGTCAGGTAGCTTGTCAACTACTATTATAGGTGGCTCTCAATGGTTCATCCTAGACAAAGATCAACTCTCACATGGGTATTGGATTTCTTTTCGACTACAAAGTCAAACTCCATTAGTAGTAGAAAACATCTCACTAGCCTTCATGTATTACAAGGTTATTCACCAAGCACAATAGAACTTGGTGATCAATAAAGAATTTAAGTTTATTGGCTATGAGGTCATGTTTGAACTTCTTCACTACGTAGACCAACCCTAATCCTTCTCTTTTAGTTGTAGTTTAATTGTGTTATCCTTGGTTTAGTTGTCTACGCGCATAGGCTATGGGGTGATCTAGCTTTCCTTTATCTCCTAGTTGTGCTAAGATGCATGGAATGGCATATAATTAGATGCATCCACATGAATATGGAATGGTTTATTCTAGTTTGGTACTTTCAAAATTGGAGCAGAGCTCAATATCCTTTTCAATTCATCAAAGTCTTTTTTGCACTCTTGCATCCAAAAAAATTGAGTCAATAGCCCATATGGTTTAGCAATTATGCCATACATATGGATGAATCATCGATAATATCCACAATGTCCCATAGAAGCTTGCACTTCCTTTGTATTTTTGGGCCTAGGTAATTCCAAACTAACTTTTATTTTGTCTACATCAGTTGAGGTTCCATTTTTTGACACAATGTGCCCCAATATTTTAACTTGTCTAACCATGGAGACACACTTCTCTTGATTGAGACAAACTCTGTGTTCTATGCACTTGTCCAATATTTTCTTTAGTTCGGGTATATGAACTATGCATTGAAAAGAGTAAGTACATAGGTTGTCCACCTAGACCTCCATGCTTTTCCTCATAAATTCCTTGAACACATGACACATTAATATTTGAAAAGTAGCTTGGGCATCGGTTAAACAAAATCGCATAACCCTAAAAGCATACAGTCCCCATTCACTCGCAAAAGTAGTTCTATGCTGATCTTTGAGTAGTGATGGCTACTTGGTTGTATCCCGAGAACACATCAAGTATGTTGTATACTTCCTTGCGTGCTACCCTTTCCAAGATATGGTCTATAATGGGTAAAGGATAACTATCATGAATGGTAGCTGCATTAACCTTTTTCAAGTTAATACAAAACCTAAGTTTTTCCTTTTTTCTTTGGTACTACTACGAGGGGTGAAACCCATTCAGTGTGTTCAATTTCATATATAAATCTAACTACCAATAACTTATGAATCTCCTCTTTAATCTTGGCTAAATATACATCATTGTAGGTGTTTGCTCTCTCTTTGGAGGGTTTTGCGTTTAGAGTCATTGGAATGCTATGAGAACAAATAGAAGGGTCCACTCCCTTTAGAAATTTATAAGTCGAAGCAAACACATGTCTATATTCGTTTTGGTTTGTTCCTTGTTGTCATAAGCTACTCCATCCTGTGCCTCTTTCTTACGCATTTGAATAGGTATTTTCCTTTCTTCCTCTTCATACCTCTTGAAATGTTTAGGTACCTCAAATGATTCATGATGTACCCTAACTTCTTTACTCTTCCTTCAAAACTTTTGAAGCTTTACACACTACAATGGCAAAAACAGAAGGGGAAGGGGTATGCAACACCTCTAGACAACCATTTAATGCATCACACACACATATAAAGTCATGGAGAAGACAATACACACGTGAAAAGAAGAAAATTTGAAGTTTTCACCTTGTTCCTTCACAATGGCAACATGGTTTTTACAAAGTGTTACAAAGTGACTTATATACCTGCACCCTAAAAATGGTCCTTTCACATAAGTGACCGGAACTTTCTATATTAATCACTAAATAACTACTATTATACAAGGCCAATATTACATTCTTCAAGGATCATGCAACTAGAGGACTGCTCTAGAACAGTTACATAGCTTTTTGAACTTCTTACAAAGGATTGTTGAAAAGAAAATGGGCTTAAAAAATGAAAATTTTGGGGCATGCTTTTCTTCACTGATTTCTTCTGCAACACCATATTTCCCTTTGATATGCGAAAGGATTAAGTATAGAAAACCAATTTGTAACCAAGGTCATCAAGGTGATCAACTGACATCTAACTACATGATAAATCAGGTACATGGCATAAATTATGCATAGTAAATGTTGAATCATCAATGAGCTACACAACTGTATCTACAATCCCAACAAACTCACACTAGTAAGAGTCACAAAGTGTCACACTACTATCAGACTTTGTGGCATAGGTAGAGAATTATTCTCTATGTCTTGTCACATCTAAAGAAGCACCAAAATCTAGCAGTCACGTGTGGGAAATCAAATCAGCCATAACACCCTCAGTAGGCACAGTATTCTCAAGTGTGAATAAATCACCATCATTAGAGATAGCATTAATATCTTCAATGGTCATAGTCGAAGTAGATGGTGCAAGTAGCTATTTAACATGCCCATCAACATTCCATCCTTTACCTTTAGCATTCTTTAAAACATAGTAGTCTTTCTTCATGTGTCCTTTCTTATGACAATAATGGCATTCAATATACCTCTTCCTTGATTTACTTCTACTTTTATTCTATTGACCATTATGTTCCTTATTCTTGCTCATGCCACTTGCAAATTCTTTTCCTTGGTAAGAATCAAGAACACAATATGAATCTCCACTTTCAGTGCCAACCATAGATTATCAAATCTCTTCACTCAAGAGTGCTCCATACATGTCATCCTAGACTAGTTTGCCACCAAGAACACTATTGCGAAAGCATATAACTAGGAGAAAATAGTATCAAATCATTTATATGAGAGAAAACATTATGTATTTCTTTCATGCAAAGTTCATATAACTTTCTCATCAGATACACTTTACTTGATATTGTTTCTTTTCATATATATTGCATAATTTTTCCGACGCTCATATGCACTTTCACAATACAATAATGTAAAGTAAATATTATCTATGAGGTACAATGGAATATTAGACCTAGGAATTCCATCCAATGCATTCCAATCATCATCATCCATATCAAAAGGCTTCTTTGAGATTTTATTTATTGGCTTCCATTGTCTTCTCTCAATTATAACATGTTTAATCTATTTCTTCCCTAGAGCAAAGTTTGTGACATGAATTATTTGGATATCAGAATGGTATTTTGCCTTAAAGTTATAGCTCCTCTTGAGAACACTGACACTCGGTCTAGATCGTCCACATGTGCATCAGATGTCTGATGCCATGATGATAGAGAGTTGACTATAATGAAAATGGAGATAGAATAGTCCAAACACCACTGGCTCAAAAGTGATGAACAAGTGTCAGATTTCGGGAAACATTCGATAGAGTCTCTCTAGAATAAGCGATTCATTAATAGTAGTAACCAACCAAACAGATTGTGTGAGAAGGTATGTGCTCACACCAATAAGTATGTCATGGAGTGAAATTAACGAGTGTTTAGTTGAAAAATAAAAACTTGGAAAAAGTTTGCTAGAGTCTCCTATGAAAAATGATCATATGACTAGTGTCAAAAACGCATTAAACTACAAGTACTTAAATGCAAAATTTGTGTAGTGAATCACTAACTATATAACATGTAACCACTTAACTGAAAGAAGCCAATTAGGGTTATTGAGCAACTATGAACAACTAGCATACAACTCCTATGGCGAGCCTCCATAAGTCTTCCACCTACCTCATCAAAGAGGCCCCTAGAATTGGTTGTCTACCCTAGATAAGAAAATCTCACGAGAACCCTCTTTATCAATGTCAAATGATTTATAAAAAAAGTGTAACCACTATATCAATGTGCACATGTATGTACATAAGCAATATCCATAGATGTGTACACAGGGTTTGTGTGCTCAATATATACAGTAAAATAGCATTGAAACATTGGATGTATAGCCCAAAAACTAGCCAAAAACACTTCCAAGTGTCTATCAACTCCATTCTTTAGCCCCATAAAATGTGCATCGATTTGTGGTTGCTCCCACCCCAACTAAAGATGTTTCAAGAAACTTGTGGATTTAATAGTGTTTGTTGAAAACAGAGTCCCAAGGAACGATATTGATTGTTGTAGAACTAGAAAGAACACTCTTCTTGCTATTCTTGGACCTCGTAAAGAGAACTATACACGAAAGTAATCCAAAATTGCTCCAAGAATCACCCCAATAATGCTTCAAAATAGGCTTTGAAAGCAAAGGATAAAGCTTTGAAGCCGAAAAGGTGTTTAGGGTCATGTGAACCTAAGTAGTTCCCCTCCTCAAACACTAGGGGGGTGTAGCTAAGAGGAAAAATATTATCAATTATGTGAATGGCAAGGAGAACGGTACTCGTTAGGTGACCGTCATGAAATACAGTTAACCTCCATCTTCCTTGATGCTTGAGGTCCTCTGTCACCCACAACTTCTAGAGGACCTCATTTTTTATCATGTTCCAAATGACTGAGGGGCAGCCAACGTTCTTTCCCATGAGGGCTAGTTTCAATTCAATTGATTGATCAAACTAAAGATGCTCTTTGACCTTCCTCTAGAGAGCCACACCATAGTGGATTCTCCTCTTTCAGAGCTCTGTAGTGATGCACTTCACCGCCAACCAATGCTTCACACCTAGGAAATGCATAAACCTACTCATCTTCAAGACAACAAACTGAATATCTAGCTAAGTAATGCATAAGTAAATCAAACATCCAACAACTTGCTACTAAAGCACTGTCTTTGGGATAGGTATGTGATTTCAAAAATTTGACAAGTGGATTACTATGTTCGAGGGCAATAATAGAATAATATATGAATGTTCATTGGGAGTATTCTCCTGACACACTTGGAAATTATTTATATGTTCATGTACATCCATTTGCATGTCCGGTTAGATCACACGTAATCTTTTTAGTTCTTGGGTTGCTCCACTAACACCCGTATGTATTCTCCACTTTTTTTCATGGGCTTGTTTGAGTAAACAATTTTGCTCCTCATCTTCCACACATCTTAGAAGTATTCCATTGGAGTATGAAGTACAAAGTGCCTACCATAATGTGGAGGTTTCTTGTTTCCTTAGTATTGTTGATATTAATCCTATCATATGTTCCATGCATGAGTATATGTATCAACTTCTCAGCCCATTTAGGACATACTTCCAAGCTGAATAAATACGTGTCACGTTGCTTGTCAACTACTACTATAGGTGGCTCTCAATGGTTCATCCTAGACAAAGATCAACTGTCACATGGGTATTGCCTTTCTTTACTACTACAAAGTCAAACTCCATTAGTGGTAGAAACCATCTCACTAGCCTTCATGTATTACAAGGTTTATTCACCAAGCACAATAGAGCTTGGTGATCAATAAAGAATTTACATCTATTGGCTACGAGGTAATGTCTGAACTTCTTCACCATGTAGACCATCCCTGATCCTTCTCTTTTAGTTGTAATGTAATTGCGTTCTCCTTGGTTTAGTTGTCTACTTGCATAGTCTATGGGGTGATCTAGCTTTCCTTTGTTAGCTAGTTGTGATAAGATGCATGGAATGGCATATAATTAGATGCATTCACATGAATGTGGAATGGTTTATTCTAGTCTGGTACTTTCAAAATTGGAGTGGAGCTCAATCTCCTTTTCAATTCATTGAAGTCTTTTTTGCACTCTTGTGTCCAAACAAATTGTGTCAATAGCCCATACAAAGGTTTAGCAATTATGGCATACATATGAATGAATCATTGGTAATATCCACAATGTCCCATAGAAGCTTCCACTTCCTTTGCATTTTTAAGCCTAGGTAGTTCCAAAATAACTTATTTCTTCTACATCAGTTGAGATTCCATTTTTGGACACAATGTGCCCCAATATTTACCTTGTTTAACCATGGAGATACACTTCTCTTGATTGAGACAAACGCTGTGTTGTATGCACTTGTCCAATATTTTCTTTAGTTCGGGTATATGAGCTATGCATTGAGAAGAGTAAGTACATAGGTCATCCACATAGACCTCCATGCTTTTCCTCATAAATTCCTTGAACACATGACACATTAATCTTTGAAAAGTAGCTCAGGCATTGATTAAACAAATAGGCATAACGCTAAAAGGAGACACTCCCCATTTACTGGCAAAAGTGGTTTTATGCTCATCTTGAGTAGTGATGGCTATTTGGTTGTATCCTCAGAAGCCATCCAGGACATTGTATACTTCCTTGCCTACTACCCTTTCCAAGATATGGTCTATAATGGGTAAAGGATAACTATCATGAATGGTAGCTGCATTAACCTTTTTCAAGTTAATAGAAAACCTAAGCTTTTGTTTTTCTTTGGTACCACTACCAAGGGTGAAACCCATTTAGTGTGTTCAATTTCATATATAAATCTAACTACCAATAACTTATGAATCTCCTCTTTAATCTTGGCTAAATATACATCACTGTATGTGTTCACTCTCTCTTTGGAGGGTTTTGCGTTTAGAGTCATTGGAATGCTATGAGAACAAATAGAAGGGTCCACTCCCTTTAGATCTTTATAAGTCCAAACAAACACATATCTATAGTCTTTTTGGTTTGTTCCTTGTTGTCATACGCTTCTCCATCCTGTGCCTCTTTCTTAAGCATTTGAATAGGTATTTTCCTTTCTTCCTCTTCATATGTCTTGAAATGTTTAGGTACCTCAAATGATTCATGATGTACCCTGACTTCTTTACTCTTCCTCCAAAACTTTTGAAGCTTCACACACTATAATGGTAAAAACAGAAGGGGAAGGGGTACGCAAGACCTCTAGACAACCATTTCATGCATCACACACACATATAAAGTCATGGAGAAGATGATACACACGTGAAAAGAAGAAAATTTGAAGTTTTCACCTTGTTACTTCACAATGGAGAAATGTTTTTTACAAAGTGTTACAAAATGACTTATAAATATGCAGAGGAGACTATAACAAAAATTTTCTAAGTTTTTGTATTTCACGTATATAGTGGTTGATTTTACTCCGTGCCATACTTATTAATGTGAGCACATACATTCTCACAAAATTTGTTTGGTTGGTCACTTAGGTTAATTGATCCCTTTTTCTAGGGTGACTATAGAAGTTTTCCCAAAATCTGACACTTGTTCACCACTTTTGAGACAATGGTGTTTACACTATTGTAGCTCCATTCTCATTATAGTCAACTCTCTATCATCATGGCATGAGACATCTTAGGCACATGTTGAGGATCTAGGCCTAGTGTCAATGTTCTAAGGAGGATCTATAAATTGTAGGGCAAATACCATTCTAATATCGAAATATTTCATGGCACATTCTTTGCTCTAGGGAAGAATTAGATTAAAGATGTTGTAATTCAGAGAAGACAATGGAAGCTAGTAAATGGAATCTTCAAGAAGCCTGTTGATATGGATGATGATGATTGGTATGCATTGGATGGAATGCGTAGATCTAATATTCCATTCTACCTCGTAGATAAAATGGCATAACCCTAAAAGCATTCATTCCCCATTCAGTAGCAAAATTGGTTTTATGCTAGTCCTGAGTAGCGATGGCTACTTGGTTGTATCACGAGAACCCATCAAGGAAGTTGTATACTTCCTAGCCTACTACGCTTTCCAAGAGATGGTGTAAAGGATAACTATCATGAATGGTAGCTCCATTAATGTTTTCCAAGTTAATACAAACCGTAAGCTTTTTGTTTTTCTTTGGTACTAATACAAAGGGTGAAAGCCATTTGTTGTGTCTAATTTCATATATAAATCTAGATGGTAATAACTTATCAATCATCTCTTTAATCTTCGCTAAATATACATAATTGTAGGTGTACCCTCTTTTTTTGGAGGGTTTTGCAGTTGGGGTCATTGGAATCTTTTGAGAACAAATAGAAGGGTCCACTCCCTTTAGATCTTTATAAGTCCAAGCAAGCACATATCTATATTCTTGGATTAGCTCTATGATTTCTTGCTCTTCTTCTATCGATACGTACTTACCTATAAATGTACATCTCTCTTCTTCACCTTCCATCATCACTACTACCTTTTTGGTTTGTTCCTTGTTGTTATAGGTTACTCTATCCTATGCCTCTCTCTTAGGTTTTTAAATAGGTATTTTCCTTTCTTCCTCTTCATACCTCTTGAAATGTTTTGATACCTCAAATGATTCATGATGTACCCTAACTCCTTCTGTCCATCTCCAAAACTTTCCATGCTTCACACACACTACAATGGCAAAAATAGAAGGGGAATGGGTATACAACACCTCTAGACACACATTTCATGCATCACACACATACAAACTCATGGAGAAGAAGAAACATAAGGGAAAGGAAGAAAACTTCAAATTTTCAGCTTGTTCATTCACAATGACATGTTTTTTACAAAGTGTCACAAAGTGACTTATATACATGTGCCCTAAAAATGGTCCTTTCACATAAGTGACTAGCACTTTCTTTAAAAATCACTAAATTCCTACTATTGTAGAAGGCTAATATTACATTCTGTAGGGATCATGCAACTAGAGGACTCCTCTAGCGCATTTACATGGCTTTTTGAAGTTCTTAAAAAGGATTTTAGAAAAAAAAAATGGGCTTACAAAATGGAAATTTTTGAGCATGCTTTTCTTCACTTCTTTCTTCTGCAACACCATATTTCCCTTTGATATGCCAAAGGATTGAGTATAGAAAACTACTTTGTAACCAACGTCATCAAGTTGATCAACTAACATCCAAGTGCATGATAACTCAGGTACGTTGCATACATTATGCATAGTAAATTCTCAATCATCAATGAACCACACAACAGTATCTTGAATCCCAACAACCTCACACTAGTAAGAGTCACAAAATCTCACGGTACCATGAGACTTAGCGGCATAAGTAGGGAACCATTCTCTAAAGAAGCACAAAATCTAGCAGCCATGTGTGGGAAATCAAATCAAACATAAGAGCCTCAATACGCACAGTATTTTCAAGTGTGAACAAATCAACATCATCAGAGATAGCATTACTTTCTTCAATGTTCACAGTCAAAGTAGATGGTGCAAGAAGCTATTTAACATGCCCATCACCATTCTCTCCTTTACCTTTACCATTCTTTAACACATAGTAGTCTTTCTTCATGTGTCGTTTCTTATGAGAATAATTGCACTCGATATCCCTCTTCCTTGATTTACTTCTACTCTTATTTTATTGACCATTATTTTCCTTGTTCTTTCTCATGCTACTTGTTGATTCTTTCCTTGGTATGATTCACAAACATTATATGAATATCCACTCTGAGTGCCAACCATAAATTCTATACAAATATCTTCACTCAAGAGCCATATATTTCATTATAGACCAGTTTGCCACCAAGAGCACTATTGCTAATAGCTCTGCAAAAGGTATCCTATGATGATGGAAAGGTGCATAGCAACAAGATTGCTTTCATTTCATTAATCATCTCCAGTTTCTAAGCCTATAACTAGGAGAAAATAGCATCAAAACATTTAGATGAGAAAAAATATTATTGATTTCCATCATGCAAAGGTCATATAACTTTCTCATCAGATACACTTCACTTGATATTTTTCTCTTTAAAATCTATTATCATAACTTCTTCCAAAGCTCCTATGCACTTTCAAAATACAATATTGTAAAGTAAATATTATCTACGAGGTAGAATGGAATATTAGATCTATGCATTCCATCCAATGCATTCCAATCATCATCATCCATATCAACAGGCTTCTTCAAGATTCCATTTACTGGCTTCCATTGTCTTCTCTGAATTACAACATCTTGTATCTAATTCTTCCCTAGAGCAAAGAATGTGCCATGAAATATTTCGATATCAGAATGGTATTTGCCCTACAATTTATAGATCCACATGAGTTACCAAGCATGAAGGAAAAACCACTAGTGGACACATGAGTGTCATAGCAACCAACCTAGTCAGGGTTAGAAAGCTATCCTATACTCAGTCTCACAACTAGAAGTGGCCACAATAGGCTACTTCTTGCTCAACCAAGATATGCATGAGTTACCAAACATGAAGGAAAAATCACCAGTGGACACATGAGTGTCATATGAACTAGCATAGTCAAAGTTAAAAAACACACGTAAATCTAACGATAGTGATGCCCCCTTGGGATAAAACAATCCAAGTAGTCGGGTACCACTCAAGTAGCGAAAGATGCGCTTAAACACCTGCCAATGCTTGACAACTAGGCAATGCATAAACACACTCATCTTTGAGATAGCAAACTGAATTTTTGGCTGAGTAATGCACAAGTATCAAGCATCCAATAGCTTGGTACCAAAACACTACCTTCAGGATAGGTATGTGATTTCAAAAATTCAACTAGTGGTTTACTCCATCCGAGGGAAATAGTACAATAAAATAAAGATGAATGTTCATTGGGGGTATTCTCCTAACACACTTGGGAATTACTTATATGTTCATGTACATCCTTTTGCATGCTCGGCTAGTACATACCTAATCTTTTTAGTTCTTGGGTTGTTCCACTAATAGCCTTACATGTTCTCCACTAGATTTCATGGGCTTGTTTGGGTAAAACATTTTTCTCCTCATCTTCCACACATCTTAGAACTATTCCATTGGATTCTGAAGCAAAAACTACCTCCCACAATGTGTAGTTTTACGATACTATGAGACTTTGTGGCATAGGTAGAGAACCATTCTCTATGTGATGTCACATGTAAAGAAGCACCAAAATCTAGCAGTCACGTGTGGGACATCAAATCAGCCATAACATCCTCATTAGGCACAATATTGTCAAGTGTGAATAAATCACCATCATTAGAGATAACATTATTTTCTTCAATGGTCATAGTCGAAGTAGATGGTGCAAGTAGCTATTTAACATGCCCATCAACATTCCATCCTTTACCTTTAGCATTCTTTAAAACATAGTAGTCTTTCTTCATGTGTCCTTTCTTATGACAATAATGGCATTCAATATCCCTCTTCCTTGAATCACTGACTACACAACATGTAACCACTTTATTGAAAGAAGTGTTGGTGCAAGTCAACCACCAATTGAGGTTTTAAATGAAGGATTGAAGTCAAAGAATGAAGAAAAGATTAGCCTATGAAGCTTGGAGATAGTATACATTTAGGAAATGAAGACTTGTATACATATGTACATTAAACCCATAGTTAGCTTACTTATACCTTTGTAATGGTTATGAGCTTGTACATATATGCCTATATATACAAGTAAAAAGTTGGGGCAAATATGAGAGAGTATGAGATGAGAAGAATTAGAAGTTAGAATAGTCATTAGACACATGAGAAGTGAGGAAGAATTCTCTCATCATTCAGATGTAAAGTTTTCTGAATAGAAGAAAAAGTTGCGCCAAATATTTTGCTGTCTTCTCCTTCTGTGCTTGATCATTTCAAGAATCCTTTTGTAGATATATAATTCCATAGTGATTCTATGGTTAAAGTTTGAGAGCCTAATTGTAAATAGGCTGAGAGAGTTATGTGTAGGAACATTTGTATGTGAAGAAGTGTTGAGTAACTTCTGAAAATAGGTGCAATCTCGATGGTCAAAGAATGGATCAGTTCTCAGTGCACAATGTAAAGTTTTGCAGAAATGAGGAGTCAAAATCTAAGTTAAAAGGTAAGCTATCTATGGCTAAAAGCATTTGCCTAAATGGGTTCTAGTTTGGGAGAACCATGTGTTAGAAGTTGCAGGTGTCAGAATCAACTATACAGGAGAATAGTTTCATACATAGGTGAACTATTTGATTCATTTCTCAAGATATACTTAATCTTTTGAGATAATTTAACTTATAGAATGTTTGAAATCTTTAGGCAACACCTTGTGCAAAGTTTTATAAAAAACTTTTCATATTTGATTAGTTGATGAGTGAGTTATGTGCAGCAGACTTTTTGAGTAGTTACTCTCTTCACAGTTAGTTCAAAATTTTGATAATCTGGTATTGGTTCTTCAAATTGTTTAAGGTTTTGAGTTGTTCTTGATATAGAGGTGCTCTAACATCAAGAATAGCTTGTTCTTTTGGAGATTAACACTCTCCATCGATGGTATCAAAGCAGGAATCATCAAAATTGAAGAAAGGAGGACCCCGACTGCTGCAGTCATACAAAAATCAACACTTGAAGGTTCAGAAGGTGAAAGTTTGAAGTGAAAGCTTGAGAAGCAGGCCTGAAGCTATCAAGAAGATCAAAAGGAACTTCATTCGAAGTAAAGGTACACTTATTCCTCATAAAGGTTGAAGAATTTAATACACATGTCAAGAAGGATGGGAGATTCTCTTCAGATAGAGAAATTGGATAGAGAAAGCTATCTAGCATGGTCAATGAGGATGGAAGCTCATCTTATGAGCAAAGATCTGATAGGTTACATCACAAGTGAAGAAGAAAAACCACAATTCAGAGATCCGAGTGTTCCAACTAGGGATGAGCTTTCAGATTTGAAGACTTGGATGAAGAAGGATGCTCAAGCAAGGAGCATTATCTATATGGGAGTCAATGACTACTTGCTACCTCATATTAGAGGTGTTGAAAGTGCAAGTGATATATGAACTGCTTTGGAGGAGCATTTCCAAAACACAGAAAGTCAAGGAAGGCATCTTTGTGGGCAGAGTTTACCACATTGAAGAAGAAGGCCTCTCAATCAATTTCTGATTATGAATGAAGGACATTGCAGATGCATTAGGAGTAGTTGATGAAGATATTGAGGAGGATAAATTGGTAAGGCAAATCCTCACAGGTTTGAGAGGAGATGACAAATGGAAGCCATTCATTTTTTCTATTGAATTGTCACTAGATCATTTCACTCCTGATTTAAATCAGTTGCTAGGACACATGCTAACTTTTGAGCAGGATGTCAAAGCTGATGGTGATAAGAGTGCAGGTCAAGCAATGTATTCAAAGGATAAGAAGAAGAATAGCAAAGGGAAGCAACAAGCAAATGAAGATGAAGGTACAACTAGCCAAGCTAACTTCCTAAGAGGAAGAGGAGGTGGCAAAGGTAGAGGAAGAGGCAGAAGCAATAAAGATGGAGCCAAAGCTTGCTGGATTTGTGGTAAGGCAAATAACTTTGCTCATGATTGTTGGCATAATAATCAGAATAATGGAGGATATAATCAGAACTTTAATTCAAGAGGAAGAGGTGGAAAAAATCAAAGAGGTAGTTTCAGAGGTAGAGGTAGTAGAGGTTACTTTGGAAGAAATGCAGGTAGAGATTTCCAAAGTCAATCCTAGAACAATACCTACTACAATTATGCTTCAGATTAGAAGGAGGATTTAACCTTGATTATGAATGCAACTTGTGAAAGACAAAGTGAAGATCAAAAGTTTTCTACATTGACTCAGGGTGTAGCAATCATCTGAGTGGTAACAGAGCCTTGATGTCTGATTTGGAGAATAAGGTAACTAATCATGTAGTTCAAATAGGTGATAACACAAAGCACAATGTGAATTCAATTGGATCAGTGAAGGCAAAGGATGGAAGTACTCTTCTGAGTAAGGTCTTGTATGTTCATGCAATTCCAAAGAACCTGATAAGTGTAAGACAAACTGTTGAAAAAGGTTATGAAGTAAGGTTCACTAATGATGGAGTTTTTGTGGAAGACCCTATCAATGGGTATAAACAAATTGTTTCAGGGAAGAAAGAAGGAAGACTTTTCACATTGAAGATTCAAGGTAATTTTGTTCATGCCTTGTTCACTTATGGAGGACATAAGATCTCTGAGTTAGATCTTTGGCATAAGAGGCTTGGACATTTCAATGAAAGAGGTATTAAATATATGGTCAACAATGGTTCAATGCTTGGATTGCCTAATGTTGCAGGTCAACATATGACATACAGATGTGAGGCATATCAATTAGGTAAGGCTCATAAGCAATCTTATTCTAAGCATGGTTTCATGTATTCAGAAAAGCTTGAATTGGTACACACAGATTTGTGGGGACCATCAAAGGATTTCAATATAAATGGTTCAAGATATTATGTGATTTATGTTGCTGATGCTACCAGGTGGATCACTATCTATGTGATCAATGATAAATCAGAGGTATTTAATACATTCAAACATTATCATGTGTATGCAGATGGAGGGGGAGAGTATTTCTGTAATGAGTTTCGTGATTACTTATGGAATGCATGTATAAAAAGGGAAGTTACTTGCAGGTACTCTCCTCAACAAAATGGTGTAGCAGAAAGAAGGAATAGAACTCTTTTTGAGTTTGCAAGATCCATGATGAAGGAGAAAAATTGTCCAAATTATTTGTGGGCTGAGGCTGTAAATACAACCACATATTTGGTCAATAGATTACCATGTAAAGCTTTGCAAGGTATGACACAGACACACATATAGTCTCTAGCTGACCAAAGCACTATATATTTTATTAAAGAACATATACAAAGGTGTCTAGGAGCCATTTGGCCTTCCACATGGGCACACATGATAATAATAGGTAGATGGTTATTTTTTTTAATTGGTACAATTCATTTTCGTAATGTACATTGGATTGGCCCCAACCACTCTATTAGGAGTGTCAAGCTTCTGTGTGAACATGTTAGGTTCAAACGCTACATCATGGAGCTCAAAGAAGCTATCCATAGGTCCTTTATTTTGGAATAACTATAGATATGGTCTAAAACATAAACATAGGTTGATAAAGAGGTTCTTTAGAGACGTGGGGCTATCGTTGTTGTTCGTACTTCAATATTCGATGCTTTGACATTACATCGTACTTCAATGCTTCAATATTCGTACTTCAATGCTCAAAGTTAATTAAATGAGGCGAATGAGAATATTTGAGCATTTTAAGTGATCATGTCTCATTTGTTTAGCGGAGAATATTCGAACCACACTTTCGAGAAGAAGCTTCACCTTTCATCACATTCCAAAGCGCTTCAAAGTAGCCCATCACCTCGCCAAGCAAGATTTTCTCCTAGCCAACCTGGTGATCCAATGGAAGGGTCATTCCAAAGATAGGTGATCTTAGGATAGGACAAGAAGAGGTGCCCAATGTCTTCCCTCCCACTAAAGCATCTTTTGAACCATAGAAGGTAATCCTAAAATTTGTTGTCTCTCGCATTGGTCTAGAGCCCATGATGGAGAATTTGCAATAGAAGAACCACTTTCTTATGTTCTCCCCAATGCATGTCAAACCTCTATCATTCCTAATTCCCAATTAATCCATGATCAAGGAATGAAGATTTTGATTTCAAATGTGACGGTATTCTAACTTTCTATTGACTATTGATGTTTTATCAAATTTCTTCCATTTTTTCTTTAGCCCTTCTACATGTAGCTCCTCTCAAAATAAAGAAAGGAAAATTTCTTATTCCTCCCATGACTTGATCTGATTTTTCAAAAGGCACTTATAATCATGCCTCATATTGAGAACAAAGTCAATGTCCTCCATCTTCATCTGGTCTCTTCTGATTTGGTTCCATGCATGATTCTTCTTACGTAAGACTTTGGACAAAAGTTTTGTTGGAGTTTGAGGTCTGTGAAAGCACGTGAATATCTCAAGGAAGAAGAAGAATCTTGGAGCACAACACACAATACTGAATGTATTACCAAGAGAATGTACAAAGATAAGTGACCTTTTAGGTAGAGGAAAGAAAACCCCTCTAGGAGTGATGTGGCAAACAAGGATCTCACACTCATGTATATAACAAAATGCCAAGCTATGTGGAATCAATACACAAAAGGAAGTAAGACCAAAGCCTTACATAAAGCTTGAAACATTTCCTAGGCAATGCCTTTGCAAAAATGTCTGCAATGTTCTCTTGCGTGGATATATATGCCAAACTCATCTCTCCAGCAGAGAACCTCTCCTTGACATAATGATAGTGCACCTCAATGTGCTTAGTGCGAGCATGGAACACAAGGTTCCTTGCAACTACCAATATGCTCTGACTGTCAGTGAGGATGGGCAAAAGACTGACAACATCGAATCAACCATAAGGCATCTAAGCCATACACATTCAACAGTCCTTGTGAAAGCTGCCCTATGCTCAGCCTCACAACTAGAAGAGGCCAAAGTAGGCTACTTCTTTCTCAACCAGCATATGCATGAGCTACCAAGCATGAAGGAAAAACCACTAGTGGACACATGAGTGTCATAGCAACCAGCCTAGTCAGGGTTAGAAAGATATCCTATACTGAGCCTAACAAGTAGAAGTGGCCACAATAGACTACTTCTTGCTCAACCAAGATATGCATGAGTTACCAAACATGAAGGAAAAATTGCACACATCTTAGAACTATTCCATTGGATTCTGAAGCACCGACTGCCTCCTAGAATATGGAGGTTTCTTCTTTCCTTAGTATTGTTCATATTCATCCTATTATGTGGTCCATGCATGAGTATAGGTATCAACTTCTTAGCCCATTTAGGACAAATTTCCAAGTTGAATAAATACATGTCAATTAGCTTGTCACCTACTATTGTAGGTGGATTTCCATGGGTCATCCTAGACAAATGATCATCTCTCACATGGGTATTACTTTCTTCACTACTACTTTAAAATCAAACTCTATTAGTAGTAGAAACCATCTCACTCGCCTTCATGTACTACAAGGTTTATTGAACAAGTACAATAGAAATTGGTGATCAATAAAGAATTTAAATTCATTGGCTACGAGATAATGTTTCAACTTCTTCACTACATAGATCATCCATAATCCTTCTCTTTCAATTGTAGTGTAATTGCATTCTATTTGGTTTAATTGTCTACTGACATATGCTATGGGGTGATTTAGCTTTCCTTCATCTGCTAGTTGTGCTAAGATGCATCCAATGGCATAAATAGATGCATCCACATGAATACAAAATGGTTTATTCTAGTTTGGTACTTTCAAAATTGGAGCGGAGCTCAATCTTCTTTCAATTCATTGAAATCTTTTTCGCACTCTTGTTTTAGAATAGATTGAGTCAATAGCCCATACAATGGTTTAGAAATTATGGCATGCATATGGATGAATCATCAGCAATGTCCCATAGAAGCTTGCACTTCCTTTGCATTTTTGGGCATATTTAATTCCAAAATAGCTTTTATTTTGTCTACAATAGCTGAAAGTGTATTTTGTCTACATCAGCTGAGATTCCATTTTTGGACACACTGTGCCCCAATATTTTACCTTGTCTAACCACGAAGACACACTTCTCTTGATTCAGACAAACTCTATATTGCTGGCACTTGTTGAATATTCTCCTTAGTTCGGGTATATAAGCTCTGCATTGAGAAGAGTAAGTACATATGTCATCCACGTAGACCTCCTCATAAATTCCTTGAACACATGACACGCTAATCTTTGAAAAGTAGTTGAGGCATTAGTCAAACAAAATGGCATAACCGTAGAAGCATACATTCCCCATTCAGTAGCAAAATTGTTTTTATGCTAGTCTTGAGTAGCGATGGCTACTTGGTTGTATCCTGAGAACCCATCAAGGAATTTGTATACTTCCTTGCCTACTACACTTTCCAAGAGATGGCCTGTAATGGGTAAAGGATAACTATCATGAATGGTACCTCCATTAATCTTTTTCAAGTTAATACAAACCCTAAGTTTTTTGTTTTTCTTTGTTCCTACTACAAAGGGTGAAACCCATTTGGTGCATCCGATTTCATATATAAATCAAGCTGCTAATAACTTATCAATCGTCTCTTTAATCTTGGCTAAATATACATAATTATAGGTGTATGCTCTTTGTTTGGAGGGTTTTTCAATTGGGGTCATTGGAATCTTTTGAGAACAAATAAAAGGATCCACTCCCTTTAGATCTTTATAAATCCAAGAAAACACATATCTAAGGAATGGTATTTGCCCTATAATTTATAGATCCTCCTTAGAACACTGGCACTAGGCCTAGATCGTCCACATGTGCCTGAGATGTCTCATGCCATGATGATAGAGAGTTGACTATAATGAGAATGGAGCTAGAATGATCTAAACACCATTGGCTCAAAAGTGGTGAACAGGTGTCAGATTTTGGGAAACATTCGATAGAGTCACCCTAGAAAAAGGGATTAATTAACCTTAGTGACCAACCAAATAGATTTTGTGAGAATGTATGTGCTCACACATTAATAACGTATGTCAAGGAGTAAAATCGACCACTGTATAGGTGAAAAACAAAAACTTAGAAAAATTTTGCTATAGTCTCCTCTGCAAAATGAGCATATGACTAGTGTCAAATACTCATTTAACTACAAGTACTAAAATGTAACCGTGCATAGTGAATCACTGACTACACAAGATGTAACCACTTAACTGAAAGGAGCTAACTAGGCTTATCGAGCAACTATGAATAACTAGCATACATCTCCTATGGTGAGGCTACGTCAGTCTTCCACCTACCTCATTGAAGAGGCCCCTAGATTTGGTTGTCTACCCTAGATAAGAAAACCTCACAAGAACCCTCTTTATCAATGTCAAATGCTTTATAAAAAATATGTAACCACTATATCAATGCCCACATGTATGTACATAAGCGATATCCATAGATATGTAGATAGGGTTTGTGTGCTCAATATATACAGTAAAATAGCACTGAAAGGCTGAATGTATAGCCCAAAAACTAGCCAAAAAAACTTGCAAGTGTCTATCAACTCTATTCTTTAGGCCCAAAAAATGTGCATGGACTTGTGGTTGCTCCCACCACAACTGAAAACGTTTGATGAAACTTTTCGATTTACTAGTGTGTCTTGAAAACACAGTCCCAAGGAATGATATCCATTGTTGTAGAACTAAAAAGAACACTCTTCTTGATATTCTTGGAACTCTTAAAGAGAACTATACATGAAAATAATCCAAAATGGCTCCAAGAATCACCCCAATAATGCTTCAAAATAGGCTTTGAAAGCAAAGAATAAACCTTTGAAGGCCCAAAAGGTGTTCAAGGTCATGTGAACCTCAGTAATTCCCCTCCTCAAATACCACATGGGTGTAGCTGAGAAGAAAAATATTTTCAATTAAGCGAGCTACAAGGAGAACGGTACTCATTCGGTGACCCTCGGGAAGTACAGGTACCCTCCATCTTCCTTGATCCCTGAGGTCCTCCCTCACCCATAGCCAATGGGGCCAACGTTTTCTTGGGTGACTCAGATGAGAAGATATGCCAAGGTCTATGCCTTGGTTTCCGTGGTCGTCATAAGCCTTGGAGAAAGCCTCAGGTAGGCGGGTGGGTGCTCCCTTAATTGGCACAAAACCAACAATGCTTTTGCATCAAAATGCTTTGTGGATAACCTTTCATTAGGATTTCTTGTTTCTAAAGATAAACTTTCATTACAATTTTGTATCATTAGTAAATGCCTTTATTGTCCATTTGATTGCATCTTTATTGAGTAATAATAAAATAAAAAGTTCGCAAGCCTCTCCCGTCCTTGGGACTAGTGGACATGTCCCACTTAATCTTAGGAACACCTTTTTTAGGCTCTCCAATCTAGAGAAAGTTTCCAGACACTCTTCCCATCTTATCGAATTCCTACCTATGTGATCTTCAATTGGCTAGGAAATACATGATGTAGGAGAAAATAATGTATTGATCAGTATCTCTTTCACAACCCTATTTTTTATCGAAATGCAATTATATTAACAAAGGAGAGAGTACAAGAGAAAAAAAAGAGCCAAAAAGGAGGAAAGTTGACTTATTGCCCTTTATAGGTGGAAAGTAATTTGAAAAACTAAGAAGCTTTATGATGGTTTGATCAACTTCATGTGGAAGCCATTTACAATTGACCTTGTTATTCCCTATAAAAAAGACTCTATGGTTCTTGAAGGGTGTGGGGGGGCTCGTAGTGCTTCTATTTCTTCTAGCCAAAAACTCCAAGGAGGACTCAAGGCAATCAATATTTATAGAGTAGCACTCTCTCAACAGCTTCTAGAGGACCTCATTTTTTATCATGCTCCAAATGGCTAAGGGGTAGCCAACGTTCTTTCCCACTAGGGCTGGTTTCAAGTCAATTGATGGATCAAACTTAAGATGAACTTTCACCTTGCTCTAGAGAGCCACACCATAGTGGATTCTCCTCTTTAAGAGCTCTGCAGTGATGCACTTCACCGCCTGCCAATGCTTGACACCTAGGAAATGCATAAACCTTGCCATCTTTGAGACAGCAAACTGAATGTCTCGCTAATTAATGCATAAGTAAATCAAGCATCCAACAACTTGCTACCAAAGCACTACCTTTGCGATAGGTATGTGATTTCAAAAATTTAACTAGTGGATTACTATGTTCGAGGGAAATAGTAGAATAACATAAAGATGAATGTTCATTGGGGGTATTCTCTTGATACACTTGGCAATTAGTTATATGTTCATGTACATCACACCTAATCTTTTTAGTTCTTGGGTTGTTCCACCAACAGCCTTATGTATTCTCATTTTTTTTTCATGGGCTTGTTTGAGTAAACAATTTTGCTCCTCATCTTCCACACATCTTAGAAGTATTCCATTGGATTATGAAGTACAAACTGCCTACCATAATGTAGGGGTTTCTTGTTTCCTTAGTATTTTTCATATTAATGCTATGATGTGTTCCATGCATGAGTATAGGTATCAACTTCTCATCGCATTTTAGGACATACTTCCAAGCTGAATAAATATGTGTCAGGTAGCTTGTCAACTACTACTATAGGTGGCTATCAATGGTTCATCCTAGACAAATGATCAACTCTCACATGAGTATTTCCTTTCTTTGCTACTACAAAGTCAAAATCCATTAGTAGTAGAAACCATCTCACCGGCCTTCATGTATTACACGTTTTATTCACCAAGAACAATAGAGCTTGGTGATCAGTAAAGAATTTAAATTTATTGGCTACGAGGTAATGTTTGAACTTCTTCACTACGTAGACCATCCCTAATCCTTCTCTTTCAGTTGTAGTGTAATTGCATTCTCCTTGGTTTAGTTGTCTAGTTGCATATGCTATGGGGTAATCTAGTTTTCCTTTGTCTGTGAGTTGTGCTAAGATGCATGGAATTGTATAATTAGATGCATCCACATGAATATAGAATGGTATATTCTAGTTTGGTACTTTCAAAATTGGAGCGGAGCTCAATCTCCTTTGAATTCATTAAAATATTTTTCACACTCTTGTGTCCAAACAAATTGAGTCAATAGCCCATACAATGGTTTAGCAATTATGGTCCCATAGAAGCTTGCACTTCCTTTGCATGTTTGCACGTTTGCTTGGTTGTATCCCGACAACCCATCAAGGACGTTGTATACTTCCTTGCCTACTACCCTTTCCAAGAGATGGTCTTCACTGCTTTCTTCTGCAACACCATATTTCCCTTTGATATGCGAAAGGATTGAGTATAGAAAACCACTTTGTAACCAAGGTCATCAAGTTGATCAACTGACATCTAACTGCATGATAAATTAGGTACATGGCATAAATTATGCATAGTAAATGTTGAATCATCAATGAGCCGCACAACCATATCTCCAATCCCAACAAACTCACACTAGTAAGTCACCAAGTCTCACGGTACCATGAGACCTTGCGGCAGAGGTAGAGAACCATTCTCTATGTGGTGTCATATGTAAAGAAGCACCAAAATCTAGCAGCCGCGTGCGGGAAATCAAATAATCCATAACAGCCTTAGTAGGCACAATATTGTCAAGTGTGAATAAATCATCATCATCAGAGATAGCATTTATTTCTTCAATGGTCATAGTCGAAGTAGATGGTGCAAGTAGCTATTTAACATGCCCATCAACATTCCATCCTTTACCTTTAGCATTCTTTAAAACATAGTAGTCTTTCTTCATGTGTCCCTTATTATGACAATAATGGCATTCAATATCCCTCTTCCTTGATTTACTACTACTCTTATTCTATTGACCATTATTTTCCTTATTCTTGCTCATGCCACTTGCGGATTCTTTCCTTAGTAAGAATCATGAATATAATATGAATCTCCACTCTGAGTGCCAACCATAGATTCTCAAATCTCTTCACTCAAGAGTGCCCCATATATGTCATCCTAGACTAGTTTGCCACCAAGAACATTATTGCTAATAGCTTTGCAAAACGTATCACATGATGATGCCAAGGTGCATAGCAACGACATTGCTTTCATTTCATTAATCATCTCCATTTTCTAAGCATATAACTAGGAGAAAATAGCATCAAATCATTTATATGAGAGAAAACATTATGTAATTCTTTCATGCAAAGGTCATATAAGTTTCTCATCAAATACACTTTACTTGATATTGTTTCTTTCCATATGTACTGCATAATTTTTCCAAAGCTCATATGCACTTTCACAATACAATATTGTAAAGTAAATATTATCTACGAGGTACAATGGAATATTAGATGTAGGAATTCCATCCAATGCATTCCAATCATCATCATCCATATCAACAGGCTCCTTTGAGATTCTGTTTATTGGCTTCCATTGTCTTCTATGAATTATAACATCTTTAATCTAATTCTTCCCTAAAGCGAAGTTTGTGACATGAAATATTTGGATATCAGAATGGTATTTGCACTACAAGTTATAGCTCCTCCTGAGAACACTAATACTAGGTCTAGATCCTCCACATGTGCATCAGATGTCTGATGCAGTGATGATACAGAGTTGACTATAATGAAAATGGATCTACAATAGTCCAAACACCACTAGCTGAAAAGTGATGAACAAGTGTCAGATTTTGGGAAACATTTGATAGAGTCTCTCTAGAAAAAGGGTTTGGTTAATAGTAGTAACCAACCAAATAGATTATGTGAGAATGTATGTGCCACACCAATAAGTATGTCATGGAGTAAAATCGACCACTGTTTAGGTGAAAAACAAAAACTTGGAAAAATTTTGCCAGAGTCTCCTATGCAAAATGAGCATATGACTAGTGTCAGAAACTCATTAAACTACAAGTACTAAAATGTAAAGGTGTAATGAATCTTTGACTACACAACATGTAACCACTTTATTGAAAGAAGGCAACTAGGCTTATGGAGCAACTATGAACAACTAGCATACATCTCGTATGGCGAGGCTGGGTAAGTCTTCCACCTACCTCATCAAAGAGGCCCCTATATTTGGTAGTCTATCCTAGATAAGAAAACCTCACCAGGACCGTCTTTACCAATGTAAAATGCTTTATGAAAAAATGTAAACACTATATCATGCTCACATGTATGTACATAAGGGATATCCACAAATGTGTACATCGAGTGTGTGTGCTCAACATATACAGTAAAATAGCACTGAAAGTTTGAATGTATAGCCCAAAAACTAGCCAACAACACTTGCAAGTGTCTTCTTTAGGCCCAAAAAATGTGCATCAACTTGGAATGCTTGCTTTCACCCCAACTGAGAACTTTTGAAGCAACTTGTGGATTTACTGGTGTGTCTTGAAAACAAAGCCCTAAAGAATAATATTCGTTGTTGTCGAACTAAAAAGAACACTCTTCTTGATATTCTTGAACCTCTTAAGGAGAACTATGTGTGAAAGTGCTCCAAAATGGCTCCAAGAATCACCCCAATAATGCTTCAAAATAGGTTTTGAAAGCAAAGAATGAATCTTTGAAGGCCCAAAAGGTGTTAAAGATAATGTGAACCTTAACCCTTCCCCTACGTAAACACCGCAAGGGTGTAGCTAAGTGGAAAGAGATTGTCAATTAAACGAGTTGCAAGGGCAGTGCTACTAGTTGGGTGAACCTCTAGAAGTACCAGTAACCTCCATCTTCCTTGATCATTGAGGTCCTCCCTCACCCATAGCCAATGGGGCCAATGGTTTCTTGGGTGACTCACATGAGAAGATATGCCAAGGTCTATGCCTTGGTCATTATCCTTGGAGAAAGCCTCGGCTAGGTGGGTGGGTGTTCCTTTAAGTAGCATAAAGGCAACAATGCTTTTGCATCATAGTGCTCTAAAGACAACCTTTCACTAGGGTTCTTTGTTTCTAAAGATAACCTTTCATTAGGATTCTATATCATTAGCTCATGCCTTTATTATCCTTTTAATTGTAATTTTATTGAGTAAGTCTAGAGAAAGTGTCTATGCACTCTTCCCATCTTATGGAATTCATACCTATCGGATCTTCAATTGGCTAGGAAAAAGATGATATAGGAGAAAATAATGTATTTATCACTATATCTTTCACAACTCTATTTTTTTAATACAAATGCAATTATATTAGAAAAGGAGAGAGTACAAAAGAAAAGAAAAAGCTACAAAGGAGGTGCGTTGAATTATCACCCTTTACAAGTGGAAACTAATTTGAAAAACTAAGAAGCTTTATAATGGTTTGATCAACTTCATGTGGAAGCCACTTACATTTGAGCTTCTTAGTCTCTATAACAAAGATCATATAAGAGGCACTAAATTACATATGCACACATGCACATCCTAACATTGGCATGCATGGTGGACTTGAACCGCTAAGTGAAAAAATCTTTATCCATAATACCCTATGGATATAATGCTCGAGCTTCCTTAAAAGTGCATTTGATTTGATTCTGCAAGGCCTTTAATAATCTTTTCACTGCATCAACATCCAAAATTTGCACTTCAAGACTAGAACTACTTTCCTGTACTACCTACACAACCAGTTGTTGACTTTGTAATACCAAAAATTCTTCATGTAAATAGAAACCAGTTTTTGACTTTGTAATACCAAAAACTCTTCATGTAAAATACCTTCCATTCTTTGTAGGTACAACACATGATTCTCTGATATATTGAAGAAGGATTGCCGCTCCCTTTGCATAGCTTCTAATTCCTTGTGTAATTTAACATTATGCCCAATTGTACTTTGTAATTCATTATTAACATCAAATACTTCAGCCTTAACTTGGGCAAGGTTGGCATCCATCTGTTGTTGATTGGATGTTAGAGTAGCACAAGTGTGCTCCAGTATAACATTCCTTTCATATTTTTCCTATACCATTTGCTAATAGCATCATGCTTTTCTGTTGAGGCCATCCACAAAGAATCCACCTCACTGTCTTTATCTTTGATCGTCTACTATAGGCATAATTCTTGAGCTTGATAGCACAAAATCTTTGCATGTAGGTGAGATATATTATCTCCACCATACACTAGCTTTTCCTGCAAGTTCTTTTGAATGGATTCCTTCTCAAAATCCATTCGACTCTTGATCTGAATAACTGCTTGAACTAAGTACTACCCTACATTACCAAGGTCTTCAATTAAAATGAGGTCCAATACCCAACTAGATATAGAAACCAGTGGGTATTGCACCAAATTTTATATATAAGTCTTGCATGTCATCAGTGGTGGTCGGATCAAAGGTGATATGAAGAGGGGAATAGCTCTGTGAATCCAACGGTGTTTGTGTAGTGACAGGCTCATGAATGGGATGAGCCTCTGGTGATTCAATGGGTCCAAATGGGATAATAGGGGTGTTGAGCCCCTCAGATTCATACTGGTCGAAGTCAACAAAGTCAAGGTCAAAGTCAGCATAGGCAAAAGTAAAGTGTCAAAGTGCACAGGTAGTGCACAATTATTTGTTCATAAACGAGTAAATTGGGGAAAGTATATGCAGGTTGCAGGGGTATTTCTCTAATTTCCCTAAAGTTCAAAATTGAAGGATTAAAGGCAAAAGGTCAAGGCATGCAAAGCGGCACCGTACGCCAAGGTGAAATATGGCCCCAATTAAAATTTTGTGTTTCTTTTTAAGTCTAACATCACTACAGGACAAAAGAGGGATTCGTTGTTCACCACCTAAAAAGACAATCTTTGGACATCAAGGAAAAGGAGTGTCTTGGCTGTTAGGAGCATACGTGAATCGACACACTAAAAATCTAGGCAAGGACTATTCTTGGACAATTCGAGTGTAAGCAAGAGAAGCATAGTCTAAAGGAAGCAAGAGAGAGAAGTGCAAGAGACACATAGTGTGCGACGCAGAGAAGTGAAGTGCAAGGTGTGCATGAAGAGTGACCAAGGAAGTGTGCAGAGAGGTGCTAAGCTAGTCTTCCAAAGATCCCAAGGTCTTATTGAAGTGTGCGCGTGCCGACAGAAGGTACCCATCCCTCCCTCTTAGTGGAAGCTTGGTGCAAGGTGTGCACAAGTGCAGGCTTGGAGAAGGTGGAGGCTTGGTGCAGAGGAGGCCGGAAACAACAAGTCCCTTGGGTATTTGTGTATTTTGTAATTGAGCTCTCTGTGGGATTTTGCATAGAAGCATTGGCTTGTATTGTGCTTCAATATTGTATTTGTTTTATTGTAATCAATCGACAAAGGCTTCCAGTGTGTATTTTCTCTTCTTGTCTTACCCATTTCTCCTACAAACACTCAAATCCCTTCTTGTCCAAGAATCCCCCAACAAAATTTGGCACACCCGTTGGGACTTCCAAGGAGATTTGAGCTTAGGAGAAACCAAGTGCAAAGTATAGAAGAGATCAAGTGTCGACAGTACTACAGTGCTACTTCATCAACCAAAAGGTAAATATTCTTATCAAGTATCTCATATTAAGAGGACTATGAACATCCCATGACTGCAATCCGATCCCAAACATTGAGGGTCATCTACAAGCAAACAAGAAGGAAGGCTGTTAGAAGATCATCAACTTCATCAGTAAAGAGCATGGTGGGACAGGTAGACTTGGAAACCTTACTCTCAAGATTAAATATAAAATTTCCTTCTTTCAAAGGCCTAGCTTAGGAGGATCCAGACGAGCATATTAGAAGGTTTTTGGCACTATGCAAGACTAGAGGCTTAATGGGTAGGGAGGATGCCTTTTTGATACTCTTCCCTGCCACATTAGAAGGATTAGCAGATAAATGGTTCAGCCAATTTGCTGAGAACCATTTTACAACTTGGGATTTGATGAAAGATGCATTTAAAAATCAGTTCCAGCATGGGAATACTACAGAGATCATCATAGAAGAACTAGAAAATTTGAGATTGGGTCAAGGTGAAAAGTTCCCAGAGTTTGTGACTAGGGCCAAGGCACTAATGGCTAAATTGCTAGATCCACCACATGATTTTTTTGTTAAGAAATGGTTAGCTAAGCCCCTACCAGTGGCCACCCAATGCAAAATAAAGGAATTAGTGTTACCTACAGCCTCCATAGAGGAGTTCATCGACACAGCTACACGACTGGAGCAAATAAGGCAACAGTATGGAGCTACTTCTTCTCAATTACCATATTCCACAGAAATGGAGGATCCAGTAATCTAGCTAAGGAAGGAGTTAGAGGGATTAAAAAGGAATAAGCCCCACAGAGAGGAGGAGAATGCTATAACTCAGTTGAGAAGGGAGATTGAAGCACTAAAGCTCCAAAAGGACGAGGAGGCCCAAGCAGAGGAATTGGCTCAGCTGCGACAGGAGTTGCAGGAACTCAAAGGAGGTGGCATCAAGAGTGGACTTTGGTGTTCCATGTGCAGCAAGCAAGGGCATATAGTAAGTGAATGTCCTCTATTAAGTGTGACTTGCCAATTATGCAGGAAAGCTGGTCATGAGGCCCAGGAATGCCAATCAAGGGGAATACGTGCAACAACATATTGGACACAAGGAGGACCCCTACCACCAGCAAATGTAATGGCGGCTGCACCCAATCAAGGTAACACTTACAACCCTAGATAGAGGAATAATTTTGCAAATGGGCCTAGAAGGCCAATCATTTGTTTCAGATGTGGAGAATGTGGGCACTATCAAAGTAGGTGCACTCTACCAGAAAATGCCCCCCCTTGCAGAAACTGCCCAGAGGCCAGAGACCACTATACAAATTGTTGTCCTAAGAATCAAGCCTCTTCATCCGGGCCCCATATTCAAATGATTTCTATACACAAAGAAGAAATGTTAGATCAGGTTAGTGAGCCATCATCATCTACCAGGATGGTGTAGTTAGAAGAAATAGAATCTTTTACAATGTAGACAAGAAATAAAGGAAAGGCTCAAGTAGATATAGCTCAACAACCAAGAATTGATGGATTGAACAAAGACAAAGAGACATCTGAACACAAGGCCACTACATGTGCAGATACAAGGCAAAAAGGAGATCCCATATGTACCAGTGACGCCATTGGGCATGCATTCAACATGGCTCAGGAGGAGTTTGGTAAGTCAATTGGAGCCCATGCTCTTACGGAATTAGAGGCTTCAAATCTTCTCAAATCCATGAAAAAGGAGGTTAGTATTTTTGATTTAATAAGGATGGATGGGAAATTCAGGTCAGAACTATTGCAGATAATTGATGAGGCTTCCACTTCAAGTTTGGTAGCAAAAACTACTGTTTTACATAAAGGAAAAACTGTAGGGGATGCACCCCTTACTGATTATAAAAGTCCTCGGTTGACAGTATCTATCCAAGGTCATGAATTTCAAGGAGTTATTGTGGATGGTGGTTCTGGCATTAACTTGATGCCTGAACACACAATGGAAAAGATTGGACTCCACCCTTCAAAGCCTGCACATTTCATTGTTACTTTGGTAGATCAGAGCAAAGTAAGGCCCTTGGGAGTGATCCCAAAAGTTCCACTTGAAGTACAAGGTAATCTATTCATTCTGGATTTTGTGGTTTTACGATTGCCTCAGGTTGAAGGAGGATTTCCCCTCTTAATTGAAAGACCATGGCTGAGGCATGCAAGTGTCATTCATGATTGGGGCAAGGACACTATGTGGGTGCAAAAGAAAGGGCAAGAGCTAACACAGATTCATTTAGAAGAGGGCCCAGATAATCAAGGAAACACCAGCATGATGCAAACAGCTGGCATTTGCATGGAACCAGAATCAGAGGACAAACCTCAAATAGATTTCGAGGAAGAAGAGGATATTCTAAATTGGCTCCAGGCAGTCAACTCTTCCTCTTGTTTTGGAATTTTTCTTAATAATTCTTGCACGACTGAAGGTTATGATGAAGATGAGGAGAAAGTCTAGGTTGGTGGATTGGGAGAGCCAACCATAGACCACAGAAGGGGCAGGAAGACACCCCTCAAATACAACTTGGAGGAGGATATGACAACCACAGATAAGGAAGTTACTAAAGCTAAAGGCAAGGTAAAAGATTCTAGTGAAGAGTGTTCTTTCCCAATTCAAGAAATACCTGTAGGATGGATGCAGGACAAGGAGGAACACATTAAAATCCAAAATACCCCTGCTTATGAAGCAATGCACGAAAAGCTAGTGGAAAAAAACAAGGACGGAGATGAGCACGAAGATAATATGGTAGAGAGAAACCCTGTCAAAGAAATACAATTAAGCACTCAAGACAATAATCGGCCAGTTTTGGTGGCCACTTGGTTGTGGAGCCACCCAGGGCTCCTTGAAAAGGTAAGATCATTCTTGACCCATTATACAGATGTTTTTGCTTGGCATTATAAAGACTTAGAAGGAGTGCCTGCAAATTATGGAGAGCATAGAATCCCTCTGGTTGATGGAGCCAAACCCATAAGAGGGAAGAGTTATAGACTTAACCCAAAATATGCTGAAGTTCTCTATGTGGAAATACAGAAGATGGAGGATGCAGGAATCATCATTCCTATGGAACACTCAGAGTGGCTCTCACCTATGGTTATAGTACCAAAGAAGAATACCAATAAAATCAGAATTTGTGTTGACTTTAGAGCACTCAACAAGGTGACCATTCGAGATGGTTTCCCAATGCCTTTTGCAGAGCAGGTCATTGAAGAAGTGGCTGGACATGCATTATATAGCTTTATGGATGGATTTAGTGGCTATAATCAAATATCAATACACCCAGAGGATCGTGAAAAGACTGCTTTTATCACACCTTGGGGAACATATGTGTATGTAAAAATGCCATTTGGACTCAGAAATGCTCCAGCCACCTTTAACAGAACTATCAACCTCATTTTTGGTCCTTTATTGCTAGAAACACTTAGAATTTTCATGGATGACTTCTCTTCATTTTCAGGCTCTCACAATGAGACCCCTTTAGATTGCTTGGACCATCACTTGCAACAGCTGCAGAATGTTTTTAAGAGATGCAGGGAGACTAAGCTAAAGCTCAACCCAAACAAATGTCATTTTCTTGTGACCGAAGGAACTCTCTTGGGACATGTGGTTTTGGCTAAAGGTATGGCCCCAGATCCTGATAAAAGTATTTCTATATTAAAGCTGCCTAAACCTAAATCTCCTAACGAGATTCAGAGTTTCTTGGGGCATACTGGATACCACAGAAGGTTTATAAAAATGTATGCAGAGATAGCCAGGCCACTGGCTAGACTTATAGGTAAAGAAGTGCCCTTCAAATGGGAAGAGGAAGAAGAGAAGGCTTATCAGACATTCAGGTCTAAATTGGTGGCTGCACCAATTCTTATCACCCCAGATTGGTCAAAAATTTTCCATGTACATGTAGATGCAAGTGCATATGCCGTAGGTGTAGTATTGGCTCAACATAGTGAAGAATTCAAACTTGACATGCCTATTCAGTATGCTAGCAGAATTTTGACTAAAGCTGAAAAGAATTATAGCACAATAGAAAGGGAAGCTCTAGCAATGGTTTTTGCAGTACAAAAATTTCGTCATTATTTGCTAGGTGTGAAGTTTGTCATCATCACTGATCATCAACCACTCAGGTATTTACTAAATAAGCCACAAGCAAGTGGGAGGATATGGAGGTGGCTAGTTTTGTTCCAGGAGTTTGATTTTTCTGTAGTCCACAGACCAGGTAAAGAAAATGTTATGGCAGATCACCTATCCAGGATCAAGATGATGGATCAGGCTAGTGGAGTCAATGATGATTTTCCAGATGCTAATCTGTTCACTGTACAAGCCCAAGGTTGGTACTATGATATCAAGAATTTCATTAAAACTGGAGTCTATCCACTGGAGGCTAATGCTGTGCAACGAAAGAGACTGCTAATCAAGAGCAGACCTTATAGACAGGGAAAGGACAACAGGTTTAGGAAGTGCTTGGAAGAAGAAGAAGTGAGGGAAGTCCTTCAATCTGCACATGAAGGAACAGGTGGTGGGCACCTTCTAGAGCATATTATGAGTCAGAGGATTCTGGATGCTGGTCTATGGTGGCCTACACTATTTAAGGATACAGATGAATGGGGAAAGGCATGTGACGTTTGCCAGAGGTGTGGACCTAAGCCAACAAAGCAGAGGCATAACCCCTTGATTGTTTCCACTTCCTGGCAACCATTTGAGAAGTGGGGGCTAGATTTTGTAGGGCCCATCTACCCTCTGTCGATTCCAAAAAGAGAGAAGTATCTATTGATAGCCACAGATTATGCGACAAAGTGGGCTGAAGCTATTGCCTCCCCCGACTGCACTGCCCAAACTGTTGCTGATTTCATTTACAGTAGCATCATTTGTAGGTTTGGATGTCCACTTGAAATTTGTACAGATCAAGGTACTCATTTTGTGAATAAGGTCCTCCAAGAAATTTTCAACAGATATAGAATCCTACATAGGACCTCTTGTGCCTACTATCCAAGAGCCAATGGACAGGTTGAATCAACAAATAAGGTATTAATTTCCATGTTAAGACAACCCACTTCCTGGGGGCACGCTTATCTTGGTACATTATGGGATACAGATTAGCCTATAAAGAAACGGGATTTTCTCCATTTCAACTGGTTTATGGACTTGTTCCAATTGAACCGTTTGAGTTATCCATGGCTCAATCAGAACGGAAAGGTTTCAGATGAAAAACAGCTCAGAAGTCTCAGATAGACTCAACACTTTGCACAAATTGGAAGAATCACGGATTCTCGCTTCCAAATAGTTAGAGCAGATTCAGATTAAGAGAAAGGAGACTCATGATAAAAACTTATGGCACAACAATTTGAAGCCAGGTGACTTAGCTCTTTTGCACAGACCATAGATGTCTACTCAAGCTAAAGGAAAATGGATCCCTCACTGGGAAGGCCCTTTTCGCATTAAGAAGATGTTGAATTGGGGTGTTGTGCAGTTAGAGACACTCCAGGGAGAGGCCCTGCTGCTAGTCAATATTTCAAGGCTGAAGGCCTATTACCAACTCCAATGATCAAAACGAATCGCCTGGGTTTTCCAAGTTGTATAGACATTTTTGCTTTCAAATAAAATTACCCTATCGGTTTCTTTACTTTTTCGCTACACTATTGTTTCACTTTCAATAATCAAATCAATACTTTTCTTTTACTTCCATTTTGTGTGTGTGTGTGTGTGTGGCAAGGGGGTTGCGAGAGGGAGGAGAGGAGGTGGGTTATCGAGAGTTTCCCACTCCACCTCCGCACACCACCGCCTCCTCCTCTATCCAACCCCACCGCCTCCTCCATAAGCCACCTCCCACCCTCATATGCCTCCTGCATCTCCCCCGCCCTCCTCAACCGCCTTCCCCTCTGCCTCCGAATGCCCACCTCACGTCCTTCCCCGCCTACCCCTGCATTTCCCTCCCCACAACACCACTATCCACTCTCCTCCCCCGACCCACCCTACCACCAATTTCCACCCTCCCAGAATCCTCTCCTCCTTCCCTTTCATCCCCGCCTACCCTCAAACCACCTCCTCCCCTCGGCTCTCTCCCCGCACATCGGGCCCCGCTAACTTGAACCAGCCACTCCTCCAAATTTCGGGCCCTCATCTCTTCTAGTATCTCGGCATCCTTGCCGTCCGGCCGGCCATCTCCACCATAGATCTGGTCTAAGCAACCGCTGCTCTGGCCTACCCCGCTAGTGATTGCCTTGGACTAGGGCCCCTCGCCGACACCCTCAGCTGCCATGCCCCTCGTCAAGGCACTTACCTCCCCAGCGTACCTGCTGCCGCACACGTGGGATGCCGCCATCCTTCTCCCTCGGATCCTCCTCGACTGACCCGCCACCGACCTCCTCTGTGGCCCCGGGTCCTCCTCCTCGACTGCCACGCCTGCGTCCTTGAGCCTCATCCAGCCCCCCGTGGGGACTCATCTGTGCGCCTTGTGACCCCTGTGGCCTGGCTCCACCTAACCTGCACCTGCCATGTGTCCAACCTATAGCCATCGATCCCTCCAACCCGCCCCGCCGCCATCGCTTTCCCCCGCCCCACCCTCCCCCATAGAGCCCCGCCTCACCCCGCCGCCAAACCCTGCCCACACCCGCCTGCCACCCCTCTTCCCCGCCCCACCCTCCCCTGCAGAGCCCCACCTCACCCCGCTGGCAAACCCCGCCCACACCCGCCTGCCACCCCTCTTCCCCGCCCCACCCTCCCCTGCAGAGCCCCACCTCACCCCGCTGGCAAACCCCGCCCACACCCGCCTGCCACCCCTCTTCCCCGCCCCACCCTCCCCCGCAGATACCCGCCTCACCCCCACCGCCAAATCCCGCCCACACCTGCCCTGCCTGCCACCCCGCCGCCCCGCTTGCCACCCCTCTTCCCCGCCGCCCGCTTGCCACCCCTCTTCCCCGCCCCACCCTCCCCTGCAGAGCCCCACCTCACCCCGCTGGCAAACCCCGCCCACACCCGCCTGCCACCCCTCTTCCCCGCCCCACCCTCCCCCGCAGATACCCGCCTCACCCCCACCGCCAAATCCCGCCCACACCTGCCCTGCCTGCCACCCCTCTTCCCCGCCCCACCCTCCCCCGCAGATACCCGCCTCACCCCCCACCCTCCCCCGCAGATACCCACCTCACCCCCGTCGCCAAATCCCGTCCACAACAGCCTTGCCTGCCACTGCTCTCCCCTGCAGATACCCGCCTCACCCCCGCCACCAAATCCCATCCACAACAGCCCCGCCTGCCACCGCTCTCCCCCGCCCCTCCCTCCCCCGCAGAACCCCGTCTCACCCCAGCCGCCAAACCCCGCCCATACCCGCCTCGCCTGCCACCCCTCTTCCCCGCCCCACCCTCCCTCGCAGATACCCGCCTCACCCCGCTACCAAACCCCGCCCACACCAGCCCCGCCTGCCACCGCTCTCCCCCGCCCCACCCTCCCCCGTAGAACCCCGCCTCACCCCCGTCGCCGAACCTCGCCCACACCCGCCCCGCCTGCCACTGCTCTTCCCTGCCCCACCCTCCCTCGCAGAACCCTGCCTCACCGCCGCCGCCAAACCCTGCCCACACCCGCCTCGCCTGCCACCCCTCTCCCCCGCCCCACCCTCCCCCGCAGATACCCGCCTCAACGCAGCCGCCAAACCTCGCCCAACCTGCCTCGCAAGCTCGGCCCTCCACCGCCCCACCTTCCCCCGCAGTAACCCACCCTCCAAACCCCACCCTCCCCCACCCCACCTTCCCCTGAAACCGTAGCCATCTCCGACCAGCGCCATCCCCCGCCCCACATCCACCCGCTAACGCCCACAAAAATTCCCCCGCCTACCCCCGCATATACATACCACCAACACCTCTGCCCACCTCCTTCCCCGCTCTGCATGGCCCATTCCACCCCTTCAACACAACAACCACCAAACGCCTTCCCCCTCCCAACTGTGCCTAGTGACCATCCAACCCTCCAGCCCAACCACAAGCCGACTCATCTACTTCTTCGCCATCCCCGCCTAACCCACACTCCCCTCCTAACCCTCCTCCCCCGCCATTGCCTATCCCCATAGTCCCCAACCTGCCCACCATTACCCCTCCTCCAAAACCAAAACCCCCTACTGCCTCCCCTCCCTTCCCTCCGTCCCCGACATCTCTAGGGCCCCGCCATTTCCTCTACCCTCCTCCCCTCGTGCCCCTCCTACCTTTTGTCCCCACGCATCTCTATCCACCCTTCCACTCTCTGCTCCACCCATCTCCCATCCACAACTGCCCTCTCACCCCGCACCAACCCTCCCTTTCCTCATCAGCTGACTCTACTTCCCCACCAACCCTTCCAAACTCCCAATCCGCCTCCTCATTCCTGTCGCCTCCTGCACCCTGCGAGAGCAACCCTCGATTCGGGCAAGACACGACATATTTCGACTTCTCCTCTTTCGGCCATTTCCCCAACGATTTCGACTTCTCCACTTTAGGCTAGTTTCGCTCGTCATGGATGCTTCGAACGCCCCTGAGGACCCTTCGGATCTCACCCCTTTGGCACTGCATACGACCTTACCACATTATTCTCCAGCATCTGCAACACCTGAGCTTCTCGCCGCCGACCGCCCAAATCAGCTTGATCCCATCTCTCTTGATCACCAGGCCATGCCCTCCCTCCCTCTTCCCCCACAACCCAATGTGTCGTCTCTCGACCTTGATATGCCAATTTTGACTATTCCCACCTATTCTGTCCCATCAGATTCCACTGCTTTATATTCTCCACCTTCCCTACCCCGATATCATTCTCCTTCTCCTTTCGCTTCTCAGACTTCGCAACCTAATTCACCTTCAGCAGATTATGTCTGCATTTTTCATCCTCCTGATTTGGATCTACAGATTCACATTCATTTGTCCTTACCCTCTATCGAACTAATTAGTCTTCTTTTTGAAGAAAATCTTCATCATGCGGGTCTCTGGGGATTAGCCAATGTTCTTTAGAATGATCCTCCCAATCATAGCGATGTTTATGAAGCTCTTCGTCTATTTCCTCATTTCCGATCATGCACTCTCTCCATTTCCGCTATTGCGGAGGGTCTAGGTTCCTCACTCATCAACTTTCGTACTCCACCTTTCTTATATTTTGGCTTGTCGCCCTCTGCCACAATTGCTTTTTGCCGCGGCCGTTTTGACTACAGTGCTCGATTTTCCATGCGCATGATGTCTATACTTAATTCGTTCATTTTTTTCTTTTTACATCGTAGCCCAACCTCTTCCATCCCCTGGTCCGATATTCGCATTGCTGATCCTCTTTTTTGCTTCCTCAACAGCCGTCCATACCCTTACCCTGCCCTAATCTATGGATCCTTGCGATTGCGGTCCTGTCACCTTCGTGAGGCTCTGACTCGAGGCTCTAAATCCTTCTGCATCTACTCTGCTCCGTTCCTCGTTTGGATATATCAATTACCATCGAATCCCTCGGTCAGCATCCATCGATCGGATACTCCCGTAGATAATCCCGCTATACTTCAGTCACCTCACATTCCTCCTAGGCAAGTTAGAGCCAGGCATAGTGCCATCTGTCAACCATCCATGTCCACCCTCCCTCACTCCCCTCACATCTCGATAGACTCAGCTTTCGCTTCAACTCCTATCTCCGGCCCCAATGATATACCTTCCATCCCTTCACTGTCTTTGTCTCAGCCTCTCCCAAAGTCTCCAACTAATGTGACCATTCCTACCCCCGTCCCTTCTCCTCCCGTCGTCTCTTTCCAGCCGTTAGTTCAAACCCAGCTCAATCCCACCAACCCAACCACTACTCCCCCCCTCGTCCTTCCGTTCCCATTTCCTTCCCCCCTCCCCCTCCCACTAATGTGGCACACACCCAACCCAGTGCATCTACTCTGCCTACGAACATTCCCATTACTCATGTCCCTACAACAGCCTCCCTCCTGCCCCCTCATTTTTAAATTTAATCCACGATGCAAGTGCGATTGGTCTTGGCAATGCTAAGGCATCAAAGGTGTCCTTGGATTCAGTCTCAGCGGAAGCTTCAATTCATCAACAATATATTTCTACAATTGATAACATCAATAGAATGGATACTTCTCAATGGCAATCTATCCAAGAATCGGCATGCCTACTCAAGGAAGAAAGAGATAAATATAGAGATATGGCTGATTCCGCCACAAAAGCATTAGCTGATCTTCAGAATCGCTAATCCTTAGGTTTATGCAACAATGCAGCTTGCCGTCGTATTAAACGCGAACGGGACCAACTTAGGCAATGCCTTAGTTCACTCCAACTTATGATTGAACAAGCTTCAGCTCCACTGCCTTCCTCTCCGCAACCATCAGATGCTGGAACCCATCCCCCTTTTCCATAATTCAATTCGCTTAGCATTCTCAAGCTTCAAGCTTCTTTTCAATAAAAAATTAGTTCAATAAAGCATTCTTATGCATCTATTTATGTCTCTTTTATTGATATTTTAATCAAATAACGACAGCCTTTTTTGTTTTCTCTGGTTTCATCCTTCTTTAGCTTCATTCGTCTGTTGCTTCACTCTTCTGTGTATAGTGTTCCCATACTTTATCGTGGTCTCTCCGGGATTGAGAGCACACTAGGTGGTGGGCATCTGTTGAGCCCCTCAGATTCATACTGGTCAAAGTCAACAAAGTCAAGGTCAAAGTCAGCATAGGCAAAAGTAAAGTGTCAAAGTTCAAGGGTCAAAGTGCACAGGTAGTGCACAATTATTTGTTCATAAAGGGGTAAGTTGGGGAAAGTATATGCAGGTTGCAGGGGTATTTCTCTAGTTTTCCTAAAGTTCAAAATTGAAGAATTAAAGGCAGAAGGTCAAGGCATGCGAAGCAGCACCGTACGCCAAAGTGAAATATGGCCCCAATTAAAATTTTGTGTTTCTTTTTAAGTCTAACATCACTACAGGACAAAAGAGGGATTCGTTGGCCACCACCTAAAAAGACAATCTTGGGTCATCAAGGAAAAGGAGTGTCTTGGCAGTTAGGAGCATACGTGAATCGACACACTAAAAATCAAGGCAAGGACTATTCTTGGACAATTCGAGTGTAAGCAAGAGAAGCATAGTCTAAAGGAAGCAAGAGAGAGAAGTGCAAGAGACACATAGTGTGCGATGCAGAGAAGTGAAGTGCAAGGTGTGCATGAAGAGTGACCAAGGAAGTGTGCAGAGACGTGCTAAGCTAGTCTTCCAAAGATCCCAAGGTCTTATTGAAGTGTGTGCATGCCGATAGAAGGTACCCATCCCTCCCTCTTAGTGGAAGCTTGGTGCAAGGTGTGCACAAGTGCATGCTTGGAGAAAGTGGAGGCTTCGTGCAGAGGAGGCCGGCAGCAACAAGTCCCTTGGGTATTTGGGTATTTTGTAATTGAGCTCTCTATGGGATTTTGCACAGAAGCATTGGCTTGTATTGTGGTTCAAATTGTATTTGTTTTATTGTAATCAATCGACAGAGGCTTCAGTGTGTATTTTCTCTTCTTGTTTTACCCATTTCTCCTACAAACACTCAAATCCCTTCTTGTCCAAGAATCCCCCAACAAGGGGCAACTTGGATAAGAGTAACTTGCAGGGACTGCACTTCATGCTATCTATTCTCCTCCCCCCACCGTTGAATTGACCAATGCAAAGATGCCATTAACCATATCCTGTAAAATGGAAGTGGTTATGGAAGTGACAGTAGGGTGCTCATCCAATATAACTGAATCGACGACCTCCGTGGGTGCTGAAAGCACAAGAACATGCACCATCTGTGGACTCATCGGATTGCCAGAGATAGGGATCTTGGATGTCGGTGTCGATGCTAATAATGAAAGGCCTTCAACTGCCTTAGAGATTACCATAGTGTCCGGTGAAGTCACGACAACACAAGCATCATCCATCTCCAAAGATGAGTTGCGAGAAGGGGCCACGACATTATCCGTGCGATGAAGTTTAGAGTGAGGGAGACAGAGCAGAATGGAATCCTCCTCGTCATCATCCATGGGAGAAGACACTGTTGAAGGTGGGGGAAGACCAACAAGTGGTTGGGGTGCAACAACAAAAGGATCAAATAGGAGGATAGAAAAGACATCCATGAAAATAGAAAGCATCCCAATTGATGGTTTCAATTGTGGCAAGGTGCATAATTGGATACATTGGCTAGGAGATGCCGTATAATCACTTCTGGAGGTTGAGGGTAACCACCAAAAATTGCGAGGCATGGCACTCTGATTGTAGACGGCACATGATAGCATATTTGTTTGATGAACATCAAGGGAATAAGGCATTCATGGTAATGAGTGAGAGTGGGGTGGCTTGTATGCATCAACCTAGGATAGGTGGAGACGATGGGCAACCACCTTGATGGTCAAAACAATAAGAAGCCATGGCAACACAATAGGCCATGTCGAGGATGCAACAGAATAATAAAAAATTATTCGGACAAGGGTTTTGGTAGAAGGATGGGGAGGAATGGCATGCCACAGAAGTTGGGCATAATGCAAGAGCCCGTGCGTCTGGAAATACTGAACAAGCTTTTGAGTCACGGAGTTCCTAAAACCTGCCAAGTGCAATAGTGTTTTCATGGCACATTACGATTGTGGTGCAAAATGCAGACTAGCACAGGTCACACTACAACATATGAGGGGTATATCGGGGCTTCTACGGACATAAAATACATGGGTGCCATTTTGCCCTAACATCGATGTAAGCTTTGGCATAGACATCGATACCAAAGCCTCGGTATAGGCAACAATATAGGTGTTGATATAGGCATCAGTATAAGCATCGATAATCCCCTGGGAAAAAGTGCTAGTATAAGCATAATTATGCACCTGGGCATACTGACACTCATACCGGCGCCTATATCGACGACCATATCTGCAAAAATATTTTTAGGCAGAGTGTGTTGTCTCTTGCTGCAGCAAAATTACCATGTTGTTGTGTAGCAAAAGACAATACACTCTGCCCAAAAAAAACCTAGTACATATAACATGTACTCTAGTGGTTGCCGATCTAGTGTTTAGATGACCAGCAACCAAAACATGATTTGATGAAGCAAAACATTGTCGGACATAAAAGAGATCATGAACCATGAACCATGCACAAAAGAGATATACATTCCATAAATGAACCATGTACAAAAGTGTGGAAAACCACTTGCATATATGGGCCAAATACAAAATGTGGCAAAGTACTACCATATAGGAACAAAATACAAAATTTTGGTGCACCACTGCCATATATGAGCCAAATACAAAATTGTGGCACACCCTTGCTATACACATGCCCAGAGGGATCAAAACATTTATGTTTGCAGTCCTGTAACAAAGAACATTGGTGAAATGAGACATGCCATTCTCTCCTCTTGAACCAAAGATGGCATTGCATACCATGTGGACATGTTAGGACATCTAATTCTAAAACCCTAATTTTTTATTAAACAAAAAATTATATTTTTTATATATTTAATTATATATATTTAATTTAATTCAAAAACCATAATTTCTTATGTATTTAATTATACATAGTACATTTAATTATATATTGTACTTTATTTCCTTTTTTATAAATATATGATTATATATACTAATATTTAATTTGATATATTTAATTTAATTTAAAAACCTATTTATCTATACTAAAATCTTCTTCTTTATATACATATGATTTTATATTGTACTTTTTTCCTAATATATATATATATATATATATATGTGTCCTAAAATCCTATTTTTTATATATTTAATTTAATTAAAAACCCCTAGCTCTTTTCATATCTATTTATCTATATTAAAATCCTATTTCTATATATATTTGATTATATATTGTAATCCCCCCCCTATATATATATATATATATATATATATATATATATATATATATATATATATATATATATATATATATATATATATATATATATATATATATAGATATACATATACATATACATATACATATACATATACATATACATATACATATGCATATACATATACATATACATATACATATACATATACATATACATATACATATACATATACATATACATATATATATATATATATATATATATATATATATATATATATATATATATATATATATATATATATATATATATACATATACATATACATATACATATACATATACATATACATATACATATACATATACATATACATATACATATACATATACATATACATATACATATACATATACATATACATATACATATACATATACATATACATATACATATACATATACATATACATATACATATACATATACATATACATATACATATACATATACATATACATATACATATACATATACATATACATATACATATACATATACATATACATATACATATACATATACATATACATATACATATACATATACATATATATATATATATATATATATATATATATATATATATATATATATATATATATATATATATATATATATAACCTAAAACCCTAATTTTTATATATAAAATTCTAATAAACTACAATCCTATTTTTATATATTTAATTATATATATATATATAGTTATAGTTATATCTTTTCGTATTTATTTATCTATACTAAAATCTTATTTTTTATATATATTTATTTCTATATTCTAATTTTTTTCTTATATATATTTGATTTAATTAAAAAACCTTGAAACCCTATTTTTTATATATTTGATTATATATATGTAAAAAACCTAAAAATCCTAAAGATCTATTTTCTATTTATTTAATTATTTATATTTGTTTTTATTGTATGTATGTAAAAAACCTAAAACCCTAATCCTAAAGACCTAGACCTGAAACATGTACATGTGTGTATGCATGTGTATATACTTGTGTATGTGTATATGTATTATATGTGTATATGTGTATATATGTGTATGCATGTGTAAAAATCCTAAAACCCTAAGACCCTAATCCTAAAGAACTAGACCTAAAACGTGTATATGTGTGTATGCATGGGTATATATATGTGTATGTGTATATGTATTATGTGTGTATATGTGTATATGTGTGTATGCAGCCTAAAAATCCTAATCCTAAAGACCTAGAACAAAAACATTTATATGTGTGTATGCATGTGTATATACATGTGTAAATGTATTATGTGTGTATATGTGTATATGTGTGTATGCAAGTGTAAAAAACGTAAAACCCTAATTGTTGTATATTATTGAAAAATCATTGTTAAAGTGTTATATTATTAATGTATTAATGTGTTTTTGATGTTTTTGATATAGCAGTTGAAGGTTCATGAGGAGCGTGCAAAGCGTGAAAGTGCGGATATCAATAATCCAAAAAATTATTATGCGTAGAAGGTTCTATTGTTAGAAACAATTAGAAAAGTAATGGTTAGAATAAGGGTCATTGTAGACCGGAGTTTATGTTATTGAAAGCAATGGCTTTCTATAAAAGTTACCGACTTTTAGTTTCACGTTCGAAGCCGCCCTCATGTAACCACTCTTTTCGATGTAATCAAAATTCCTATAAATACATGCACTCTGTGGACTGTCGAAACAGAGTGCATGGGGGAGATTGCACCCAATACTGCGTTCTGTCTCGTCTCTTGTTGCGTCTATTTTTCTGTGTGTTTTCAGCATCCGTAATCTTTGTATGTGCGTGAGCAAGATCCTGACAACAGTGGTATTAGAGCTCTGCACGCGTCAATACAGAGGGTTATGTTCTCTCCAAGGCGTCGACTAAGGCAAAGAACTTAGGCAATACATTGGCAACATTGGCACCCAAGGCTCCCTTGGCGACCGTTGGCTACGTGCTATGCAATTTTAATTTTTGAGTGGCAATAGAGCGGTTTAGATTCCCTAAGGTGGAGGATTTGAACCCACAACCTCCTACTTTCAAGGGAAGTGCTTTACCACTACACTCTCTCTTGGAGTTGTCACTCAAGTTCTTTCCTCATAAATTTAACATAACTTGTAGTTTTTCTCACTTTTCAAGGTGGCACGGTGCGACGCGACGCGGCACGTCTCAGGGTACATCTTTTCAGGGTACACTTCTCAAGGTACACTTCTGAGGGTACACTTCTCAGAGTACACCAGGGTACATCCAAACAGGGTACATCTTGTGAGGGTACATCAGGGTACATCCAGACAGGGTACACTCTGCTAAGGTACATTTCCTGAGGGTACATTCCGAGAGGAAAGCACTAGCTTAAGGGTCCAAGAGCACCATGGAGGATTACAGTAATTCACCTCTATGTGAGGCAACACTTGAACAACAACTAGAGCTTTTGAGGCATGAGCTTCGAGGAGCTCAGAATGAGATCCGACAACGTGATGAAGTCCTCCAAAAGATACAAGCTGAGGAAGACAACCTTACGACATCTGATGTTACTCATTCGGAGATTGGTACTAGAAACTACCATTTTCTATGATTTGATGGCCGAAAGGATGGGCCTTTAGTCCTTTCTTGGTTGTCACAGTTTGATGATTTTTATACTGACGAGTTGTATGTTGAAACTGAAAAAGTTAAATTTGCCACTAACTATTTAGTAGGTAAAGCTCAACTCTGGTGGAATGTCCTGCGGCACAGTACGGAGCGTCCAACAACGTGGAAGGCTTTCCAAGAGAAAATGAAGGATTCTTTTCTTCCTCCTCAATACCATTTGCATGTTCGACGTGCATGGATGACCCTTACATGGAAGGAGGGTGATACGATTACTACTTACACTAAGCGGTTTTGGCAAAATTTACTACTTGTTCGAATGCTTGAAGAAGTACCGGAGGATATCTTGCAGCAGAAATATGAAGATGGTTTGGAGGTAGGAATCCAAGCTAAGCTTCACACCCTATGGCCTACAACCCTCAACGAGGCTATATCTTTTGCTTATGATGCAGAAAAAGAATTCCAGTCCATAACCAAGTCAGTCCGACTACAACAACCACGTCAATGACCATTTTCTGTTAAACCTACATTTCCTATGAAGCGTACTTTTAATGCCCCATCTTACCCTAGTTTTCCTCGTCCTCCACAATCCAATTACTCAACTCCACCTGTTGCTTCATCTCTCCAACCAACCAAACCACCTACCCTTCAAACTTGAGTGGTGGATGCCCAACAGAAGCGACCATGACTCACTTGCTGGAATTGTGGTAAACTTGGACATACAAAAATAAGGTGCAGATTGCGACCCCTTCACATGAAACCGGCTATAGCTCAACTGCATAAGATGGAGGTCCATAATGAAGAAATTCCTCCTGTTTGGACAGAGGAATCATTGGAGAAGGACTTAAGTACCTTGGGTAACGATATCTCTCTTCACTCTCTCCTTTGCATGCAGGGTACAATAAATAATAAACTAGTTAAAATTCTACATGACGATGGTAGTTCACATGACTTCATTTCACATTTATTAGTGCAAGAACTTAAATTACAAACGTTTTCTTCCTTGTATAAAGTGAAAGCTGCATTTCAGGGTAGTCGTTATAATGTAACACGAGAAATGCAAGATGTTACGATTAGCATAGGCCAGTATGTTGATTCACGAACATTTTTAATTGCACCTTTGCAATCTTACGATGTTATACTAGGTATGCCTTTTCGTCACCATTATAACCCACGTATTGACTACCATACGCATACTTTTAACTTTGAATTCAAAGGTCAAGTCATTAGTTTGTCTGCACGGCATGATTTTCAGTCGTTTCCACTGATTAGTCACACTCAAGTAAAACGTGCTTTTAGGAAAGGATTCAACTCATGCATTGTTTATGTCAATGTCATCAATGATTATACTCATACACTTCCTGATGCATATAAACCTTTCATGAGTACTTATAAGGATTGTTTTATGTTTGAGTATCCCTCTGAACTACCACCATCTCGAGGATCCTTTGACCATAGCATAGATTTAGTCCCTAGTAGTTCTCCTCCTCATAAAGCACCTTATAGACATGGCCCACTACATCAAAAGGAAATAGAAAACCAAGTAAAAGACTTGCTACAAAAAGGACTCATAAGGCCTAGTTCTTCCCCATTTGGAGCACCAGTTCTCTTAGTAGAGAAGAAGAATAAAACTTATCGAATGTGCATTGATTATAGAGCCTTAACAAGATTACCATCAAGAATAGATACCCTATTCCTCGAATAGATTAGATAAGTTACAAGGAGCTCGTGTCTTTAGTAAAATTGATCTTAAATCAGGTTACCATCAGATTTGTATGACACAAAGTGATATTATTAAGACTGCATTTAGAACTCAAACTGGACATTATGAATTTATGGTAATGCCCTTTGGACTTACTAATGCCTTTGCGACATTTGCACGAATGATGAACAATATTTTTCTTGATTACCAAGTTTTTGTTCTTGTATTCTTTGATGATATACTTGTTTACAATAAGAATGATAGTGAACATGAAAAGCATCTTGAAATAGTTTTTCATTTGTTACGAGAGAACACACTTTATGCTAATCCTGAAAAGAGTTATTTCTTTCAGCATAAGCTAGAATATTTAGGACATATTATTTCAAGTGAAGGTGTGCATGTGGATCCGAAAAATATTAGAGTTATCGTTGAATGGCCTACACCACAATCAGTCAATGATGTTTGTTCTTTTCTTGGGTTGGCTAGTTTCTATAGGAAGTTCATTCGAAATTTTTCTTATTTAGCATTACCTCTTACCTTGTTGTTGAAAAAGAAAATAAAATTTGCATGGGGACTTACCCAACACAGTCTTTTGAAAAACTTAAACAAGCACTTTCACATGCACCTGTTTTACAGTTACCTGACTTTTCACAACCCTTTCATGTCGTTACTGATGCTAGTGGTTCAGGAATAGGTGCTGTTTTAATGCAAAATGACCATCCTATCGCATTTGAGAGTAGAAAGCTCAAGCCCTCAGAACAGAATTATAGTACGTATGATAAAGAATTGTTAGCCGTTGTGCATGCTTTGAAAATTTGGAAACACTATCTTATGGGCTCTGAGGTCTTGATCAAAACCGATCAACATGCTATTAAGCATTTATTAAATCAGCCCTTAATTTCAGATAGGCATCTTAAATGGGCATCATTCATTCAAAATTTCCAACCCATGATACAATATCAGCCTGGTAAAGCTAATGTTGTAGCGGATGCTCTTAGCCGTTTTCCTTCGCATTCTGTTGTTTTGAATAATATTTCTGCCATCCAAATTCATTCTTTTCAAAAAATGATTTCCACTTATGCATCTGATTTGTATTTTTCACGTGCATGGCATGACTTCCACAATGGTGCATCTTTATCTGATGAACATTATACATTTCATAATGGTTTTCTCTATTTTCAACATAGATTGTGCATAACCCAAGCTTTTAAAGATTTTGTCATTAAAGAAATGCATGAACCATCTTACATGGGACATAGAGGCATACAAAGCACCATTTCTGCTTGCAAAGATTTCTTCTTTTGGCCACCCATGGAAAAAGATATTGCACATTATGTTTCTCAATGCATTGTATGTTAGCGTGTCAAATGTCATCATGGTAAACCATTTGGATTATTAATGCCACTTCCCATTCCAAATGAACCATGGGAACAAATCTCTATGGATTTTATCACAGGTCTTCCCATCACTTCATCACATAATGATATGATTTGGACAATAGTTGATAGGTTTAGTAAATATGCATATTTCATTCCATGTAGAAAAACTTTGACTGCACCTCAAGCTGCAAAACTATTCATCAAATGCATTTTCCCACATCATGGATTTCCTAAAGTAATGTTATCTGATCGTGATGTCAGATTTTGTAATCAATTCTGGGTAGCCTTATTTCAACATTTTGGTTCTAAAATAGATTTTAGTTCTGCATTTCATCCTGAAAGTAATGGACAAAGTGAGGCTACAAACAGTACTATTCTTGATTTATTGCGTTGTTATTCATTAGATAATCCTAGTAACTGGGATGAAAAGTTTCCATTGCTTCAATTTGCTTACAATAACACTGCACACACCACTACTGGTCGTGCACCTTTTGAAATTGTTTTTGGTAAAAAGCTTCCCACTCCCATGTCCCTCACCCAAACTGACATTCCAATGGCTGATTCTATTGCTCATGATCACGTTTCCATACTTCATGATGTTCACGAGCACATTAGGAAAAGTCAAGAGCGATATACACGTACTATCAATACTAAACGATTAGCCAAAGAATTCAAGGAAAATGATTTTCTATGGTTGCATATCATTAAAAGACGTCCCAAAAATATTTTGCAGCATCCTAAAATTAAACTTGCACCACGCTATTATGGACCGTTTCGCATTATAGAAAAAAATAATGATAATTCATTAAGATTAGATATTCCATCTCATTGGACTATTCATAACTCTTTTCATATTAGTTTACTTAAACCATTTAAAGGAACTTTACCACTCAGTCCACTGCTTGATGATCCCCCTTTAATTAAAGAACAATCTGAAATCTTAGTTCCTGAGAAAATCATTGATCATGATGTCACTACTACACACACAGGTACTCAATATCATCAATATTTGGTTAAGTACAAAAATCACTCTATTGAAGAATGTCAATGGATACATAAATCACAATTAACACCTCATTATGACCACTTAATTTCTGCATATCATACACAAACACATTAATGTAACAGCTCCATGAACATTTCCATGCATGTGTATTTACATGGCACATGCCCATTTTTTTTTATTCAGTGATGAAACATGTGATTGGCCATCCATGTTTATTATTTTATCAACTGAGGTCAGTTGCTTTTTCAACTGAGGGGCATGTTATAGCTTATGGAATATGTTGAACAATGCATTGTTGGATCGTAACATGAAATATGTTGGCCAATGCATTGTTGCTTATGGAATATGTTGAACAATGCATTGTTGGATTGTAACATGGAATATGTTGGCCAATGCATTGTTGGATTGTAACATTAACATGGAATATGTTGAATAATGCATTGTTATTGTTGAAATGTAACATGGAATATGCTGAACAATGCATTGTAATTGTTAGAGTGTTAAATTATTTTATCAACTGAGGTCAGTTGCTTGTCAACTGAGAGGCATGTTGTATATTATTGAACAATGCATTGTTAAAGTGTTATATTATTAATGTATTAATGTGTTTTTGATGTTTTTGACATAGCAGCTGAAGGCTCGTGAGGAGCGTGCAAAGCGTGAAAGGGCGGATATCAATAATCCGAAAAATTATTATGCGTAGAAGGTTCTATTGTTAGAAACAGTTAGAAAAGTAATGGTTAGAATAAGGGTCGTTGTAGACCGCAGTTTATGTTATTGAAAGCAATGGCTTTCTGTAAAAGTTACAGACTTTTAGTTTCACGTTTGCTTTAAGAAGCCGCCCTCATGTAACCACTCTTTTCGACATAATCAAAATTCCTATAAATACATGCACTCTGTGGACTGTCGAAACAGAGTGCATGGGGGGAGATTGCACCCAATACTGCGTTCTGTCTCGTCTCTTGTTGCATCTATTTTTTTGTGTGTTTTTAGCATCCGTAATCTCTGTATGCGCGTGAGCAAGATCCTGACAACACTAATCCTAAAGACCTAGACCTAAAACATGTATATGTGTATGCATGTGTATATATATGTGTATGTGTATATGTATTATGTGTGTATATGTGTATATGTGTGTATGCATGTGTAAACAACTTAAAAACCCTAATCCTAAAGGCCTATACATGAGACATGTGTATGTGTGTATGCATGTGTATATATATGTGTATGCATATATGTACTATGTGTGTATATGTGTATATGTTTGTATGCATGTGTAAACAGCCTAAAAACCCTAATCCTAAAGATCTAGACCTAAAACATGTATGTGTATGTATGCATGTGTATATACATGTGTATGTGTAAATGTATTATGTGTGTATATATGTATCTGTGTGTATGCATGTGTAAAAAGTGTAAAAGCCTAATCCTAAAGACCTAGAACTAAAACATGCATATGTGTGTATGCATGTGTATATATATGTGTATGTGTATATGTATTATGTGTGTATATGTGTGTATGCATGTGTAAACAGCCTAAAAACCGTAATCCTAAAGACTTAGATCTAAAACATGTATATGTGTGAATGCATGTGTATATACATGTGTATGTGTATATGTATTATGTGTGTATATGTGTATATGTGTATATGTGTGCATGCATGTGTAAAATGCCTAAAACCCTAATCCTAAAGATTAGACCTAAAACATGCATATGTGTGTATGCATGTGTATATATATGTGTATGTGTATATGTATTATGTGTGTATATGTGTGTATATGTATGTATGCATGTGTAAACAACCAAAAACCCTAATCCTAAAGAACTAGACCTAAAACATGTATATGTGTGTATGCATGTGTATATATGTGTATGTGTATATGTATTATGTGTGCATATGTGTATATGTGTGTATGCATGTGTAAACAACCTAAAAACCCTAATCCTAAAGACCTAGACCTAAAACATGTATATGTGTGTATGCATGTGTATATAAATGTGTATGTGTATATGTATTATGTGTCTTATGTGTGTATATGTGTGTATGCATGTGTAAGCAACCTAAAAACCCTAATCCTAAAGACCTAGACCTAAAACATGTATATGTGTATATGCATGTGTATATACATGTGTGTGTATGTATTATGTGTGTATATGTGTATATGTGTGTATGCATATGTAAAAAGCCTAAAACCCTAATCTTAAAGACCTAGACCTAAAACATGTATATGGATGTATGCATGTGTATATGTATTATGTGTGTATGCATGTGTAAACAGCCTAAAAACCCTAATCCTAAAGACCTAGACCTAAAACATGTATATGTGTGTATGCATGTGTATATATATATGTGTGTATGTGTATATGTATTATATGTGTATATGTGTATGTGTATATATATGTGTCTAGGGAACCCTTTAGCCCTTATCCACATGGACCTTTGTGGACCCATGAACACCTTGTCTCTCAGTGGATCACTCTACTTCTTTCTTTTAGTAGATGATCACTCCCGATATATTTGGGTGCATTTCGTGAAATCAAAGGTAGAAACTTTTACTAAGTTTTTTGAATGGATCACCCAAGGGGAGAATGAAGCTTCCAAGTCCGTTAAGACCATCCGATCAGATGGAGGTGCTGAATTCATAAATCACAACTTTCACAACTTCCTCAAACAAAAAGGGATGAAAAGATAAGTTACACACTCCATCCCATAATGGAGTAGCTGAGAAGGAAATTTGAAGTGTGATGGAAATGGCAAGAATCATGCTTCACAACAAGGATTTACCCTACAAGTAATTTTGGGCAGAAGCAGTACACACTGCCATGCATATATTGAATTGAGGCTTCACCAGTGCATTGCACAACAAGAAACCATTTGAAGCATACTATGGAAGAAAGCCTAATGTGCATTAGTTTTGAGTATTTGGTAGTAAAGCATTTGTCCACGTCCCAAAAGAACATCATAACAAGCTGCAATCCAAGTCTAAGAAGCACATCTTCATAGGGTATAGTGAGCACTCAAAAGCATATCGCTTATATGATCTTGAAAACCACTCCATCACAATATCTAAGGATGTAATATTCAATGAGGCTTCCACATACTACAACAAGGATCCAACAAATCTTAGTCCACCCATCTACACTATAGAGGGGGACTCAGCCTTTTCCAAACCCAACTCAGAAGCAAGTACTTCAAGTCAACTGAGAAGATCCCAAAGACTTATTGACAAAGAGACAACGAGAACAAAGTCATTATGTCAATTATGCCTTGATGCATCAGATTCAAAAAATCCCACAGCCTTCTAACTACAAAGAAGCTCAAGGACAACCTAAGTGGGAAGAAGCTATGGAAGTGGAAATGGATGCCGTAGAGAAGAACAAGACTTGGAATCTTGTTCCTAAACTGACAAATCATCAAGTTATAGGAGTCAAGTGGCTCTACAAGGTCAAATACAAATCCAATGGAACATTAGACAAGTACAAAGCAAGGTTGGTAGCTAAGGTATACAGGCAACAACATGGCATTGACTATGAAGAAATATTTTCTCCTACTACAAGATTCAAAACCATAAGAATCATCTTAGCACTAAGTGCTTCCTTTAGTGGCCCATTTACGAACTGGACGTCAAAAGTGCATTCCTCAATGGAGATCTTCAAGAAGAAGTATATGTTGAACAACCTGAAGGATTCAAGATCCAAGGAAAGGAAGATCAAGTGTACAAACTTCACAAAGCACTTTCTGGACTCAAGCAAGCTCCCAGGGCCTCGTATGAAAATATTCACAAGTTCCTTGAAGCTAAAGGATTTCATAGGCATTGCTGATGCTAACCTCTAAATCTATCAAAGGAGTCCTTAGTTGCCATCATCATCCTCTATGTAGATGATTTGATCTTGACATGCTTAGATGAAGAACGCATCCAATTCATCATCACACAGCTTCAACTTGAGTACTCTATGATAGACCTTGGAGTACACTACTTCTTGGCTATGGAAGTTTGGCAAACAAAAGAAGGCATATTCCTATCAGAGTAGAAGTACTACTTTGATCTTCTTTCCAAATATAACATGGACCAATGTCACTCAGTTTCTACACCACTTGATCCCAACATCAAGCTCACACTGGAGGATACATCATCACTTGTAGATGTGCATACCTATAGATAGCTTGTTGGCTCTCTACTTTACCTAGCCAGCACTTGAAGAGATATTGCATATGCAGTTAGTATACTCAGTCAGTTTGCACATCAACCTCCTCAGACCCATTGGGATGCTGCTCAGATACTACCTCCATACCTTGCCCTCACCCAACATCATGGTCTTTGGTACAAAGGGGGCATTGAACTCGCAAGATATTCACATTCAGATTGGGCTATTGATCCTGATTCTTCATAGTCTACTTTTGGGTACATATTTTTGCTTGGCTCAGGACCTATCTTGTGGGCAAATAAGAAATAGCATATCGTTGCTTTGTCATCCACCGAAGCCAAGTATTGAGCATCCATCTTTGCTGCATGTGAGGCCATCTAGCTTCAACATTTATTATGTGAAATTGGTGTTTTTTAGGTTACTCCAACATGCATCAGCACGGATAGCCAATCAGCCTTGGCCATTGCCAAGAATCCAGTGTTCCACGCTCAAATGAAGCACATCGAAATCCAGTACCATTTCATCCATGAGAAGCTCGTGTCTTAGGAGATTACTCTGGAGTGGTGTACCTCTCAGAAGAACCTAGCAGACATGTTCACGAAGGCTCTACCTCTAGTTCTGCTCCAGCGTTTGGTGGACCCCTGCAACATTCAACCGCTCTGAAATGGAGCTGCAAAGGGGGTGTTGATGACATGATTGCTCCTAAATCATCTACATTTTGTACCCGCATGAGTGCATCTCCATTTTGTATCCATGGGGCACTCCATTTCTAGTTTATTTCCATTTTACATTGTATTTCCTTTGTACTTGGGTACCTTGCCATTTGCTTCTACCATTGTATTCATTCTCCTTTCAAGGGAATTATCCCACATGAGATGTACTTTGGAGAGCCGCTCCCAAATATATATAATGAGGGCCTCTCCCCCCATTTGTACTTGGTTAGAAGCTTGAGGAGCCTACTCCATGCTCTTGGCAAGCTCATTTCTAATCCACATGAGTTTACCCATTCCATGGTCTACTCGTTTTGAGTCTCACACACTCTTTCTTTTGTGAGTAGACTCTTCTTTTCATTTTGCTTCTGGGCATGTACTCTCTACATATACAAGCCGGGGGGAAAAAACCTCCAAAGTTGCCCCGATAGTCCTAATGTGTTCACACACATCACTACCTAAATATATTAATAAATACCCCTGGGAGTGATGCGATGAACAAGGAGTTGGCACTCATGTATAAGGAAGTTCCAAGCTATGTGGAATAAATCTAGAAAAGGAAGTAAGCCCAAAGCTTTGCGGAAAGCTTCAAACTTCTCCCTAGGTAGAGCCTTCATGAAAAGGTCTGCAATGCTCTCCTTCATGGGTACATATGCCAAGCTGATCTCTCCAGCAGAGAACCTCTCTGTGACATAACGATAGTGCACCTCAATGTGCTTAGTGCAAGCATGGGACACAAGGTTCCTTGCAACTACCAATGCACTCTGACAATGAGTGAAGATGGTGGTGGCAAAAGATTGACCAACAACCAAATCAGTCATAAGGTGTCTGAGCCACACACACTTAATAGTCACTGTGAACGCTACCCTATACCCAGCCTCACAATTGGAAGTGGCCATAGTATGCTGCTTCTTGCTCAACCAAGATATGCATGAGCTATCAAGCATGAAGCAAAGACCACTAGTAGACACACAAGTGTCATAGCAACCAACCCAATCAGAGTCAAAAAAGGCATGTAAATCTCGTTGTAGTGATCCCCCCTTGGGATAAAACAATCCAAGTAGCCAGGTACCACTCAAGTAGCAAAGATGCACTTAACCACCTGGCAATGCTCGACACCTGGGCAATGCATAAACTTGCTCATCTCTGAGACAACAAACTGAATATCTTGTCGAGTAATGCATAAGTGAATCAAGCATCCAATAGCCTGCTGATAGATAACAACATCATATGCATCTCTAGCATCATGAAGACTCAATCATAAACCTATCTCCATATGAGTGGCAATAGGTTTGCAATCTTCAAGGCCAAAATGATGCAATAATGTATCAATATAGTTGGTTTGATAGAGAGCTATTCCACCATCAACTTGCATAAATTGAATCCCCAAATAATAATGCAAATGCCCCAAATCTGATATTTGAAATGAGGCATGCAGATCAACCTTAAAATCAACAATATGTTTCTCATGAGGACCAATGAGTAGCATGTCATCTACATACACAACAATTATCAGAGGCACATCATTTGCACACTTAAAATATAGGGTGCTCTCAATTGGACGGTTCTCAAAGCTATGTGCAATAAGCTAGGCATGTATCTTTTCATACCAAGCATGTGGTGCTTGCGTCAAACCATATAATGCCGTTTTCAACCTGGAGAGTTGGTTTTCATGCCCTCTCTACACAAAGCCATGAGGTTGAAAGGCATACACTTCTTCATGCAAGACACCATTCAGAAATGCAGTTTTGATGTCCAAGAAATCATGAATTGTACATCTGCCATCAAAGTAAGCCAATCTTGGCTAAAGCTGAAATTGATAACAGATCCTTCTTGATCCCTAGCACAAATAGAGCATCTGAAAATGTAAAAGAACTACCATCAGTAGTAGTCAAAATGTTCTTACCAACTCCCATAACAGTATAAGAGGGTTGTTAGTGCAGGTAACAGTATTCCCTGTAGGGGTAGGCTCGAGTGAAGCAAAGAAATTGCACTCTGAGGTAATATGTTTGGTCGCCCCACTAACAAAGTACCAAACATCTGAGTCTTCTACAAACATCCACTATTCATGAGAAGATAGGTCATAATTACAAACAGTGGTAAATTCCCATTATTCATTCTACACAAGATGGGAGAATTTCTTGACTGAATAGATAAGTCCCAAGCACTCTCGTTCAGTCACTAAATCATTCTTTTTAGCGAAAGCAAGTCTAGGAATAGCATAGTAGATTAGTCAGTACCATTTAACTATTAATTGTGTTAGGACACTACCAATAGTTATATCCGAGGCATCTATAAAAACATGGAATGGCAGTTTATGGATCAATAGAACTTTAAGGCAATCAAAACTAGTTTGACACTCTTTGGTCCACATGAATTCTTTTTTAGGAACATTGATTAGTTTGTCTAGGGGAATTGTCAAGTGTGCTAACCACCGTAGGTGTCAGCCGTGCCACCAATTTTGACCTAGAAAGCAAAGAACATCTTTGGCTAATCTAGGAGCTTGTGCATCTAAAACTGTTTTAACTTTATCAAGGTTGACCTAAATTCCCTAGGCCAAAGTAATGTGGCCAAGGATTTTTTCACACTGTACTAGAAACACTGATTTTGCTAGGTTTAAGCTCAATCAATACTCACAATATTTTTCAAAACACAAACGTAATGTCGGAAGATGCATAGATTTATGACCAGACATCGAGAAGCCATCCAGAAAGACATGCATAAAAGTTGTCAAATATGGGGAAAACATGTCCTGCATATAGTGTTGGAAGGTACTAGGAGAATTCTGGAGACCGAACCACATGAGGGTGAAGGCATAGACTCCCTAGGAAGTGATAAATGTAGTTTTTGGTATATCTGTTGGGGCCATCCTAACTTGATTGTACCCATTATAGCCATCCAAAAATGAGTAAATTTTGCGTCCAGCCACATCATCCAATATGTTGTCCAAGAAGGGTGAAGGGAAAACATCATGTATAGTGGCCTTGTTTAATTTACGGTAATCAACACATATTCTTAGTTGTTTTTTTTTTATACGATGACAATCGGTGAAACTGACACTTGGTGAAATCAAGCATGCTCAATTGGGATGATAAAATTGTCGGAGTTAGACGTCTGTGGAAGCACGTGAACAACACAAGGAAGAAGAAGAAGCTTGGAGCACAACACACAATACTGATTGTATTACTAGACAATGTACAAAGGTAAGTTTCCCATTGGGGCAATAGGCATATATACAAGCCGGGGAAAAAAAACCTCCTAAAGAGGGAAAAAAGTGCCCCGACAGTCCTAGAGTGTTCACACACATTACTACCTAAATATATCAACAAATCCCCCCTGGGAGTGATGCGGTGACCAAGTAGCTAGCACTCATGTATAAGGAAGTGCCAAGCTATGTGGAAATCACTCCACAAAAGGCAGTAAGCCCAAAGCTTTGCAGAAAGCTTCAAACTTCTCCGTAGGCAGAGCCTTCGTGAAAAGTTTGCAATGTTCTCCTGTGTGGGCACATATGCCAAGCTGATCTCCCCAGCATAGAACCTCTCCTTGACATAATGATAATGCACCTCAATGTGCTTAGTGCGAGCATGGAACACAAGGCTCCTTGCAACTGCCAATGCGCTCTAACTATCAGTGAAGATGGTGGTGGCAGAAGACTGACCAACACCCAAATCAACCATAAGGCGTCTGAGCCACACACACTCAACAGTCATTGTGAAAGCTTCCCTATACTCAGCCTCACAACTAGAAGTGGCCACAGTAGGCTACTTGTTGCTCAACCAAGATATACATAAGCTACCAAGCATGAAGCAAAAGCCACTAGTGGACACACGAGTGTCATAGCAACCAGCCCAATCAGAGTCACGAAAAGCATGGAAATCTGGCGATAATGATCCCCCCTTGGGATAAAACAACCCAAGTAGCCAAGTACCACTCAAGTAGCAAAAGATGCACTTAACCACCTGCCAATGCTTCACTCATGGGCAATGCATAAACCTGCTTATTTGTGAGACAACTGAATATCTGGTCGAGTAATGCATAAGTAAATCAAGCATCCAACAGCCTGCTGATAGAGAACAGCATCAAATGCATCTCCAGCATCATGAAGACTTAGTCGTAAACCTGTTTCCATAAGAGTGGAAATAGATTTACAGTCTTCAAGGCCAAAACACTACAATAATGTGTCAATTTATTTCGTTTGACACAAAGCCATTCCACCATCAACTTGCATGAATTGAATGCCCAAATAATGATGCGAATGCCCCAAATCAGACATCTCAAATGAGGCATGCAGATCAGCCTTAAAATCAGCAATATGCTTCTCAATAGGACCAGTGAGCACCATGTCATCAACATAGACAACAATGATCAGAAGCACATCATTAGCATGCTTAACATATAAGGTTCTTTGAGTTGGATTGTTCTCAAAACCATGTGCAATCAGATAGGCATGTATCTTCTCATACCAAGCACGTGGTGCTTCCTTTAAACCATAGAATGCCTTCTTTAACCTGCACACCTGGTTTTCATGCCCTTTCTGCACAAAGCCGCGAGGCTGAAAACATACACTTCTTCGTGCAAGTCACCATTCAAAAATGTTGTTTTAATGTCCAGCTGATGTACATTCCAACCATGATGGGCTGCAAGTGCACAGATACTCTGAACAGTAGTTATATGAAATGTAGGTGTAAAGGTCTCATCAAAATCAATGCCTCTTTCCTGCGCATAACCCTTTGCAACAAGCCTAGCCTTATACCTGTCAACTATTCCATCAGGCTTACGCTTGATCTTGTAAACCCACTTAGTGCCAATGGCCTTCTTGCCAAGAGGCAAGTCACGCAAAGACCAAGTACCATTCTTCATTAAAGCATCATATTCAGATTGCATAGCAGCCATCCAATTTTCTGAATTTTGTGCTTCATAAAACGAAACAGGCTCATTCTCATCACAGAGACTAGATGCAGCCATAGAATATCAATCTGATGGAAAAGAGGCACTAAGAAAGCATGATCGAGTACAATATGACAGAGTTGCATCTAATTTGCTATCACGCAAAGTCTGCACCAGCCATTTTGGCATAGTTTTTGCCTGCTCAATATCAGCTCTCTCATCAACAAGTGCATCATGTAAATCTGCATCAGAAATGGAATGATCTACATCATCACCTGAAACCTGCAAAGGTTGAGAAGTTGCCTATTAGGACTAGCACTAGACTGTCCACGTGTAAAAAGAGGCAGCAAAGTATCATACATGTATTTGGAGCTAACATATGTCTCCTTAGTACATGAAGCAATGGCTGAATAGCATCTTCCACAAAAACAACATCATGGCTAACTAGAATGCGTTTAGTCTATGGATGATACAGACAATAGCCTTTACTTCAAAACTGTACCCAACAAAAATACATGTTACTGCTTTATTATTGAATTTCGTGCAATGTTGTTCAGGCACTAATGCATATGCCAAACAACCAAAAACACGTAGATGAGCATCATATGGCTTGCGATCATGCCAAGCGTCATATGGAGTGATAGACTGCAGTGCTTACCTGACCATCTCCACGAGTGACATGTTCTTTCGTTCAGCAACTCCATTCTATTAAGGTGTATAAGACACTGTACACTGGTGTTTTATCCCATGTTCAGCCACAAATGCATTAAAATCAGAAGACATATATCCCCCCCTCGATCAGAACGGTGTCGAAAAGTTTTTCACCTTCCAGTTGATGTCTAAGAAAATTAAAACATTTTTATTGGTGATCTCTAACCCTTCTATAACACTTTTGATCAACTATTTTTCTTGGAATTAATCATTCTGAAAGTGTTGCAGGTCTAAATTAATGAAGACAACATGTGCTCATATTAGCGTTTACCCTAATTGAACATTTAATGTGCTCTTGTACTCATATAAGCAAGAAACATGGGTATAAATCCCTAGGGTTACATTAATTTATGTGTATTTAAGTTAGAATGTTAATTCTAGGGTTAGTGCAAGGGATCCCAAGGGTTGTTTAGTGTGTTTATGTATGTAGGGTTGAGTGTGAATGAATATTAACATTAATCCTAAGGGTGCAAACATTTGATTTATTAGATAAATATTTATATTCAATTAAATTATTTATAAGTTATACATTTATTTATTATCAATTAATGTATGATTAAATTAGCTAACTTATTCGTGTGTTAGTATATATTAACATTAAGTTAATTAATTAAATTAAACCCTTAATGTAAGCTTAAAGTAAATGAATTAATAAATTATAAAAAATTATAAAAAATAAGGTTAATTAAATTAAAATGATAATTAAATTGGATAAATAATTAGTGATGTGTGTGAGTATGTATTTAAAGAATGGTGAGAAAAAGATGTGCATTTAAAGTGTGAGAAAGCTAAAATTAAAAGAATGGTGAGAATTGGTGTAGAATAAAAGAGAGGAGAAGAAAAGATATGCAAATAAAGTGATTAAAGTAAAATGAAAAGTATGGTGAGTGGTAATGAGTTAAAGTGTGGATGAGAAAAAAAAGCCAAAACTAAAAGAGAGGTTTGCATAAGACTATCTGTGTATATTTATATGTGTGTTGAGCTCTGTTCTCTCCTAATGTTTTCTTATAGCTATTATTTCAGTTTCTCCACTTCTTTTGCTTCTGTTATCCATGTGCTAGAGAGAGACTATGTGTTGCTTTCATATGCCTATTTGAATGGATCCACATACATGATTCGCATTTACTTCCCATGTAGCATTGTATAATTAAGGGGACTATGTGTCTCTTGAGCAAATTAATGGTCTGATACTGAGCATCAGAGAGGTTTGTGCCTACTCAGAGATAGACAACTTCTTTATGGTGTTTGGAGCACGTCTTCAATGATGTCTCCTTCCTAGACAATTTTTCGTTCACTGCTTTCTGCCCTGACCTAGAATGATTGATTGGTCGAGGGGAGCATCACGTCTGTATGTATGCGGAAGCAACAAAATAGCCTTCCTTTAATAGGTCACAGATCCGGATGTTGATGTAGCTTTCCCATAATTTGCGGGTTCGTGAGGTGATGATAGATACTACTATGGAGTCTGTGCATATGCATGTGGAATGCAGGAGCTACCTCTATTTTCACTTCCTCATCTTTGTCAAAAATCTCAAGCAGCACATTCTGAAACGATTTAGTCGGCCTTCTGATCTAACAACACATTTGAACTTTAGCAGCAAGGGTCTGTCGCCTAGTAAGTGATGCAAACACTAGCAAAGTACGTAGAGAGAGAGAAGAGCCTTCCAGCTGTTATGCTTCTGAAGGCGATGCACTGCAGAGCTGGCTCAGGAAAGAGAGAGTGAAGTCGACTTCTAATGGCTGCACGTAGTAGAAAGAGAAAGCGTTTGGCTCATGGCATGTGCAGACCTACTGTCGCTTAGAAAAATGAAGAGAGAGAGAGAGAGAGAGGGAGAGTAATCACCTTCCCCCTCCTTCTAGATTGACAGCATCATTGATCACGCCCAGAGGTTCGGGAGAGTGAGAGTGGAGCCCCATTGGCAGTCGCCTGCGCTGTCAGCTTCAGAGCCTAGCAGCATTTCAGAAAGCAAAGGTTCGGGAAGAGAGATAGGATAGGTGTGTTTTCATGCATGGAGAAAGAAGGGGAGAGTTTCCATAGGGCACTGCAAAGTTGGCTCAAGAGAGAGAGAGAGAAGGAGATTGTGGAGAAAAAGAGAGAGAAAGAGATCGTGGAGAGAGAGAGAGATAAAGGGAGAAATACATATAAAGTGAATTATTTTATATTATTCATATAAATTATTTACTTAGTTTATTATGTACATATGCATGAGTGAATTACACTATCGATTTATGTGCATTCTAAAGCTTAAGTTAACATGGGATTAAATGTATGAGTATACATAGGATGCATAAGCATAAGAGTGTTAGATGCATGAGTGTGCAAGTGTATTAGATCATGCAAATGAATGAGTATTAGCATATTGAACATACATAAAATACTTAACTGATTGTATTTGAGGGCATACATATAAGGTAGATGTATGTGCTATTACGCATGCATACATGCATCTATAAGTGCATGTATATGTGAAAGAAATGCATGTTTGTATGTATGCATGTATATGCATAAGAATGATGGCATATGCATATTTTCATGATGTAAAATGCATGTGTTAGTATGTTTGAGAAATGCATGTGTGTATGCATGAACCTAGTGTGTATGAACTTAGTGTTAGCATATGCATAGTTAAGGATATGTTAGCATATATGAATGTATGCTTTAGTGTATACATGATTGAAATGTATGAGCATGATTAATACATATAAGAGTTAGTAAGTCTAAAAGTAAGTTATTATATAAATGGTTAGTATATGTATTATAGGCATGTTGTAACATATGTATGAATAATTTTAGCATGCATATTTGAATGTAAATGATTTATTGAGATATACTTATGCCTAATGTTTTCTTGCAGACATTGAAGAGAAGAAGTGTCAAAAGAGCATTGCCAAAGCGTGAAGAATTCGACATTTATCTGATCCATAGATCCATCTATCTTATGAAAACCTGTTGAAGTGTACATTTGATCTAGCTATTTACAACATTCTTTGTATAGAATTCATCAGAATTCATCATCATTTTAGCTAAATTTATCATGTAGAAAGATTTAACTATTAGTAATATTATTGTTAAAACATATTCTTGTTATTTTCATTAATTCATTTCCTATTTCCATTGATCTTTATTTTCGATGTGCACAAAGCATTTAGTTGAATCTAAAAGTAATGCAACTATAGAAGTAGAAGTAGAAGGACTCCTTAAGGACCAAATTATGCAAGAATGTTTAATCTCTGTATCTTATGATCATTGTCTTACTAGGTTTTTAACTTTATTTTCCATTGCATCCCCTGAACCTCAGGATAGTGAAGATTTATTTCCACCACCTCTATTTAGACATACTCAATCACAACACATTGAAAACGAAGTAGAAGAGATTATTAAAGAACATTTAACTGAGGAATCATTAATTTTACCTTCATATCAAGAGGCTATTGCTAGATATAGGGCAGCTCAACCATATGGTCCATAGAAGGATAAAGTAATAAGCATTTCATATTGATTAAGTTTAGAGATTTATTAGATCTTTCATACATTAAGTAGTTAGAGTTACTTGAACCTTAATTTATTCTAGTCTATAAGTATACTTAATTTATCTGAGTTTGTCCCAAACACCCAGCGTGTGCCGACCGAATTGGCGGATGACCTGATCCATCATCTGAGCAACCGATTCTTCTCGACATTGGTGAACCCGCCATAAAAGCTCGTCATGACATCTCAGGTATAGAGGTATACATTTTTATGCTTTGCGTATGGATGTACGTACATTGGCGATTGTAGCAGTTGAGCCGACATCCATTGAAGTAGTAGCTGATTCTCAAAACCTTGTAATCTCTTGGTTGTTGTATTATGAAGAACTTACTGAACAATATGGGCTACCTGAGGATCATAAAAAGGACACATTTATACGTATTTCTCATCGTTTTACTAGAGAAAGAATTCAACTTAGAGTAGTCCAACCTAATATTACTTGGGCAAACTTTAAAACCCAACTTCTTACTGAATTTTCACATGAGGATTACAGGAAGAATAATAGGCTACATTTATGAGATGGGTAGGAACTACTAAACTTGATCAACATATAACTCAAGGGTTAACTGAATTTGATGTTAAATTTAACCAAATGCCTCAAGCAGATCGAACAACTTTAGAGCCGGATAAATTACAAAGTTTTCTAAGCATGTTAGATCCCTCTCTTAGACGTGAGCTTGAACCTATGCTTGAGGACGGAGCGACTGCTAGTGGGTTAACTGGAAATTTGGAGAATGTATGGGCGGTTGTCCATAGGCTAGGTCAAAGATAGGAACGCAATCAAATGCAAACCCCTAGGATATATGATAGAGATACAATAGTTAAGGTAGAAAATGATCACACTTCTCATAACCCTGGTAAGGATGAATCAGAAATTACTATGTTGAAAACTACAGTAGAATCAATAGCCAAACATATGGAGACTTTAGCAACTAAAATGGCAACCATGAAAATTATGCAAGAAATTAGATTAAGAGATCAAGAGAAAGCAAGAGAGCTAGAGCAAAATCCTAGATCTCAAATGCCAACTAGGAGAACATTTAATCAAACACGTAGATGCCTCTGGTGTGATGATGTTGACCATCCACACTGGACATGTAGTTTATTCAAAGAGGCCAAAGATAGGAATTGGGTCACAGAGGTTGATTGAAAGATCTGTGACTATGTGACCAAGAGACCTTTAGCTACAAACTATGAAAAAGGGGGTATGAAGAATTTCTTTGAAGCCTCTACAAGTCAAAATACATATGCTTGTAGGCTTGAAAGTGATGACTCTAATTGTGACTTTTGGAGTCAAGTTTATGATATTGCTAGTAGGGAAAAATTGACAGTTGAGTCTTTATATGCTACAAGTTCTAATATCAGAGCAAAGACATGTTGGAATGAGCCAGTAGATATGTTCTCTGTCTACGCTCATGAAATTAATGTAGATGAGAAAAGGAAGCGTGATGAAGAGGGACAATCTAAACGTACGACCAGAGCTAGAAAAGAGGGCGAGACTACTGAGTCAAGAAGGTGTTAAAGAAGAAAAAGCCAAAAAGAAACTCCCTACTTTCTGATTGATCTCTCAAATAGAGAAACAGATAGATATTCAGAAGGTTATGGATGAGAAAATTATGAAAGCAGAGGTGACTATGACATTAGAAGAATGGTTAGCATTTTCACGAACAGATGTTAAAGAAGATTTTATGAGTATTATAAAAAGACGAAGAGAACCCATAGAATATAAAACTAAGGATATAGAAATGGAAGAGAGGAAAGAGCATGATGAACCTAAAGTTAGTATTGTTCAAATCAATGAATCTGAATATCGTGAACCATTTGAACATAGAAATTATTTGGGCCATGTAATTGGTCATATAGAAAAAGGAAATAGAGTCCCAAATAGTCACTTTACTCAAAAACATTGGGCTAGGGGAACTACTAAAACTATGGTTAAAACTGGAAATTTTAATAAACCACAAATAGCTTTAATAGATTCAGGATCTGAAATTAATGTAGTCTCAAGGGAGTTGTATAGTGAGGGAAAATGGCCTATAGATAGAGACCATGGGTGGAAAATGAAAGCAGCTAATAATGCTTCTGGATATTTCCTTGGAGCATGTGCAAATGTTCCAATCACTATTGGAGATGTTAGAGAGGAACATAATTCTTTCAATTTATGATGCTTTGCATTAATCATCCTCGCAATCGTAGGTGTTTATTAAGGAAAACCCTTTTGACACATTTAGAGCTGGATTTCGAGTAAACGCCACTGTTGAGCGAGATGACGATAGACTTTGGTTCGAGATCTCACAAACTCTTGTACATAATTTAGATAAGATGACAGTTTATTTTCCATCTACTGCTTTAAATATTTTGCATTTCAAACAAATTCCTAAAAAACTCATAAAAACATATGAAAAACATTTAAAAAACAAAGGATATATGTTAACGAATGAAAATATTGAACATGTTATTGAAACCACACATTGTTTCTCAACATTAGAACAACTAGAAATTTGTTATCAAAATAAGTCTAATTCCCATATTCTCGTGTCTTCACTTGATGTGTATGTATTCATTCAAGAATATGCTTCTAATATTGATGAAGAATATGATGTCTTAGTGGAGACCAAATATAAAACTGTTAGTAAGAAGGTTAAACCCATAGCACAACCACTACCTAAATTTAGTAATGATATTATAAAGAATGTAAGTCATGAGCCAATCCTTAGAGATCCAACAAATATTGGCCATGTATTTACAAAAGAATCCTTAAAACAAATTAAGTTAGATGCTAGTGGTTTCCTTCTTCCAGCAGAAAAAGAGTATTTTCTGAAGATTATTGAGCAACATGGAAGAGCATTTTCTCTTGAGCCTTCAGAGATAGGATGTGCAGATCCTAGGATAGTTTCTCCAATGATTATTTTTACTATTCCACATGTTCCTTGGAATTTGTGCCCTATTCCAGTACCTAAAGCTCGTCTTCCAGAGCTGATTAGATTACTTAAAGAAAAAATTCATATGCATATTTTAGAATTCTCTTCAGTTCCCTATTCAAACCGTTGGTTTACTGTGCCCAAGAAGAATGGAAAACTTCGGTTTATCCAAGATCTTCAGCCATTTAATAAAGTGACCATTAGAAATGTGGGTACAGATCCAATTGTGGATGAATTTGCGGAAGATTTTTCAGGCAATTATATTTATTCAATGGGTGATCTCTACTCTGGGTATGATCAATTTCAATTGGCACTAGAAAGTAGAGATATTACTACCATGAAAACACCTCTGAGATTAGTTAGGATGTGTACGTTACCTCAAAGTGCAACCAATTCAGTAGCACACATGATGAGTGCAATGAATTTGGTTTTGCACCATTTCATTCCGCAAATTACTACGCCCTTTATAGATGACATTCCCATTAAGGGTTGCTTGGAAGAAGAGAAAGATATCACTCTGGATGATGATCGTTGTTGTAGATTTGTTAAAGCTCATATCCTTGATTGTCGAAAAATCTTTCAGTGGTTTATTCAAGTTGGCTTAACATTGTCTATAGTCAAATCTATTTTTTGGTGTTAATGAGGTCCTTATTGTAGTTCATCTTTGTGTGGACAGAAGCCATACCCTCAGAAAATTGATGCCATCAGTAAGATTTCGGAGACATGTCAAAATGTGAGTGAGGTTCGTAGATTCTTAGGAGACATGTCAAAATATAGTGAGGTTCGTAGATTCTTAGGTGTTTGAATCTTTTATGTTATATGGATACCACATTTTGCTCATGTAGCTGATTGTCTCTATGACTTATTAAGGAAGAAAAGAAAAATTTTATGGATTGAAAAACATACTCATGCGATGCGTAGGTTAAAGAAGTTATTGCAAGAAGCGCCAATCCTTAAGCGAGTAGATTATACGGAAAATAAACCTATTATACTGATTGTTGATACTAGCCCTATTGGGATAGGTTGGGTCATAAGTCAGACGACGAAGAGGGAAAAAGATATGCTGTTAGATTTGGGGCTAAAATATTACATAACACTCAAAGACATTATCCACAAATTAAACGAGAACTCTGGGGATTAGTCACAGCATTAAAGATTGATAAAGAATATTTCATAGGAGCAAATGTAATTGTAGAGACAGATTGTTTACCACTAATAGGAATGATCACAAATTTTTCTTCACCTGATATTGTTATGCTTAGATGGATTTCTTAGATTAAATTTATAAATCCCGTTTTAATTCATATTTCAGGAAAATCTAATTATGTTGATGATATGCTTTCTAGAGCTAGGTATGATGAGGATGATGAAGCCAAATTAGATACTAATGAAGTTAATTATGATTCTCAAGCATATGTGTATGAACAATTTAATATTGATGAATATGAAGGAGAGTGGCAAGACATTGGGAGGTATCTTAGTACTTTGATCAGATCACCTTCATGGTCTTCAAATAGATTTAGGAATATTAGAAAAAGATCTTTTAATTGTTTCTTAAAAGATGGACTAATTTGGAGACATGCAAGGGGGAAGATTAAATTTCCACAAAGGCTACTAGGAACTAGGCATCTTCAAATGCAAGTCATGAAAAATATGCATGATGCTTTATGGGCTGGACATAAGGGATTTGTAGCTACTTATGAGAAGATTAGAGAAGGTTATTGGTGGCCAGGCATCTATGTTAATGTAAAGGACTATGTGAATTCTTGTGATATATGTCAACTACATTTGTCAGTTAAGCATAGGGATCCATGGCACCCAACCTATCCACCATGTATACATTATAAGTGGGTAGTTGATTTAGTGATCGTGCCCAAAGGTATAGATAGGATGCGATACATAGTTCTTGCACGCGAAGACCTTACAAACCATGTAGAAGGCCGAGCTCTACGATCTAAAACCACATTCAATGTATGTAAATTTCTTCTTGAAGATGTAATTTCAAGATTTGGTTATATTGAAAAGGTAGTAGCTGATAGGGGAGAATTAGATGCACAGGAGGCTAGAGATTTCTTTGTTAGGCATGGAATTCGTTTATCCCTTACCACTGCTTATAACCCTAAAGCTAATGCAAAAATAGAAAGAGGGCATTCTCCTATTATTAAGGCAATTTCTAAAGCTTGCAATGGAGAACTTAAGAATTGGCCAAAATTTTTGCCATTTGCACTAGAATGAAGGGGTTTATGGTGGCAGAGCTAATATACTGCGAGAAGCCTATTTTTCTTGTGCATACTCAAATCCTTACTTGGGCTACTCTTCCATGGGAAGATAATGTGTCTATTGAAGATTTATTAGCTCTAAGAATTCAACAACTTAAGCAAGCGAATGAAAGATTAGAAGAAGCTTTAGCTAAATTGAAAGATTCTCGACTTAAGACTAAGAAATATTTTGATAAGTCACATAGGTTAAGGCCAAAGCCAATACAAATAAATGATTGGGTTTTAATTTATGATAGTACGTTTGATTCTCAGTATGATGCTCGTAGGAAATTAAAAAAGTGTTGGTTTGGACCTTATGTGGTGATCAAAGTTTATAATAATGGAACGTATGCCTTAAGAGAATTAGATGGAATACCTCTTAAGAATTTAATTGCAGGTAAAAGAGTTAAATTATTCAAACAAAGAAATGAAGAAAATTATGACTTATTATATAATGAAGAATGTGAAGAATGAATGAATTTTCATTGATAGAAATGATGTATGAATTTTCTTTTAAATATTTTTTCTTTTACAACTATGAAAATAAAAGTTTATTTATGAAAACTAATTTTACTTGTGAGTTTAGATGTTGTTGGTCTTTAGTAGGAGTTGAAGATGCTTTTTGAGCAAATAAACTAAAAATTGTTTTATGATAAAGCTGAAGATAAGAAGCATGGAGAGGAAGTTAATTTCAGGTTGTATTTTTCTATGTTCTAATTTTTTTATGGTTTTATTTATGCATATCATTTGTATTCATAATAACAAATATATTTATAAATTCTAGGGTGAGAATTATCACATTATAAAGAAAATCTATTTAACCACAATAGGAAAACAAACATGATTTAGGTTTCTAAGTTTATGAGTTAAGTGAGGATTTGCATTATGGGCAAAAGGATTTGTAGTTCATTGCAAATAAAGGAAGTAATTTAGCATATAGATGCATGATCCATGTCTATGAAATCCTAGGTCTTTCTTATACATATATCTAGAACCTTAGCTTGGAATAAGGGGTTAAGCCTTTCCCCTTCAAAACAAAAAAGTTGTGAATGTAACAAAAATATTAAAAAAATTTAGAAAAATAGAAAAATGAAAAGAAAAGAAAAACATTATGATGATCGGAAGTTATACCTTCTTTCATCCCAAAAAGGTATCACCTATATGGAAAGCAAATAAAAATTGGGCAAACAAGGCGGATGTCTGTATGAGTAGATTTAGTTGATTTCTTTGCCATGATTGATTGCCTATATGTAAGTTCATGTATATGACGAAACCAGAGTTTGAGTGGATAAAAAAGACTTTTGTTTCATAATGATCTTTACAAAGCTTATAAATGGATGAAATTTAGATTAATGTTTTGTTGACTGACCCGGTTGATAGCTTAGCTTTATAATTTGATGTTTTTATTACCATATTAAATTTAAATAAAATTCATGAGCATTTTGCATAAATAAATTATATTGAAAAGTTTACAACTAATTGATAAAAGAATTGATGTTGTGATATGGTTAGTTTTCAGGATGATCCAAATGTTGCTATCTTCGATCTGCAAATTGGCCCATCGAGCCGATGTGCAGGTTTGGTGGAGGCGAATGTCGGAAAGTTTTTCACCTTCTAGTTCATGTCTAGGAAAATTAAAACATTTTTATTGGTGATATCTAACCCTTCTATAACACTTTTGATCAGCTATTTTGCTTGGAATTAATAATTCTGAAAGTGTTGCAGGTCTAAATTAATGAAGACAACATGTGCTCATATTAGGGTTTACCCTAATTGAACATTTAATGTGCTTTTGTACTCATATAAGCAAGAAATATGGGTATAAATCCCTAGGGTTACATTAAGTTATGTGTATTTAAGTTAGAATGTTAATTCTAGGGTTAGTGCAAGGGTTCCCAAGGGTTGTTTAGTATGTTTATGTATGTAGGGTTGAGTGTCAATGAATATTAACATTTATCCTAAGGGTGCAAACATTTAATTTTTATATTCAATTAAATTATTTATAAATTATATATTTATTTATTATAAATTAATTTATGATTAAACTAGCTAACTTATTAGTGTGTTAGTATATATTAACATTAAGGTAATTAATTAAATTAAACCCTTAATGTAAGCTTAAAGTAAATGAATTAATAAATTATAAAAAAAAGGTTAATTGAATTAAAATGATAATTAAATTGGATAAATAATTAGTGGTGTGTGTGATTATGTATTTAAAGAATGGTGAGAAAAAGATGTACATTTAAAGTGTGAGAAAGTTAGATTAAAAGAATGGTGAGAATTGGTGTAGAATAAAAGAGAGGAGAAGAAAAGATATGCAAATAAAGTGATTAAAGTAAAATGAAAAGTGTGGTGAGTGGTAATGAGTTAAAGTGTGGATGAGAAAAAAAAGCCAAAACTAAAAGAGTGGTTTGCATAAGACTGTCTGTGTATAATTATATGTGTGTTGAGCTCTATTCTCTCCTAATGTTTTCTTGCAGTTATTATTTCAATTTCTCCACTTCTTTTGCTTTTATTATCTGTGTGCTAGAGAGAGACTATGTGTTGCTTTCATATGCCTATTTGAGTGGATCCACATACATGATTCACATTTGCTTCCCATGTAGCATTGTATAGTTAAGGGGACTATGTGTCCCTTGAGCAAATTAACGGTCTAATACTGAGCGTCGGAGAGCTTTGTGCCTACTCGGAGATAGACAACTTCTTTATGGTGTTTGGAGCGCATCTTCAATGATGTCTCTTTCCCAGACAATTTTTCATTCACTGCTTTCTATCCTGACCTAGAATGATTGATCGGTCGAGGGGAGCATCACATCTGTATGTATGCAAAAGTAATGAAATAGCCTTCCTTTAATAGGTCACGGATCTGGACTTTTCCAAGTCAATTCGAGAATCATGTTATATCTACAAACTGTTGCTCCTCCCTCGAAGTTATTCTTACTCGCAGCAGATATGAGTGTCTGAAGTGTCATGCATGGACCCCTTCCTATTGAGTTAGCAGCCTACAGCTAATAGCGATTCCAGAAATGGAGAGAAGGGCTGAAAATTCTATGAGAGCCATCGTTTTCTCCCCTTCTGCCAAACGTCAGCATCCGATCAAGCCTCCTCTCTTGCCTACTCTTCCTGAAAACATCAAGTCCCCTCTTCTCTTCCACATACCCACTCATGCGTGTCCCTTTTGATCACATGCATTTCCTTTCATAAATGGCAGCAACCTTCAAATCCTTCAATTTTCTTTGAATCATGAATACTCAGATTTATTCTCTAGCAAGGCTTCTTGTATCGATATCACTAGGAAGACGCACGTGGATAGAAGTCTCCACAACAGCGCATTTGTGAGAAGATTCATCTTGATGGGAGTCTATCTGATTGGATTGAGATGATTTGGTCCTAGCTTTCTTGGGCCGAGGGATGCCAAGCTCAGTCCCTTGCGACTGTGCTGCAGGAGGCTAGTTTGTTTCTGCATGAGTGTCGGTAGCAGTTGGCTCGTACTCGGCAGAGCGAGCGCTGCCTACGCAGGAGTATTGCCTCCCTTCAACCGCTCTTCAAGCATCGCCTAGCAAACAATACAATGAGAAACATACTATGCAATATCTTTTTCCATGTTAGGCCAAAAGAAGAAATCTTTACATGTGGAAATAGTACTTTGTATGCCCCTATGACCCATATATGGTGGTTCATGCATCTCTTTCATAACAAACTCTTTGAATATTTGTGTAATGCATAACTTGTGTTGGAAATACAAGAATCCATTATGAAATGTGTAATGATCCTCATGATGTGATGTGGAGTTATTGAAAGCAATCCATGCTTGTGAAAAATACAGGTCACATGCATAAGTGGAAATCATATCATGAAATGAATAAATTTGAATAGCAGAAATATTATTAATTGAAATAGTAGTTGTTTGTGGGGATGGGCGACGACTTAAAGCATCAGCAACAACATTAGCTTTTCCTGGGTGATATTGAATTAGAGGTTGGGAGTTTTGTAGAAATGAAGCCCATTTAATATGTCTATCAAAAATCAATGGTTGATGTAATAAATGCTTAATAGCTTGTTGGCCGGTTTTAATTAGAACTTCCAACCCATAAGGTAATGTTTCAAAATTTTCAATGCATGCACAACAGCTAACAGTTCCTTACCATATGTACTATAATTGCATTCAGAAGGTTTGAGTTTCCTAATTTCAAATGCAAGAGGATGATTAAAACAACATCTATACCAAAACCACTAGCATCTGTAACTACGTGAAATGGTTGTGCAAAATCAGGTAATTGCAGAACAGGCACATGGGAAATACGAGAAAACCAACAAAGGATTCAACAATAGAGTATTCAAGATATACTCACAGAACTTCAAAGGCAAATCCAAGAGTTGTAGGTCATTATAAGTCAATCTTCTTCAAGTACCCCCATGACAACTAACATGAAGAAAAGTCCAAAAGTTAGCATGCTTGAGAAATTTTATGGGACAAGATCAAAGTTTCGAGGATTTGTGCAACAAGTGAAGCTTTCGATGATGCTTCTCAAGTAGGACTCATAGGAACTCTATTATGTGGTCTTGCTCTTTCATGGTTTGCACCTATCCTTGAGAAGGCCATGGATATTTTGCATGATTTCAAGGCATTTATTCGAGAGTTCACATCTTTGTTTGGAGATACCAATTGTTCACGTGTTGCTGAAACAAAGCTAAGGAAGATACATCAAGGAAATAGGCATGTGTCTACCTATGCATCAAAATTTAGATAAATCATTTGTGATTTGACATGGAACGAGGATTATTTTATCAACCAATTTCGATGGGGCTTATGTGACGATGTCAAGGACCTCATATTAACCATGCCCAAGGTAAATACTTTGAATGAATTCATGAATCAAGCAATTGAATGTGACAATAGGTTGTTGAGAGAAAGCAAGAGAAGAAGATTTCTCTTCATGATCGAGAATACAAGTTTACCTCAGTTCCTCAACAACATATGTTGGAAGAATCTCAACCCGAAACCATGTAGTTGGATAACATTAGGGTCAGACGACTTACACCAAAGAAAAGAAAACATCAAAAAGACAATGGATTATGCTTTTATTGTGGAAATCATGATCATACGGTATTCAAATGTCCTAAGAAGAAGAAGCAAGTTGGAAATAGGACTTCTACAATCACTATGCCACATCACAAGGATCATCATCAGAATCAAAGCGGAATACTTCCTATCATGAGAATTATGGCCTTGATCGTGTACCTAGATACACTACAAACCCTTTCAAGTTTCATCATGGATATCCATCATCATCATGTTCCAGTACCATATACCAAGAGCTCTACAAAGACCAAGAGCTATGAAGATTCAAGTTCTAGAAGATCTTGCATTCACATAACCGCTTCTCGTGGAACTCGTCGCTTGAGGGGGAGGTGATTTCATGGACACAAAGGAAACCATCTTAAACCTTAGATTCCATGTGACTTTCCATATCTCATGATTGGCTAAGATTTTGGAGAAACTAATACTTCCATTGCGTTCAGAACGTGCAAAAACCCCAAGATTGACTGTCTATTTGCTGAATTCTGACACCCCCGGGTCCTTTTTCTAGTCGATGACACCATCAGGTCGTAACCGCCCTTGGGAACCGCCCTTGAAATATAAGGAGGGGTTGGCCACATTGATAATCAGTATTGCCAATACCAGTCTTGGGAGCTCAAGGAGTCATGACCGCCAAGTAAGTAGTCTTCAAGTTCCAGTTCTAGTTTTTGTCTTGTTCCTTGTTCTAATCTAGTTCTTGGACATCCTATCTTGTCCCCTTGTAATCTCGTAGTACGAGATCTTGTCGAGTTCTTTCTTGTATCTAGTTCATCTCCCAGAAGGGAGTTCTTGTAATCCAGATATCTTGTCTCATACTTACGATCCCGGGTTGTGGGATCTCCTATATCATCTCTAGTCCAGTTTTTCGTGCCTATTGGTCCCGGGCTTTGGGACATCTTGTATCGACTACATCTTCTTGTATTTTTTTCCCTACGTGGGTGTTCTTGTAATCATAAGTGTATTTCCAAAATCTGGTATAGTGAAGTTAGAGAGCACAATCTAGTGCTTCCCCGATAACTACTCCCCATACAAATTTTAGATTTTTCTTTGATAATAAAGTAAGGGGACGGGCTATATAAGAAAATCCATTTACAAACTTTCGATAAAAGCTAGCTAATCCTAAAAACAAAGGGACATCATTCACTGATTGAGGTTTAGGCCATTCTTCAATTACTTTAATCTTCTTGGGATCTACATGAACGCCTTGACTAGAGACGATATGTCCAAGATACTCTATCTCATTTTGGAAGAAACAACTCTCTTCAGAATTAGCATAAAGTTTATTTTTACGTAACAAATCAAAGATTGTTGCTAAATGAGTTTCATGTTCACTGTCATTCCTACTATAAATAAGTATATCATCAAAGAAGACAAGAAAAAATTCTTGGTATTGCAAAATGAAAATCAGCCATAAAACAATCATTATACGAGTCCATAAATGACTTATGTGCACTTGGAAGTGTATGTGTATAATCAGTTATATTATTCACAAAGACAATACATGAGTTATAACCTTTCCTAAAAGCTCGTTTGACTTGTGTATGACTAATGAATGGGAAGGGTTGAAAATCATGCATCGCAGACAGTGAAACATCTTTATTTCGAAATTCGAAAGTAATCATGTGTGTATCATAATCAATGCAGGGGTTGTAATTATGTTGAAACAACTTGCCAAGTATAACATCATATGATTGCAACGGAGCAATTAAAAATGAATGTTCATCTACATATGAGCCTATACAAATTTGAACATTATGCACCTCATTCGTAACATTATACCTATTCCCTATAAACGCAACCTTAACATTATACATAGAAGGATGAGTAGTAAGGTTAAGATTTTTAACTAGCTTATGAGAAATAAAATCATGCGAGCTACCATCGTCGTGTAAAACATTTACTACTATGCCATTAATAGTGACATGCATGCAGAGTAGAGAATGGTTAGAAATTCGGTTACCAAGAGTACTAAGTTCTTGCTCTAATACTTCTTCAGACTAGTTAGGTTCAGTGTCAGCAGGAACAACCTCCATGTTGTGTACTTGAGCTTCAATGGGTTGCCTATTAGTAGGTCTCATCCTACAGGAAGCTTTGATATGACCAATCTTTCCACAATTCCAACAGTTATACGGGGTCGTTTTTGTTGAGCATTCATCATCGTATTTTGAAGAGTGGTAGGTTTGTGAGGTTGGCCAAGGGTTGATTTGTTGGATGGTACTAAACGGAATTGAGGAGGACGTTGGAAAGTAGATGAGGCAAACAAGGACGCTTAAAAGGAAAATTAGCTTTGACGGGCGGTTGACATTGACGAATTTGTTATAAGCAAAGTGTTTTGGTGATAGAATGGAACTCCTTTTCAGCATCATGCGTGAAAGAGATAGCTTCATACAAGGTTGTAGGTCGTAGGGTATGGAGCTTGGCTTGGATTCCCATCTCCAAGCCATCTTCATATTTTCGTTGCAAACTTACTTTAGGAACCTGCTCAAGTGAACGAAGTAATAAAAGATACTGCCAAAAACGTTCAGTATAAATGGATACATTATCTCCTTCTCTCCGTCCGAAAGTTTTCCATGCACGACGCACATGTAGATGGAATTGGGAAGGAAGGAAAGACTTCTTAATTTTTGCCTGAAATGTCTCCCATGTGGTAGGATGGGAATATGACTCATCAGAGTAGAAATCGTCGAATTGAGAGAGCCATGACAGGACAAATTGGACATCCTTTCGTCCATCGAATCTGGAGAATTGGAAGTTCTTAGTACCTATCTTGGAACTTGCACCTTCTTCTTGTGCAGTGATAATCGCTTTCACCACTTTGATTAAGCTATGATCATCACTTTGTACTTGCTGGAGTATAGCATCACGTTCTTGTACAGCTTGTTGAGTTGCTTGAAGTTCTTATCGCATAAGCTCTATTTGTTGCTCGAGTGAGACCCCAGGTAAAGGTGAAGTGCCAAAATCCTCCATTGTAGCAGGGTCCATATCTAGAGAACAAACTCTTTTAAACTATGTTGGATCCTCAATCTAATAGGTTAGTTAAAAACCTCGTTCTGAGAGCTTTCCAATGATATATTATATGCTAAAATTCAAATTATATATTGTAAATTATGCCCTATTCTTTGATGCACTCCTCTAGAAAATCGAGGGGTGCTTCCACATGTGTGAGATCATCTTGGAAATTGTAAAAGGAAGAGGGAGGTGAAAGTTGATGTAATTATGACAAAAGGGAGATAGAGTGATAACTCAAAGAGATGGAGTAGTGGTTAAAGTACTTCCCTTGTAAGTAGGAGGTTGTGGATTCAAATCCTCCTACCTTAGGGAATCTAAAACTCTCTATTGCCACTCAAAATTAAAATTGCCTCGCCCATTGCCAACGGTTGCAATGGTCGCCAAGGGAGCCTTGGATGCCAATGTTGCCAATGTATTGCCTAAGTTCTTTGCCTTAGTCGACACCTTAGTCAATGCTTTTGTCGACGCCTTAGTCGATGCCTTGGAGTAAGTGAAGGTGTAAACATAGGTGTAAATGTAGGTTCTGGTTCTGGAACTCGAACAGAGACAGAGGCAGAAGCAGAAGCGGAAGCAGAACTGGACGTGGACGTGGATTTGGATTCAAATTTCGATTCGGATTCGGATTCGGATCGCGAACAGAGAACGTAAACAGGAATCAATCGTAGAGATAAACACAAATAAATCCCTTCGGAGTAATATGTGCTAGGTTCTGATACCACTGTTATCAGGTCCTTCAGTGCGCACACACACAGAGGCAGAAAGAAGACAAATCAGGAATCAAAAACAGAGAAACAATCGACGCGATATTGGGTGCAATCTCCCCCCGTGTATTCTGCTGGACGAGTCTCTCAAAGTACATGTATTTATAGGTTTATTTCTATTATATCCCGAAAATAAAAGTTACATGAGGCCCGTCACTTTAAGAAGCGTCTTTTAGGAAAAACTACTTTATTTGCGAAAGGTGTCGCTTTCTAAAGAGAACCACTACTTTTACAATAAGATAAACCTAAATATAACTATTCTAGAAGTCTTCGATTTAGTCTTCAAATTTATTTATTTACGTGCATCCACTTGTATCCACGCCCTCATGCTTCTTCACCTGCTAGATCAAACACAACCACATTAAAACCTTCTGGACATTTAAAACATTAAAAATACATTTAACCTTCCATGATTCCATAAAATACAACAGTATGTATAAACTCAATGCCTAAGAAAGAGCACAACACACCAAGATCTTTTCTATCAATTTCTTTAATGCTTTCTTCATTATCACCACCTATATCAAGTCATCAAAATACATAGCCACAATCATGATGCCATCATCACCCTTCCTTGCATATAATGAATGATCAACATGACACATAGAAAATCCAATGGTGGTTAAGTAATCAGCAATCTTGCATACAAAGCATGAGGGACTTGCTTAAGTCCATACAAAGCCTTTTGCAACCAACAAACATATCTGGGTGCTTTGAATCTTCATATCCTTGTGGTTGGTCCATGTATACTTCTTTCTGTAACTCACCATGTAGGAAAGCATTCTTCATTTCCATATGATGCAAAGTCCATCCTTTTGATGTAGCTACTACAATAAGTGTTCTGACAATATACATTTTAGCTATAGGACTAGATGTTTCCTCATAGTCAATGCCATATATCTATGCATATCCTTTTGCTACCAATCCTGCTTTGAACCTGCTTATGCTACCACCAGCATTGTGCTTTACCTTGTAAATCACTTGCAACCTATGGATTTCTTTCCTTATGGTAATGGAACGAGATTTTATGTATGGTTTCCATAAACAATAGCCATCTCCTCATCCATATCTTTTTTTCAATCTACATTTCCAATTGCATCTTCAAAATAAGAGGGTTCAGCTTCCTGTATTACCTTTTTCATGTAGGCACAATGACAAGCCATGTAAGTGTCATACAATCGTTGCACTAAATTCCGCATCCTCCCAAATTTTCTTGGTCCTGGGTCACTTCTTCTTGTATCATCTTCATGTACCTTTCTTACTCTCGAAGTCTTCACAGAGGGAAATCCAAGTTCCTCATCAAGGATCTTTTTTGAATTGCTTGAATCTCCATCAATATCTTCAAAACTTGTAGACATTTTACTACTAGCAGAAAGCTTTTCTTTACCTTTCTTGGATGTATTTGATGAATTTTTTGGACTGAAATTTCCATGCAATCTTCCATTCCATGGATTTGGTTGGAACTATTCCTTGGTGACGCATCCGATCCACTCAAAACTTGAGATTCTGCACTTGATTTTTCAGCATTTTCTTTGTCATTTGGTTCAAAATTAAGTCCATCTTTAGCACCTGCATAGAAGCTTGATATTTCATCAAATACCACATCTCTTCAAAACTTTTCTTGTCATGTGAGTGGGTTACAATATTTATATCCCTTTTTCCCAAGAGAGTGTCCAATGAAGATACATTTTTTTGCTTTTGGATCAAGCTTCATCCTCAAATCACGTGGAATATGTATATATGGAATATAGCCAAAAACTTTCATGTGTGATAACTTTGGCTTTTTACCTGTGAACTTCTCTTCACGTGTAACTTGATATATTGCAGTAGTCGGAGCTCTGTTTATGATGTATATAGCAATGTGCATAGCTTCTACCCAATAACAATAAGGCATATTCTTCTCAACCATCAAGGCTCTTGCTATTTCTCCAATATATCTATTTTTTGAATCTAGCAATGTCATTTTGTTGTGGTGTGTACGTGCATGAAAACTAACATCAAATTCCATGACTTTTTAGAAAGTTGCTGAACTCATTTGACATATATTCACCTCCTCCATCATATCTTAATGTTCGAACATACTTCCTAGTTTTCTTTTCCACCATAGCTTTGAAATTCTGGAAGTGAGTGAACACCTCACTCTTCTCTTTCATGAAATATACTCATACTTTTCGTGTATGGTCATCAATGAAAGTAACATAAAACCTACAACCACCCATACATGTGGTCCTTGCAAGACCCTAAACATGTGTATGTACTATTTCCAGCACATTCTCACTAACATGCTTGTCATGCGAATTTCAACCTCTACAAGTTTGCGTGTCCAATTTGTTGATGGAGAGTGTTAATGTCCAAAAGAACAAGCTACTCTTCAAGTTAGAACAACTCTATAACAAGAGTAACTCGAAACTTTCACCAATTTGGAGGATCAATACTCAACTTCTAAAATTTTCAACAAACTGTGAAGAAGATGTCTACACAGAAAGTTTGCTGCACATAACGCACTGATTGACTTAGCAAACGTGTAAAGTTTTTTATGAAACTTTGTGTAGGGTGTTGCCTATAGTTTTCGCACCTCCTCCAAGTTAAATCATTCCAAAAGACTCAGTAGATCTTGAGAAATGATCTAAACAAGTCGTCTAAAACTATAGTTCTTTACAGTCGACTTTGACACCTGCAACTTCTAAAGCTTGGTTCTCTCAATCTAGAACCCCTTTATGCAAATGCTTTTAGCCATAGATGGCTTGCCTTCCAACTTAGATTTTGACTCCTCATTTGTGCAAAACTTTATACTGTGCACTAAGAATTGACCATTTGTTTGACTATCGGAATTGCGCCTGTTTTAGAAGACACTTGACACTTTCTCACATATGAATGTTCCTATTCATAATTCTCACAGCCTATTTACAATTAGGCTATCAAACTCTAACCATAGACTCATTAACTATGGAATTAGATACCTACAAAAGGATTTTTGAAATCATCAAGCACAAAAGGAGAATACTCAGAAAGATCGGGTGTAACATTTCTTCATTTCTGAAAAATTTACATCTGAGTGATGAGAGAGATCTTACTCACTTCTAAAGTGTCTAATGACATCTAATTCTACTCAAATCTTGTTCTTACACATTCTCTCATATTTGCCCCGACATTTTTCCTTGTATATATAGTCAAATATTTACAAGCTCATAACTAATCAAAAGTATAAGTGAGCTAACTCTAAATTAATGTACATATGTGTACACATCTTCATCTTCCGGATATGCACTTCCTTCATGCTTCATAACTTGATCTTTTCTTCAGTCCTTGACTTCAGTTCTTCATCAAAACTTCAATTGTTGATTGTCTTGCACCAACAGCTCCCCCTCAATCATCAATTGAGGTTTTCTCTAACTTCTTTATTCCTGCCATGTCTTTGAATCTCTGTAGCTTTGGTCCATCCAAGCTTTTGGTTAGCATATCAGCTATCTGATCTTTTGTTGAAGTATGTATAACTTCAATTTCCTTATCCATCACCTTCTCTCTTAGGAAATGATATTGAATCTCAATATGTTTAGTTCTGGCATGAAAAACAGGGTTAGCAGCTAAATACAATGAACTCATGTTATCTCCATGAATAGTGGGTATACCCTGAATGATGTCAAAACTCTTCATAAGAGTCTTAAGCCATATCACTTCCTTTGCAACTTCAACCATACCTTTGTACTCAGCCTCTGTGGATGATAAAGCAATTGTGTGTTGCTTCTTTGAACACCAAGAGGTTAACTTATCTCCCACATAACACAAGTATCCATATGTTGATCTCCTATCATCAGGATTACCTACCCAATCTGTATCACTATATATCTTGATGTTTGTATCTGATGTAAAACCATAATACAAACCTTCTTTGAGTGTACCCTTAATGTACCTCAACACTCTTTGTCCTGCAACCCAATGTTCTTTCCTAGGACAGTGCATGAATTGAGATAATAGCTACTACATATGACAAGTCAGACCTAGTTAATGTAGCATAGATCAGACTACCAACCAAGCTTTGATATAGCTTCATGTTCTTGAACTCTTCTCCTCCATATCTACTCAATTTATGATTCACCTCCATTGGAGTAGGTGCTACCCTGCAATCATCCATTTTAAACTTGATCAACAAGTTTTTCAAATAACTTTCTTGAGTTACATACACTCCATGTTGAGTGTATGATATCTCCATTCCCAAGAAATATGACAAGTCTCCCAAGTCACTAATCTTGAACTCTTTCTCCATTTGCTTCTTTAGGCTTTGAATGCCTTTCTCATCTGTACATGTAAGAATGATATCATCAACATATATGCACATGTAAATGCACCCATCATCACTTGCTTTAACAATCAAGCTACTATCTGCTTTAGATACTTGGAAACCAAGTTCTTTCAAGAACTTCACAAGTCTATAATTCCATGCCCTTGGGGCCTGCTTCAAACCATACAAAGCTCTCTTGAGCTTACATACATGATCTGGATACCTTTCATGTATGAATCCTTGTGGTTGCTCCATGAAAACATCATATGAAATGTAACCATTTAAAAAAGCATTCTTCACATCTAATTGACATAATTTCCAACCTTTACATGCAGCAATAGCTATGAGTGTCCTGATGGTTGTCATCTTTGCCACAGGACTATAGGTATCATCATAATCTATACCATATGTATGAGCAAAACCTTTCACAACAAGTCTAGCTTTATATCTAGACACACTTCCATCTGCAAACCTCTTTGTCTTATAGACCCATTTGCATCCAATGATCTTCTGACTATTTGGTTTAGGAACCAAATCCCATGTCTGATTCTCCATCAATGCATCATACTCTTCCTGCATAGCTTTCTCCCAATTTTCCTTACCTTTTGCCTCTTCATATGTAGAAGGGTCTTCATCTACCTTTATCATATAAGTATAATCTTTGGTAGCCAAAAAAGAAGTGTCATAGCTATACCTTGTAGGTTGCCATTTGTGTCTTGATGACCTTCTGAGTTCTCCACTTCTTGAGGTTTCTGGTTCATCACATTTTGGATCAAACCTTGGCACTTCTTCAACTTCAACCTGTACTTCATTGTTCTCCTCTTCATCAAATATCTGAACCTTTGATTTACCTTTCTTTTGATTCACAACTTCTTCATCACCTACATAAATATTGATTGTACCTGCATACCAAGTACCTTACTCATCAAATGTAACATCCTTTGATACAAGGAATTGTTTTGTGGATGGACTCCACAACCTATATCCCATCTGCTTATCATCATATCCAATGAACACATACTTTTCAGCTTAAGGTTCCAATTTGTGCCTCAACTGAGATGGCCCATATGCATATGCCAAACATCCAAATACTTTGCAATGATCTAGAGTAGGTCTCTTACCCCACCATGCCTCATATGGTATCATACCCTGCAAAGCTTTACATGGTAATCTATTAACCAAATATGTGGTTGTATTTACAACCTCAGTCCACAAATAATGTGGGCAATTTTTCTCCTTCATCATGGATCTTGCAAACTCAACAAGAGTTCTATTCCTCCTTTCTGCTACACCATTTTGTTGAGGAGAGTACCTGCAAGTAATTTCCCTTTTTATACCTGCATTCCACAAGTAATCACTGAACTCATTAGAGAAATACTCTCCCCTCCATCTGACCTTAGTCTCTTCAAGTTATGACCTGTAATTCTCTCTGCATACACATGATAATGTTTGAATGTATTGAATACATCTTACTTATCTTTGATCACATAGATAGTGATCCATCTGGTAGCATCATCAACATAAATCACATAATACCTTGAACCATTGATACTAAAAACCTTTGATGGTCCCCACACATCTGTGTGTACCAATTCAAGCTTCTCTGAATACATAAAACTATGCTTGGAATAAGATTGCTTATGAGCCTTACCTAATTGACATGCCTCACATCTGTATGTCATATGTTGATCTGTAACATTACACAATCCAAGCATTGAACCATTGTTAACCATATCTTTGATACCTCTTTCATTAAAATGTCCAAGCGTTTTGTGCCAAAGATCTAACTCAGAGATCTTATGTCCTCCATAAGTGAACAAGGCATGACCAACATTACCTTGAATCTTCAATGTGAACATTCTTCCTTCTTTCTTCCCTGAAACAATTTGTTTATACCCATTGCTAGGGTCTTCCACAAGCACTCCTTCATTAGTGAACCTAACTTCATAACCTTTTTCAACAATTTGTCCTACACTTATCAGATTCTTAGGAATTGTAGGAACATACAAAACCCTACTCAAGAGAGTACTTCCATCCTTGGCCTTCACTGATCCAATTGACTTCACATTATGCTTTGTATTGTCACCTGTTTGAACTACATGATTACTTACCTTATTCTCCAAATCAGTCATCAAAGCTATGTTGCCACTCAGGTGATTGCTACACCCTGAGTTAATGTAGAAGACTTTGCCTTTCACAAGTTGCATTCATTATCAATGTTGAATACTCCTTCTGATCTGAAGCATAATTGTAGTAGGTATTGTTGTATTGTTGGCTTTGGAATCCTTTACCTGCATTTCTTCCAAAGTAGCCTCTACTACCTCTACCTCTGAAATTACCTCTTTGATTTCTGCCACCTCTTCCTTTTGAATTAAAGTTCTGATTATATCCACCATTATTCTGAGTATTATGCGAACAATCATTAGCTAAGTGATTTGTCTTACCACAAATCCAGCAAGCTTTGACTCCATCTTTATTACTTCTGCCACTTCCTCTACCTTTGCCACCTCCTCTTCCTCTTAGGAAGTTAGCTTGGCTAGTTGTACCTTCATCTTCATTTGCTTGTTGCTTCCCTTTTATATTCTTCTTCTTATCCTTCGAATACATTGCTTGACCTGCACTTTTATCACTTTCACCTTTGACATTCTGCTCAAAGGTTAGCATGTGTCCTAGCAACTGATTTAAATCAGGAGTAAAATGATCTAGTGATAATTCTGTAGACAAAATGAATGGATTCCATTTTTCATCACCTCTCAAACCTGTAAGGATTTGCCTTACCAATTTATCTTCATCAACCGCTCCTAATGCATCTGCAATGTCCTTCATCCTTGTTACATAATCTGAGATAGATTGAGAGGCCTTCTTCTTAAATGTGGTAAACTCTGCCCACAAGGATGCCTTCGTTGACTTTGTGGTATTTTGGAAATGCTCCTCCAAAGCATTCCATATATCACTTGCACTTTCAAGTCCTCTAATGTGAGGTAACATGTAATCATTGACTCCTATATAGATAATGCTCCTAGCTTGAGCATCTCTCTTCATCCAAGTCTTCAAATATGATAATTCATCCCTAGTTGGAACACTAGGATCTCTCAACTAAGGATTTTCTTCTTCACCTGTAATATAACCTATCAAATGTTTGCTCATAAGATGAGCTTCCATCCTCATTGACCATGCTGGATAGTTCTCTCTATCCAACTTCTCTATCTGAAGAGAATCTCCCATCCTTTCTTCACCTGTGTATTGAATTCTTCAAACTTTATGAGGAATAAGATTACCTTTACTTCGATTGAAATTCCTTTTGACCTTCTTGATAACTTCTCGTCTCCTTCTCAAGCTTTGCTTTCAAGCTTTCACCTTTTGAACCCTCGAGTGTTGAATTCTTTATAGCTGCAGCAGTCAGGTTCGTGCTTTCTTCAGTTTTGATGCTTCCTGCTCTGATACCACTGATGGAGAGTGTTAATCTCCAAAAGAAAAAGCTACTCTTGAAGTTAGAGCACCTCTATAACAAGAGTAACTCAAAACTTTCACCAATTTGGAGGATCAATACTCAACTTCTAAAATTTTCAACAAACTGTGAAGAAGATGTCTACACAGAAAGTCTACTGCACATAACTCACTGATTGACTTATCAAACGTATAAAGTGTTTAATAAAACTTTGTACAGGGTGTCTCCTATAGTTTGCGCACCTCCTCCAAGTTAAAGCATTCCAAAAGACTCAGTAGATCTTGAGAAATGATCTAAACAAGTCACCTATGTCTAAAACTGTAGTTCTTTACAGTCGACTTCGACACCTATAACTTCTAAAGCTTGGTTCTCTCAATCTAGAATATGTTTATGCAAATGCTTTTAGCCATAGATGGCTTACCTTCCAACTTAGATTTTGACTCCTCATTTGTGCAAAACTTTATACTGTGCACTGAGAACTGACCATTTCTTTGACTATCAGAATTGCGCATGTTTTAGAAGACACTTGACACTTTCTTACATATGAATGTTCCCAATCATAATTCTCACACCCTGATTACAATTAGGCTCTCAAACTTTAACCATAGACTCATTAACTATGGAATTAGACACCTACAAAAGGATCCTTGAAAGGATCAAGCACAGAAGGAGAATACTCAGAACGATCAGGTGCAACATTTCTTCATTTCTCAAAAATTTACATGCATTAGGGGAGAAAGTGAACCCTGCATGGGCCTTGTAAGGATCCCTAATTTTTAGGGATTAAAATTAATCATGTTTGGTATTGAAGATGAAAAAAAACCACTAGTGGTATTTGATTTAAAATCATTATTTTGAAAAATGCTATATTTGAGTTCTTTGTTGGGATGAGGTCGTGGCTTTTGAGAGCCCTACGATGTTCATCATGGACAGAGGAGATCGAATACAGTATGTCTGGCAGAACATGACAAAATAGTGATCTCAGTGTACTAGATTTATGGCTATCCACGACCCTTAGATATTTGGCATGGACGGACGCGATTAGAGAGCTTTTCTCTGGCAGAAAACGACAAATCTGAGAAGTAACATCATGTTTAAGAGGTTGGGAAAAGGAGGAGAGAGAGTCTACAGCGCACAAATTCACCACCATTAGATTGGGCTGAATCGACGCTCGCGATGGGCATCCGGATTTCTGGCAGAAAACGACAAACAGAAGGTCATGTCCATCATGATTGCCTTGGGAAAGATAGAGAGAGAGTATTCTATTGAGATTTGCAGCAGATCTAGACCATAAGATGCATATGAATCGGACGTCTCAAACTAAAGCGCATTTTTGTGTGACTTGAAGACCGTTCGATTAAAGTTAGATCCAAGAGTTTCAATTCAAAGCTTCTGAATCCTCTAGAGGGATAATCTCAAGCATTGGATCGGCACATCATCCAACGATGCACAGCCAAAGGCGCATTTCCTCTTCAATTTAAACTCAACCGTAGGATTTTCTCCATATCGAAGGGTGCGAATCATACGCGAGTTGCAAATTTTGAACTTTGTGGGTCCTTGAAACCACTAACAAAGAAAATCCTAGTTTTCTCACCAGATTTTGGTTGTTTTGACTACCCCAAACCAAGGGAAACCTAGGCCTAGCCTACTTGATTGAGGCTCTAGACTGTGGCCACCACCCTCCTCTCATTGGTCCATCACTAATCACCCCTTAATCTAAAAGGCCCATTCAGGGTTCATTTTTTCCCCTAATGGTGAGTGATGAGAGAGATCTTACTCACTTCTAAAGTGTCTAATGACATCTAATTCTACTCAAATCTTGTTCCTACACACTCTCTCATATTTGGCCCGACATTTTTCCTTGTATATATACTCTATGTCAGCAATAACTCACCTTTTGCAAACAGGGTTCCATTCATCTCAAGAACTTTCACATTTAAGGTAAACATCCTACCTACTTTGTTTCCTTTGGCAATCAATCTTCCATCCTGTTTGTACTCTTCTACATATAATCCATCAGCGTTGAACTTGACTTGTAATCCTTGGTCAATCATTTGTCCAACAGAAACCAGATTCTTTGTTATATTTGGAACATGCAACACACCATCAAGATGTTTTACTTTGTCATCCTCCATAGACAATGCTATGTTTCATGTATGCTCAATAGGTTGTGATGTGCCATAACCTGGTTCAACATATCCAAGAACTTGCAGTTTTTGCAAACTAGTAAACCATTCTACATGACTAGTCATGTGATCTGAATCATTTGAATCAACATACCAGACATTAACATTTGATTTTGAAACATTAGCATACATTGTATTCATCATATGATGTTGAACCATAAACAGTTTCTCAGAATCATTTGCATTTGTCGATCCATAGTTGTTTTGTTTCCTTCTATTATTTTGATTCTCCAACCTGCAATCATGTTCAAAGTGTCCAGGCTTACCACAATTCCAACATCCTTTACTATCATTACACAAATCATTTCTTTAAAAATTTCTATAGCCTCTTTGGCTCCCCCTGCCTTGAAACTATCCTCTACCTCCTTCATGATTCTGATGTTGACCTTGGTCTTGGTTACTATTTGCTCTTCCACTTTCAAAACCTCTATCTCTGCCTCTTGCTCTGCTAGAGTAGAATACCTTCTTCGACCTAGGTTTACCTTGGGAGTTTGAGTCCACATCAAGATTCTTTTCTTCAATAATCAACATGGACACTAGATCAACAAAGTTGAGAATATTTTTCCTTGTCATCGTCAGCTACATTCACACCAATAGATGCAATGACTCACATATGCTTTTGATTTTCAGGATGTAGTCACTTACCGACATGCCCTTTTTCTCCAATGTATGCAGCCCGTTCTTGAGTTGTAATTTTCATGCCTTTGTATTGATCTCATACAATGTGACCAAACTATTCCAAGCCTCAATCGGAGTCTTGGCATCTTGTACGTGCCCAATCATGCTATCCTGTATGCTAACAAGTAGTCAATACATTACCTTTTGTGCTCCTTGATTCCATTCCTCATATGCTCTTAACTGGTCTCCACTCTGATTCCTTTCTAGAAACTGCGTAGCATTTTCGTTCTCTCCTTTGATGTACTTCCACTAGCCTTTTCCCATCAGAAAACTTATCATTCTAAATCTCCAAGCATGGAAGTTGTTCTTCTCCAACTTATCGCTCGTAAGCTGACTCATTCCATCTTCATTTTCCATTTTTGCAACAATTCACAACACTGCAAAAACGCTACAAGCAATACTTCTACTTAACCATTGTTGCACTATGAGATGATAGTTCAATCTCAGAAAAACACAGTTTCTGTATATCAATAGTACACGAAATCGCTTGAAATTTTGGATCTGAAATACATGAGTGTTGCCAAACAGGACTTAAGTTATAGTTTTGCAAACTAATCTGGTTTTTCTATGGACCCCACCTTGCGGGCTCGAAATATCGAGATGGCTTCGAAACAAAAATTTGAGGTCGTTTGTGAATCGCATTTTCTCCATGCCCTCTCGTGTTCTCTTCAGTGTTGGCCTTCTCCACGAGCTCTCTACATGCACACTAGCTCCGATACCATGTCACGAGGAAGGAGATAAGGAAGAGATCTCATATACACTCTCATAATCAAAGAGGAGCACACACACAAATTGAGACAAGGAAGAATGTCCTTCTTCTTCTTCTTCTTCTTCTTCTTCTTCTCCTTCTTCTTCTTCTTCTTCTTCTTCTTCTTCTTCTTCTTCTTCTTCTTTTTCTTCTATTGCATAAAAGGAATGTACAAGAATGACGTAAAAGAACAATACAGCAAGTGCAATATATAAAGAATAGAACATAATGAAAATCCTAATGTTCGAGAATGAGTGAACTAGCAAGAAACAAATGTGTCATCACTCTCGGTAGATAAATCTAATAAATCTCAATGACGTATCCTTGACATATACTGGCGTGACCACTATACATGTCAAAGAAATTAAGACGTTATACGTGTCAACCTGGATCATCACATATTGAGCTTGATATCTCAACAGTAAGTTGCATGGAATATGGAAAATTGTGAAAATCACCATTCGAGCTACCATCTTTGGATCTACACAACCTATCTCTCTTGGTTCAAATGCAAATGCTTTGCCATGTTTTCGAATCATCCATTCAAATCTCTTCTTTTCTTGTGGAAATACGAAAGTTTCACATCCAATTTCTAATTTTCCTATAGTTTCATCAGTAAAGGTATGACCAATATGTTTAGCATCTCTTAGACTAGGCTCATTAATTACCTCATTTATAATGTTTTGACTTTCTTTGAGTAAAGATTGTGCTACAAGTTTAACTTTCCTATCAAGTCTTGTATTTTGTTTCAATTTGAAGCTCAAACTCTATCTTCTCTTTCTCAATCAAGGATTCAAAGTACTAGGATATAGTCACATAAGCCTTAAGTGAATATGCATTTAAAAATTGATCATAGGATTTCTTCTTTATCATAAATGTTTCAATATTTTCCACTATATCAGAACATGAAATGCAATCAAACAAACTACTAATTTTCTCATCTTGTTAAATCATTCCTTCCTTAGAAAAAAATCTCTTTCTTTTCATGCAATAATCTGCCTCAATTTTTTTATCATGTCCTTATATCTTATAAATGTTGACTCTCCTTAATCACATACAAAATATGAATTTTCTTCCATCATGGTAGAAGGCGAGATTTCAATAAACCTAGTGCCACAATCATCTCGCTTAATCATGGCACTTTTATAAAATCTCGTTCCAAATGTCCAATAGGATCACTTCTTAACAACATTCTATTACGTGGATGATTGACACACATAGTCATAAACTGAACAGACTTAAGTCCATCCCATGAACGAATTTGTGCATATGCACTTCTATCATCAAGGACTCCCTTCATGCCCCACTGATGAATGGTCGGCCCAAAATTACTGGATATGCACAACCATCATGTACGGAAAAATGATGCTCATCACAAACATCTCCTATGGAGATTGGTTCATGAGCACATGCTCCATGTAAAGCTCCAGTTAGGTTATTCACAAGTCATTCTCCATCCATGCTCTTGATCAATAGGCCACTTCTCTTGATCATAGATATTTTTAGAAATCACATTGATTTTCGATCCAGAGTCAATAACAGCAACATAAGGTCTTGGTTTTTCCACCAAGTTTCACCATAGTTTTTGTTGTCCCTCTAGCCCAAAGATTATTTGCATAATAACTTTCAAGTACATTCCAATCTTCCTCATCATCCGGAAGTACTTTAGGTAATCTTCTGAAATCATTACAATTTACTTCTGTTTGAACATTTTAAACCATTCGAACTCGTTCATTTGTTATGGTTCTTCAAAGTATTACGTCTTTTTCTTAAGACTACAAGTAATTCATCAATAAACTCACATTTAGCAATTCACAGTAAATCTTCTAACGGAATAGAAACAATGCTCTTAAGTATATGTCATCAAGCACTTGTTCCAAATCCATTTGTTTCTCCAAATATGAAACTAGTTTGTAAGTAGGACCTTTTTTAGGTTCTTTCTTTTCTTCCTTACTAGTTTCTATCTCAATTGGCTCCTCAATTTTTACTTTCTTTTCACTCTATCTTGTTACTCTCTTATTCAAAACCTAGTTCCTCTCTTCTTGTTTTCGCTTTTCTTCAACATTAACCTCATATGCATACACCATAAATGCATCAACAAGGGACTCCCAATTTGTTTGTGGTCGAATTATATCCCCTACCCTTGTCAATGATTCTACAGGTAGTTTTGCCTTCTTAACAGTAGTCAAAATATTGTCCCATAGATATTCAGGCTCGTGCTCTTGCCCTTGAGCAAGTTTAAACAAGAAGCTAAATGCATCATAAAACATTTGGCTAGTAGAGGCTTCAAAATATTTTCTCAATCCTCCTTTACCAAAATTGGTAGGTACTGGCTTTCCTGTGTAAGTAAAGCAAATCTGGCCATCAATCCACTGCACAAGATTTTTAGCTCTAGCTTCTTGGAAAGACTCACAAAACTTACTAACATGCTCCAAACAATCACACCAGATACATCTTTTGATAAATTCTCTTTTAGGTTCTTGTTTCTCCTTTAACACATTAGACTTCTCCAACATGGTAAATTTTAAATGTAGATCCTTTGTACCTTGAATGATTTCATCCATGTATGCAGGTGGAGCAACTTCTTCTTGTACCTCAAAACAAGATTTTATTTTTGGAGATGGATTTAAGTTATTTTTATCCTCCTAAGGTTTCTTAACGTCCTCAACTTTGTCTTGAGAAATTCGAGATTTCCATCGTTTACGTTTCACAAGCATCAAAACAACTGCTCGCAACTTATCCCATTCAGTATTCAACCCTATTGGTTCAGTTAAATCCTCAAGCAAATTCACTAGCTCTAAGGCCAAGGTCGGATCAGCACTTTGAACAAAAAGCTCAATCTTGTCATGAGTTAATGCATTTTGATCTGCTTCCTCCAATTGACTAAACCTTTCTTCGGATTCATGTAGCAATTCCGTTGCTACAAGTCCCTTATTAGGAGAAGGAACCCATTCTTTAAATGACTGACATATGGGCATAGTCAAGTTCTCTAGAAAATATTCCTCCTTCAAGAGCTTCTTAAGTTCATCCCACATTTTTGCTTGCTCTTGAAGTGTAATAATTCTAGGTTTAATTCCTGCTGTGACCGCTCTCACAAAGTCGGATAATTTCAAAGTCACTAGTACCCCATAAAAATCCAAGTAAAAAACTCAATACATTTCGACCATTAAAGAATCCATGTTCTTTAATAATTGTTTCTAATGGTTGTACCAAGCGGTCTTTATTTATAGTGGTGTTTTGGATCATGGACATAAGTTCTAACAAGGCATTAATGGTTCGTGTATCAAAGTCACCCCTTATTCCTCTTCCTATGGTTTCTTCTCTGATTAGACTCTCGTCGCCCACCTTGCTCTAATTTAAAGTTAAAGTTAGAATCATATTAGATTTAAATCGTGATTTTTGTGTTCCAAATAAAAACCTTTTAAATCATTCTCGATTTAAATATGTCCATACAATTTTTTTCACCTCCTGAACGATTTTTATTTTTTTCCTTTGACTTTGAAGAAGTAGTGTTTGACTCATAATTTGCTTTGGGTTCGATCTTCTAGTTTGTTATAGTGGAGAGTAATGTATCTTAGTATAGAACAACTTGTCTTATGCTCTAGAGATTGGTACTAGATCTTTGATTACCCAAGTTGGTTTCATGTTTGTCTCGATATTTATCCAATTATTATCCCCTCAATAATATCTTGGTTATTGCATATTAGGAAGGTGATGAGGATACTAGCATTGCTTATTTTCAAACGTATACATTATTTTTGCATATGTAGTTTATGCTCCTCATACGTCTACAATAGAAACCTTTATTGGCACTACATGAGCTTTCAAGTCTTGATAATGGATAGTTGTCCCTCTGTATATGAGGACATTCAATACCCAACATTCCCATACAATGTTAACTTGAACATATGGCCATCAACATGTGATCTCTCTCTCTCTCTCTCTCTCACTCACTCACTCATCCAATCAACTCCCATCTCACAAGCTCTCTCACTTGCCCAAATCAAGATCGTTCATCTTCTAATTTATCCTATTTCCCATTCTACTTCTCACACCCACAACTCTCATGCTTTCAAAACTCAACCACTCATCTCACTCAACTACAATCTTGAACTCTCGTATGCACTTCCCTCCTCTTTTATTCTTTCAACCATCATTTCCTTCCTTTCTTAAAAACACTCTCTCTTTCTCTCTTCCTTTTCCCTCTCTAGAACACACAGATACATATAACGGCCTCTAGCTTTTGATCTAAATGAGGAGCGGAAACATTATTTCATTATGCAAAACCCTATCCCGATTGTTCAAAGGAAGCAAAGAAGCTCATGATATATTAAAAAAATAACTATAAGGTTTACTTAATGCAAACAGCTCCCTTTGTTAACATGCTGACATTCAATAGCGCTGGGTCACATTACTCCACAAGTTAGTAGATTTTTCCCACATGTTAGCAACGCAATTTCCTTTAGTTTACTTTTAGTTTGGAAAGTGTATAATTCATTAGCATTTCTTGGTAGTGCACTTTAATCTTTTCCAATACCCTCTATGAAAAAGTAAGCTCGACTATGCTTTTGATCATGCTTTCATTTAACATTAAAGAAAATAGTCTTAAGTGCTTGTACTAGCACATAGAACCTGGAAAAGGGCAACAACATATAGATTTCAATCCTTCAAACTAGGCATGCAGGCTCATGCATCCAAGTGAATAGTTTCAATTCGAAGTGTGGATGGGATCACGTGTCCTTCAAAACAATTATGACATAGAATGATAGAGGATGCATAGGTTGATGCATTCATGCTTCCTCTCAACTCCTTCGAAATTTCTTTCTCCAATACTCATGGTGCCTTGTTTCATACAATAATGTTAACTGTACACTTGACTGTCATTAAGACTCTCAGTCAACTGAACTGAAGGGTAGAATTAACGACTTGATCTTCTATTCATAAATACGATATAGGAATGCAGATAAACTCCCTAGATGATAGCCAAATTTGAGTAGATTTCACTCCTCCTTTAATAAATCCTTGAATTCTCCATCTTATCATTCGCCCTCTGCTTTCTTTTATTTGAGAGTATAAGCCAAAGCTTTTCCTGTGAAAAATCTATATCATCCAACTACTCCTTTATACATGTAAAACTTTGTCATGCTCTATCATTTTCTTGAATCTTTATATAAGTTTGCTCATGTAAACCATCTCATAGTGCTTGGAATAATCAAAGATCTCCAACAAGCATCAATCTTCCCCAAACTTGTTACTTGGTTGTGAGTTCCTAGCAGCATCATCCTCGAATCTCCAAAATTTCGCATCTGAAACGAGATGGTCTCCAAGTCAATTCGAGAATCATGTTATATCTACAAACTGTTGCTCCTCCCTCGAAGTTATTCTTACTCGCAGCAAATATGAGTGTCCAAAGTGTCATGCATGGACCCCTTCCTATTGAGTTAGCAGCCTACAGCTAATAGCGATTCCAGAAATTGAGAGAAGGGCCGATAATCCGGTGAGAGCCATCGTTTTCTCCCCTTCTGCCAAACGTCAATATCTTATCAAGCCTCCTCTCTTGCCCACTCTTCCTGAAAACATCAAGTCCCCTCTTTTCTTCCACGTACCCACTCATGCGTGTCCCTTTCGATCACATGCATTTCCTTTCATAAATGGCAGCAACCTTCGAATCCTTCAATTTTCTTTGAATTATGAATACTCAGATTTACTCTCTAGAAAGGCTTCTTGTATCGATATCACTAGGAAGACGCACGTGGATAGAAGTCTCCAGAACAGCGCATTCCTGAGAAGATTCAGCCTGATGGGAGTCTGTTTGATTGGATTGAGATGATTTGGTCCTAGCTTTCTTGGGCCGAGGGATGCCAAGCTCAGTCTCTTCCGACTGTGTTGCAGCAGGCTAGTTTGTTTCTGCATGAGTGCCGGTAGCGGTTGGCTCGTACTCGGCAGAGCGAGCGCTGCCTACACAGGAGTATTGCCTCCCTTCAACTGCTCTTGAAGCATCGTCTGACAAACAATGCAGTGAGAAACATACTGTGCAATATCTTTTTCCATGTTAGGCCAAAAGAAGAAATCTTTACATGCAGAAATAGTACTTTGTATGCCCCTATGACCCATATATGGTGGTTCATGCATCTCTTTCATAACAAACTCTTTGAATATTTGTGTAATGCATAACTTGTGTTGGAAATACAAGAATCCATTATGACATGTGTAATGATCCTCATGATGTGATGTGGAGTTATTGAAAGCAATCCATGCTTGTGAAAAATACAGGTCACATGCATAAGTGGAAATCATATCATGAAATGAATGAATCTGAATAGCAAAAATATTATTAATTGAAACAGTAGTTTTTTGTGGGGATGGGAGACGGCTTAAAGCATCAACTACAACATTAGCTTTTCCTGGGTGATATTGAATCAGAGGTTGGAAGTTTTGTAGAAATAAAGCCCATTTAATATGTCTATCAGAAATCAATGGTTGATGTAATAAATGCTTAATAGCTTGTTGGTCGGTTTTAATTAGAAATTCCAAACCCATAAGGTAATGTTTCCAAATTTTCAATGCATGCACAACAGCTAACAATTCCTTACCATATGTACTATAATTACGTTCAGAAGGTTTGAGTTTCCTACTTTCAAATGCAAGAGGATGATTAAAACAACACTTATACCAGAACCACTAGCATTTGTAACTACATGAAATGGTTGTGCAAAATCAAGTAATTGCAGAACAGGCGCATGGGAAAGTGCATACTTAACTTTATCAAAAGATTGTTGTTGGCATACTATCATGGACACAAAGGAAACCATCTTAAACCTTAGATTCCATGTGACTTTCCATATTTCATGATTGGCTAATATTTTGGAGAAACTAATACTTCCATTGCGTTCAGAACGTGCAAAAACCCCAAGATTGATTGTCTATTTGCTGAATTCTAACACCCTGACGTCCTGTTTATAGTCGATGATATCATTGATGACATCATCAAGTCATCACCGCCCTTGGGAACCGCCCTTGAAAACCGATATAAGGAGGGGTTGGCCACATTCATAATCATTCTTGGCAATGCCAGTCTTGGGAGCTCATGGAGTCGTGACCGCCAAGTAAGTACTCTTCAAGTTCCAGTTCTAGTTCTTGTCTTGTTCCTTGTTCTAGTCTAGTTCTTGGACATCCTATCTTGTCCCCTTGTAATCTCGTAGTACGAGATCCTGTCGAGTTCTTTCTTGTATTTCCGTAAAACATACCACCATAGCTGAGCTCTTCCTACCAAATAATTGGTAGCAAACTTGACTTTCTCACTTTCTGAATATGACTCATCAGAGTAGAAATCCTCAAATTGAGAGAGCCACGATAGGACAAATTGGACGTCCTTTTGTCCATCAAATCTGGAAAATTGGAAGTTCTTAGCACCTATCTTGGAACTTGCACCTTCTTCTTGTGCAGTGATAATCGCTTTCACCACTTTGATTAAGCTACGATCATCACTTTGTACTTGCTAGAGCATAGCATCGCATTCTTGTACAGCTTGTTGAGCTGCTTGAAGTTCTTGTCGCATAAGCTCTAATTGTTGCTCGAGTGAGACCGTAAAGGTGAATTGCCAAAATCCTTCATTGACGTAGGGTCCATATCTAGAGAACAAAACCCCTCTTTCAAACTATGTTGGATCCTCAATCTAATAGGTTAATTATAAAGCTTGTTCTGAGAGCTTTCCAATTATATATTATATGCTAAAATTCGAGTTATATATTGTAAATTATGCCCTATTCTTTGATGCACTCCTCTAGAAAATCGAGGGGTGCTTCCACATGTGTGAGATCATCTTGGAAATTGTAAAAGGAAGAGGGAGGTGAAAGTAGATGTAAATATGACAAAAGGGAGATAGAGTGATAACTCAGAGAGATGGAGTAGTGGTTAAAGTACTTCCCTTGTAAGTAGGAGGTTGTGGATTCAAATCCTCCTACCTTAGGGAATCTAAAACTCTCTATTGCCATTCAAAATTAAAATTGCCTCGCGCATAGCCAACGGCTGCCAACGGTCGCCAAGGGAGCCTTGGGTGCCAATGTTGCCAATGTATTGCCTAAGTTATTTCCTAAGTTCTTTGCCTTAGTCGACGCTTTTGTCGACGACTTAGTCGAAGCCTTGGAGTAAGCGAAGGTGTAAACATAGGTATAAATGTAGGTGTAAATGTAGGTTCTGGTTTTGGAACTATAACAGAGACAGAGGCAGAAGCAGAAGCAGAAGCAGAAGTGGACGTGGACGTGGATTCGGATTCAGATTTGAATTTGGATTCAGATTTGGATCGCGAACAGAGAACGTAAACAGGAATCAATCGAGAGACAAACACAAACAAATCCCTCATATGTGCTAGGTTCTGATACCATTGTTATCAGGTCCTTCAGCGCACGTACACACAGAGGCAGAAAGAAGACGAAACAGGAATCAGAAACAGAGAAACAGTCGACGTGATATTGGGTGCAATCTCCCCACGTGTACTCTGATGGACGAGTCTCTCAAAGTACACGTATTTATAGGTTTATTTCCTAAAAATAGGAGTTACATGAGGCCGTTGCTTTTAGAAGCATCTTTTAGGAAAAACTACTTTATTTACAAAAGGCGTGCTTTCTAAAGCGAACCACTACTTTTACAACAAGATAAACCTAAATATAACTATTCTAGAAGTCTTCGATTTAGTCTTCCAATCTATTTATTTACGCGCATCCACTTGTATACACGCCCTTATGCTTCTTCACCTGCTAGATCAAACACAACCACATTAAAACCTTCTGGACATTTAAAACATTAAAAATCCATTTAACGTTCCATGATTCCATAAAATACAACAGTATATATAAACTCAATGCCTAAGAAAGAGTGCAACACACCAAGATCTTTCCTATCAAATTCTTTAATGCTTTCTTCATTATCACCACCCATATCAAGTCATCAAAAAACATAGCCACAATCATAATGCCATCATCACCCTTCCTTGCATATAATGAATGATCAACATGACACATAGAAAATCCAATGGTGGTTAAGTAATCAGCAATCTTGCATGCAAAGCATGAGGGACTTGCATAAGTCCATACAAAGCCTTTTGCAATCTGCAAACATATTCTGGGTGCTTTGAATCTTCATATCCTTGTGGTTGGTCCATGTATACTTCTTTCTGTAACTCACCAGGTAGGAAAGCATTCTTCATTTCCATCTGATACAAAGTCCATCCTTTTGATGTAGCTACTACAATAAGTGTTTTGACAGTAGACATTTTAGCTATAGGACTAGATGTTTCCTATAATCAATTCCATATGTCTATGCATATCCTTTTGCTACCAATCCTGCTTTGAACCTGCTTATGCTACCACTAGCATTGTGCTTTACCTTGTAAATCACTTGCAACCTATGGATTTCTTTCCTTATGGTAATGGAACGAGACTTTATGTATGATTTGTGAAGAGATGGATAGGTATGTGCTTGAAGATGAAGAGGTGTTGCAAAATCCTTGATCTACACCAGCCAAATGAACTCCAGGAGTATATGGTGGGCCCTTTTATCTTGCCAATGGATGTATTAGACACCCTATGTACCTTGGAAGATCACTCTCAAAAAGATAGATCAAAACAGATAAGTTGGAGTTAGCTTAGAGGTGAAAACTTGTTATTCTTGGTTCATACACCTGTCCAGTGTTTTACATAATTCTCTGAGCACAGCAGCAATTAGCTTAATTCCTCTTGGGGAAGTCTAGCTAGCTTAAAGAGCTAACTTTCAAGAGTAATCTCATCAAAAACAATAAACCACACACTGAGAATGAGTTTTAACAAGTGATGACATCATCCCAATTTTCACGGGCTGCTACAGTTTGAGACCAGTGAGCAGAAAAATGAACATAACTCAAAATGTAGGAATCCAATGATTATGAAAATTTGTATGGTTATACTAGACAGTAAGCTGAATCCAAAAAGCTTTAAATCATTGAATTTGGATAAGTAACCACTGAGAAATGGCTCTGACAATATGAGTAAAAAAGTCGGGTACCTGACAGAGAAGTGAAGATGAACAGACCCTGTTGACTTCAAATGAACATAACTGAAGATTGCAACATCCAAATGACATGAACATTTGTGAGCATATAGTAGACTTATAGAGCTAACTTTACCAAGTTAAATTACTGAAAATGATGCACCAAGCTCAGATAAAACATCTCTGCAATCTGACTGAGAAAACTAAGAGTAATGGTAGTGAGTAGTACACTTCACAAGAACATGGAAATATGAACCCAAATAATCATGAAAATGAAAGTATATTGCTTGTACAATACAATAACTTACTGATACATATGTGTGCCTTGTAATCACACCTTGATATGGCATAAAGCTCAGCTCTTGGAGGTCTTCACATAGGTCTCTCTAACCACGACTAAAACTGCCATCTATTTATAGTTGAGTTTGGGAGGCTAACTTCCCTCAATCACTCTCCAATCAATCAGTGATTGATTTGATTCTCTACCTACCACAAATCACGAATTCGTGGCTCCTCTTTCCATTCTTGATCAAGTGGACTCAACCACTTAAGATTCTTTCACTTTTACATTAAGTAAACTCTTCAAAAGTTACAAGAGGTAGTTCACAAGTGAACTTTACATAGTCTTCATTTTAAAGCTTTTTTCATGACTTTGTGGGACTCAAGCCAATACTTAGGCTTGTCATAGACTTTCTCCAACAGCTCCCCCTCAAGCCAAGTATGCTTGAGGTCTTTAATCTTCCAAGATTACCTGTAAACCAATCATAGCCTTGAATTTGCAAAGCTTTGTACCATCCAATGCTTTGGTTAGAATATCTGCACATTGGTGATGAGTGGACACATATGATATTTGAATCTCTTTGCTTAGAACCTTCTCGCGTACATAGTGATAATGAACTTCAATATGTTTAGTCCTTGCATGAAAAATAGGATTAGCAGCCAAATGAATAGAACTCATATTGTCACCAAAAATAGTTGGAGTTCCAAACTCCAATCCAAGATCTTTGAACAATGTCTTCACCCACATAGCTTCCTGAGTAGCTATGGCAAGACCTCTGTATTCAGCTTCAGTAGAAGAGAGAGCAATTGTGGGTTGCTTCTTGGATGACCATGAAATAAGCTTTGAACCTGCAAAGGTAAGATAACCCGAAGTGCTCCTTCTATCTTCCTTCGAGCCAGCCCAATCTGCATCAAAAAATAGCTTCAAACCTAAATCAGATACATAAGGATAATAAAGTCCTTCATTTATGGTTCCTTTGAGATACTTGAGAATCCTTTTGGCAGCATCCATACGTGGTTTCCTTGGTGTGTGCATAAATTGACTTAGCACACTCACACTGTAACATATATCTACTCTTGTCAATGTGGCATAGTTGAGACTACCCACTAGACTTTGATATGATGTGATGTCCTCTATGAGTTCACCTTCATGTGAGCTCAATTTGTGATTGACCTCCATTGGAGTACCTGCAATCTTACAATCTTGCATCTTGAATTTTGCCAACATGTTCTTAATGTACTTTCTTTGAGTGAGAAACAAACCATGATCTTTGTAGACAACTTCCAAACCTAGGAAGTAGGTAAGTGAACCCAAATCACTTATCTTGAACTCTTCTCTCATCTGATCTTTGATCTTCTTCATACCATCTGCATCATTTCCTGTCAATATAAATATCATCTACATATACACATAAGTAGATGACCTCAGAATTACTCTTTTTAATAAAGAGTGAAGGATCTGCCTTGCTTGGTTGAAAGCCTTTGTCCTGCAAGAATGAAACAAGCCTGAAGTTCCAAGCTCTTGGAGCTTGCTTGAGACCATACAATGCTTTGTTAAGTTTACACACATAATCAGGATAAACTTGATTCTCAAAACCAGGTGGTTGTGCCATATATACCTCTTCTGTTATCCAACCATTCAAAAATGCATTCTTTACATCTAGTTGAAGTATCTTCCAATTCTTGGAAGAGGTAATACTAAGCAAAACCCTAATAGTAGGCATCTTTGCCACAGGAGAGAAGGTCTCCTCATAATCAATTCCCTGAGTTTGTGCAAAGCCTTTTGCTACAAGCCTTGCCTTATACCTGTTAATGGAACCATCAGAATTCTTCTTGAGTTTATAGACCCATCCTGAGCCTATTACCTTCATGGATGAAGTCTTGGGCACCAAATCCCAAGTGTTTTTTTCCTCAAGTGCTTCAATCTCTTCCTTCATTGCATGCTTCCATTCTGTTTTTGCTTTGGCCTCTTCAAATGATGATGGCTCCTCTTGGTTTATGTCCTGTGCTATGTAGATAGAATGTTTAGTTACTAATGAGGTGTCAAACCCATACCTTTCTGGTTTTTTCTTTTCCCTCATAGATCTTCTTAGGACATGATGTGATGATTCTGCCTCATGTCCAAGTTCTTGCAATTTTGCTTTACCTTTAGACTTCCATGCTTTGATCTTTTCCATATGAGATTCTTCATCATCCTCCGAGGTGTCTTATTCTTCAATCTTTGGTTGTTCTCTACCAAGCTTTGGAAAATCTTCTTCAAGATTATATGGTAAATTGACCTTCCTGCATGAATCTTCATACCATGAATTGTTTTCATCAAAAACTACATCCTTGCTTACCAAGAATCCTTTGTTGGTAGGGTTGTATAACCTGTAGCCCTTTTGATTGTTGTCATATCCAATAAATACACACCTTTCTGCCTTTGGATCCATCTTGCCTCTAACCTGTGAAGGAACATGAGCAAAAGCAATACATCCAAAAATTTTACAATGATCTAAGCTTGGTCTTCTTCCATTCCAAGCCTCATATGGAGTCATCCCATCAAGGGATTTTGAAGGCAACCTATTAATCAAGTAAGTGGCTGTAGATACAGCCTCAGCCCATAAGTAATTAGGTAAATGCTTTTCATTTAACATAGACCTTGCAGCTTCAACAATTGTCCTATTCCTCCTTTCTGCCACTCCATTTTGCTTAGGAGTGTACCTTGTAGTTACCTCTCTTTTGATTCCTCTTTCTTGAAGAAAAGAATCAAACTCATGGGAGAAGTATTCTCCCCCTTCATCTGACCTTAGCCTTTTTAGTGATTTACCTGTTTGATTCTCCACAAGAGCCAAATATCTTTTGAAACATGAAAAAATTCATCTTTGTGTTTCATAAAGAATAGGATAGTCCATCTGCTGCAATCATCAATAAAGGAGACATAATACCTTGATCCAGACATTGAAGCTTCCTTGCTAGGTCCCCATACATCTGTATGAACCAACTCCAAGAGATCTCCATGCATATAAGCTTTCTTCATGAATGGTAACCTGTGAGACTTTCCAAATTGACATGCACTACACTTATAAATCATATGTTGTTTTGACAAATTAGGGAGTCCAAGTACACTTTGGTCCTTGCACATTTGCTTTAATGACCTTTCACCAATATGTGCTAACCTTTTGTGCCATACTTCCAATTCTGTGAGTGTCTGACTACCATAATTAAAGAGAGCAATGTTTCTAGTGTCTTGTAATTCAAATGTGAACAATCTACCTGTCTTTTCACCTTTTGCAATTTTTCTGAATCCTTGACTTGGATCTTCAACAAATGCTCCTGCTTTTGTGAACCTGACTTGCAACCCTTTCTCTACTATCTGCCCAACACTTATCAAATTCTTTGTAATGGTAGGGACATAGAGTACCTTACTGAGTAGGTTGATGTTTCCATCAGGTGCTTTGACATTGCCTATTTTCTCCACAGGATGTTTTGTATCATCTCCTGTTTGTACCTCATGCTTATTCCTTGGATCTTCTAAAATCTGATAGGAGTGCCACATTTCCTGCCACATGATTTGAACAACCTGAATCTATGTAGAAAACATGCTCATCAGATTTACCTTGTAGCATAGCCATGTTCATGATCAATAATGAATCCTCTTTGTTTGAGTCTTCTGTGTAGTTATTGTAGTCTCTCCTTCCTTTGTAGCCTCCTTGATAGTTTGAATGATTGTAGTTGTTGTAGTTGCCATGATAATTGTTGAACCTTCCTCTTGAGTAGCCATAACTTCCTCTATTGTATCCTCTGCCTCTTTGATTCCTGGAATTCCTAAAGCAATTTTCAGTTGTATGATTAGTTAGTCCACAAATAGAACATGAGTTGGAGTCTTGGGATCTCCCCCTGCCTTGTCTACCTCCTCTTCCTCTACCTCTGCCATGTCTTCCTCTACCTGCATAGTTAGCTTGATATGTACCTGCTTCATCATCCACTTTCTTTGCCTTTCCTTTGTTATCTTTGGACTTGCTTTTATCAGTGTATAAAGCTGAAGATTGATTACCTTTAGAGCTTTCTCCATTTTTGATAAGCTTTGCCTCTTGAGTAAGTAGTTGTTCAATGAGTGTATTGAAATTAGGTACATGCATGTCCATGTACAAATCCATAGTTGTGGTGAATGCTTCCCACTTGTCATCTGCCTTCAAGCCATTGATGACCTGCCTTACAATTTGCTCTTCATCTATTACCTCTCCAATGCTTCCCAATTGATCTGCTATGTCCTTGAGCTTTGTGACAAAATCAGTCACATTTTGTTTGGGAGCCTTCTTGAGAGTTGTGAAATCCAGCCATAGTTGATGCTTCCTAGCTTTGGTACTTGAAGAAAAGAAAGCTTCAAGTGCATCCCACACTTCCTGAGATGTCTTACAAATTCTAATGTGAGGCAACAAAAAATCTGAGATAGAGTTGAGGAGATAAGACCTTGCAAGTGCATCCTTGGAGCACCATGTGCTCAATCTTTCTTGCTCTTCTTGTGTTGGTTGACTTTTGTTCCTGAAACTTGGCATAACTTCATCTCCAGCCACATAACCATATAAACTTCTACCTTGGAGATAAGCTTCCATTCTTAATGACCAAGCTGAGTAGTTACCTCTGTCCAATTTGTCAATTGATGAAGGAAATCCATCTGCCATGTTGTCCAACCTTGCTCTGATACCACTGTGAAGAGATGGATAGGTATGTGCTTGAAGATGAAGAGGTGTTGCAAAATCCTTGATCTACACCAGCCAAATGAACTCCAGGAGTATATGGTGGGCCCTTTTATCTTGCCAATGGATGTATTAGACACCCTATGTACCTTGGAAGATCACTCTCAAAAAGATAGATCAAAACAGATAAGTTGGAGTTAGCTTAGAGGTGAAAACTTGCTATTCTTGGTTCATACACCTGTCCAGTGTTTTACATAATTCTCTGAGCACAGCAGCAATTAGCTTAATTCCTCTTGGGGAAGTCTAGCTAGCTTAAAGAGCTATATTTCAAGAGTAATCTCATCAAAAACAGTAAACCACACACTGAGAATGAGTTTTAACAAGTGATGACATCATCCCGATTTTCATGGGCTGCTACAGTTTGAGACCAGTGAGCAGCAAAATGAACATAACTCAAAATGTAGGAATCCAATGATTATGAAAATTTGTATGGTTATATTAGACAGTAAGTTGAATCCAAAAAGCTTTAAATCATTGAATTTGGATAAGTAACCACTGAGCAATGGCTCTGACAAGATGAGTAAAAAAGTTGGGTACCTGACAGAGAAGTGAAGATGAACAGACCCTGTTGACTTCAAATGAACATAACTAAAGATTGCAACATCCAAATGACATGAACATTTGTGAGCATATAGTAGACTTATAGAGCTAACTTTACCAAGTTAAATTACTGAAAATGATGCACCAAGCTCAGATAAAACATCTCTGCAATCTGACTGAGAAAACTAAGAGTAATGGCAGTGAGTAGTACACTTCACAAGAACATGGAAATATGAACCCAAATAGTCATGAAAATGAAAGTATATTGCTTGTACAATACAATGACTTAATGATACATATGTGTGCCTTGTAATCACACCTTGATATGGCATAAATCTCAGCTCTTGGAGGTCTTCACATAGGTCTCTCTAACCACGACTAAAACTGCCATCTATTTATAGTTGAGTTTGGGAGGCTAACTTCCCTCAATCACTCTCCAATCAATCAGTGATTGATTTGATTCTCTACCTACCACAAATCACGAATTTGTGGCTCCTCTTTCCATTCTTGATCAAGTGGACTCAACCACTTAAGATTCTTTCACTTTTACCTTAAGTAAACTCTTCAAAAGTTACAAGACGTAGTTCACAAGTGAACTTTACATAGTCTTCATTTTAAAGCTTTTTTCATGACTTTGTGGGACTCAAGCCAATACTTAGGCTTGTCATAGACTTGCTCCAACATGATTTCCATAAACTGCAGCCATCTCCTCATCCATAGCTTTTTTTCAATCTACATTTCTAATTGCATCTTCAAAATAAGAGGGTTCAGCTTCTTGTATTACCTTTGTCATGTAGGCACAATGACAAGCCATGTAACTCTCGTATGTCAATCATTGCACTAAATTTTGCATCCTCCCAAATATTCTTGGTCTTGGGTCACTTCTTCTTGTATCATCTTCATGTGCCTTTCTTACTCCCAAAGTCTTCACAGAGGGAAATCCAAGTCCCTTATCAAGGGTCTTTTTTGAATTGCTTGAATCTCCATCAATATCTTCAAAACTTGTAGATATTTTACTACTAGCAGAAAGCTTTTCTTTACCTTTCTTGGATGTATTTGATGAATTTTTTGGACTGAAATTTCCGTGTAATCTTCCATTCCATGGATTTGAGTTGGAACTATTGCTTGGTGATGCATCCGATCCACTCAAAACTTGAGATTCTGCACTTGATTTTTCAGCATTTTCTTTGTCATTTGGTTCAAAATTAAGTCCTTCTTTAGCACCTTCATAGAAGCTTGATATTTCATCAAACATCACATCTCTTCAAAACTTTTCTTGTCGTGTGAGTGGGTTACAATATTTATATCCCTTTTGCTCAAGAGAGTGTCCAATGAAGATACATTTTTCTGCTTTTGGATCGAGCTTCATCCTCAAATCACCTGGAATATGTATATATGGAATATAGCCAAAAACTTTCATGTGTGATAACTTATGCTTTGTACCTGTGAACTTCTCTTCACGTGTAAGTTGATATATTGCAGTAGTTCGAGCTCTGTTTATGATGTATATAGCAATGTGCATAGCTTCTACCCAATAACAATAAGGCATATTCTTCTCAACCATGAAGGCTCTTGCTATTTCTCTAATATATCTATTTCCTACCTACTTTGTTTCCTTTGGCAATCAATCTTCCATCCTGTTTGTACTCTTCTATATATAATCCATTAGCGCTGAACTTTACTTGTAATCCTTGGTCAATCATTTGTCCAACAGAAACCAGATTCTTTGTTATATTTGAAACATGCAACACACCATCAAGATGTTTTACTTTGTCATCCTCCATAGACAATGCTATGTTTCATGTATGCTCAATAGGGTGTGATGTGCCACCACCTATTTCAACATATCCACGAACTTGCATTTTTTGCAAACTAGTAAACCATCTGCATGACTAGTCATGTGATTTGAATCACCTGAATCAACATACAAGACATTACCATTTGATTTGAAACATTAGCATACATTGTATTCATCATATGATGTTGAACCATAAACAGCTTCTCAGAATCATTTGCATTTGTCGATGCATAGTTCTTTTGTTTCCTTCTATTATTTTGATTCTCCAACCTGCAATCATGTTCAAAGTGTCCAGGCTCACCACAATTCCAACATCCTTTATTATCATTACATGAATCATTTCTTTGAAAATTTCTATAGCCTCTTTGGCTCCCCCTGCCTTGAAACTATCCTCTATCTCCTTCATGATTCTGATGTTGACCTTGGTCTTGGTTACTATTTGCTCTTCCACTTTCAAAACCTCTATCTCTGCCTCTTGCTATGCTAGAGTAGAATACCTTCTTTGACCTAGGTTTTCCTTGGGAGTTTGAGTCCTCATCAAGATTCTTTTCTTCAATAATCAACATGGATACTAGATCAACAAAATTTAGAATATTTTTCCTGGTCTATATAGAAGTTCTAAACTGCTTATATGCATCTCCTAAACCAGGAAGGCACACTTCCACCTCATCATCGTCAGCTACATTCACACCAACAGATGCAATGACTCACATATGTTTTTGATTTTTAGGATGTAGTCACTTACCGACATGCCCTTTTTCTCGAATGTATGCAGCTCGTTCTTGAGTTGTAATTTTCATGTCTTTGTATTGGTCTCATACAATGTGACCAAACTATTCCAAGCCTCAATCAAAGTCTTGGCATCCTGTACGTGCCCAATCATGCTATCCTGTATGCTAACGAATAGCCAATACATTACCTGTTGTGCTCCTTGATTCCATTCCTCATATGCTCTTAACTGGTCTGCACTCTGATTCCTTTCTACAAACTGTGTAGCATTTTTGTTCTCTCCTTTGATGTACTTCCACTAGACTTTTCCCATTAGAAAATTTATCATTCTAAATCTCCAAGCATAGAAAATGTTCTTCTCCAACTTAACGATCGTAAGCTGACTCATTCCATCTTCATTTTCCATTTTTGCAACTATTCACAACACTGCAAAAACACTACAATCAATACTTCTACTTAAACACTGTTGCACTCTGAGATGATAGTTCAATCTCAGTTAAACACAGTTCTTGTATATCAACAGTACACGAAATCGCTTGAAATCTAGATCTAGAATATATGTGTGTTGTCGAAGAGGACTTAAGTTATAGTTTTGCAAACTAACCTGGTTTTTCTATGGACCCCACCTTGCGGGCTCGAAAGATCGATATGGCTCCAAAACAAAAATTTGAGGTCGTTTGTAAATCGCATTTTCTCCATGCCCTCTCGTGTTCTCTTCAGTGTTGGCCTTCTCCACGAGCTCTCTACAAGCACACTAGCTCCGATACCATGCCATGAGGAAGGACATAAGGAAGAGAGCTCATATACACTCTCATACTCAAAGAGGAGCACACACACAAATTGAGACAAGGAAGAATGTTCTTCTTCTTCTTCTTCTCCTTCTTCTTCTTCTTCTTCTTCTTTTTCTTCTATTACATAAAAGGAATGTACAAGAATGAGGTAAAAGAACAATACAGCAAGTGCAATATATAAAGAATAGAACATAATGAAAATCCTAATGTTCGAGAATGAGTGAACTAGCAAGAAACAAATGTGTCATCACTCTCGGTAGATAAATCTAATAAATCTCAATCAAGTATCCCTGACATATACCGGCGTGACCACTATACATATCAAAGAAATTGAAAAATTATACGTGTCAACCTGGTTCATCACATACTGAGCTTGATATCTCAACAGTAAGTTGCATGGAATATGGAAAATTGTGAAAATCACCATTCCAGCTACCATCTTTGGATCTACACAACCTATCTCTCTTGGTTCAAATGCAAATGTTTTGCCATGTTTTCAAATCATTCATTCGATTTTCTTCTTTTCTTGTGGAAATAGGAAATTTTCACATCCAATTTTTAATTTTGCTATGGTTTCATCAGTAAAGGTATGATCAATATGTTTAGCATCTCTTAGACTAGGCTCCTTACTTACCTCATTTATAATATTTTGACTTTCTTTAAGTAAAGGTTGTGCTACAAGTTTAACTTTCCTATCAAGTCTTATATTTTGTTTCAATTTGAAGCTCAAACTCTATCTTCTCTTTCTCAATCAAGGATTCAAGGCACTGGGATATAGTCACATAAGCCTTAAGTGAACATGCATTTAAACATTGATCATAGGAGTTCTTCTTTATCAGAAATGTTTCAATAATTTCCACTATATCAGAACATGAAAAGCAATCAAACAAACTACTAATTTTCTCATCTTGTTAAATCATTCCTTCCTCAAAAAAAAATCTCTTTCTTTTCATGCGACAATCTGCCTCAAATTTTTAATCATGTCCTTATATCTTATAAATTTTGACTCTCCTTAATCACATACAAAATGTGAATTTTCTTCCATCATGGTCGAAGGTGAGATTTCAATAAACCTAGTGATACAATCATCTCGCTTAATCATGGCACTTTTATAAAATCTTGTTCCAAATATCCAATAGGATCACTTCTTAACAACATTCTATTACATGGATGATTGACACACATAGTCATAAACTGAACAGACTTAAGTCCATCCCGTAAACGAATTTATGCATATGCACTTCTATCATCAAGGACTCCATTAATGCCCCACTGATGAACGGTTAGCCCAAAATTATTGGATATGGACAACCATCATGTACGAAAAATGATGCTCATCACAAACATCTCCTATGGAGATTGGTTCATGAGCACATGCTCCATGTAAAGCTCTAGATAGGTTATTCAGAAGTCATTCTTCATCCATGCTCTTGATCAATAGGCCACTTCTCTTGATCATAGATATTTTTCAAAATCACATTGATTTTTGATCCAGAGTCAATAAGAGCAACATAAGGTCTTGGTTTTCCACCAAGTTTCGCCATATTTTTGTTGTCCCTCTAGCCCAAAGATTATTTGCATAATAACTTTCAAGTACATTCCAATCTTCCTCATCATCTGGAAGTACTTTAGGTAATCTTCTGAAATCATTACACATTACTTCTGTTTGAACATTTTAAACCATTGGAACTCGTTCATTTGTTATTGGTTCTTCAAAGTATTACGTCTTTTTCTTAAGACTACAAGTAATTCATCAATAAACTCACATTTAGCAATTCACAGTAAATCTCCTAATGGAATAGAAACAATGCTCTAAGTAGGAGCTTTTTTAGGTTCTTTCTTTTCTTCCTTAATAGTTTCTATCTCAATTGGCTCCTCAATTCTTACTTTCTTTTCACTCTATCTTGTTACTCTCTTATTCAAAACCTAGTTCCTCTCTTCTTGTTTTCGCTTTTCTTCAACATTAACCTCATATGCATACACGATAAGTGCATCAACAAGGGAATCCCGATTTGTTTGCAATCGAATTGTATCCCCTACCCTTGTCAATGATTCTACAGGTAGTTTTGCCTTCTTAACAGTAGTCAGAATATTGTCCCATAGATTTTCAGGCTCGTCCTCTTGCCCTTGAGCAACTTTAAACAAGAAGCTAGATGCATCATAAAACATTTGGCTAGTAGAGGCTTCATAATATTTTCTCCATCCTCCTTTACCAAAATTGGTAGGTACTGGCTTTCTTGTGTAAGTGAAGCAAATCGGGATGTAGCCGATACAACATCCCACAACCCGGGACAAATAGGTATGGAAAACTGGACTAGAGATTATACAGGAGATCCCGCAACCCGGGATCGTAAGTATGAGGCAAGATATCTGGATTACAAGAACTCCCTTCTGGGAGATGAACTAGATACAAGAAAGAACTCGACAGGATCTCGTACTACGAGATTACAAGGGGACAAGATAGGATGTCCAAGAACTAGACTAGAACAAGGAACAAGACAAGAACTAGAACTGGAACTTGAAGAGTACTTACTTGGCGGTCACGACTCCTTAAGCTCCCAAGACTGGTATTGGCAAGACTGATTATGAATGTGGCCAACCCCTCCTTATAAGGTTTTCAAGGGTGGTTCCCAAGGGCAGTTACGACTTGATGATGTCATCGACTAGAAACAGGACCTTGAGGTGTTAGAATTCAGGAAATAGACAGTCAATCTTGGGGTTTTTGCACGTTCTGAATGCAATGGAAGTATTAGTTTCTCCAAAATATTAGCCAATCATGAGATATCGAAAGTTACATGGAATCTAAGGTTTAAGATGATTTCCTTTATGTCCATGATATCACCTCCCCCTCAAGCGACGAGTTCCACGAGGAGCGGTTATGTGAATGTGAGATCTTCTAGAACTTGAATCTTCATAGCTCTTGGTCTTTGTAGAGATCTTGGTATATGGTACTGGAACATGATGATGATGGATATCCGTGATGAAACTAGAAAGGGTTTGTAGTGTATCTAGGTACTGGATCAAGGCCATAATTCTCATGCTACACATACGTTTTGCGTTTCTGCAACTTTGAAATTTTTTAGTCTGTTGATAATCTCCTTTGACTGCATCAAATTCAACCTCTACAAGTTTGCATGTCCAATTTGTTTGTGCCAGATCTCTAAGTCAGCAATAACTCATCTTTTGCAAATAGGGTTCCATTCATTTCAAGAACTTTCACATTTAAGGTAAACATCCTACCTACTTTGTTTCCTTTGGCAATCAATCTTCCATCCTGTTTGTACTCTTCTATATATAATCCATCAGCGCTGAACTTTACTTGTAATCCTTGGTCAATCATGTGTCCAACAGAAAACAGATCCTTTGTTATATTTGAAACATGCAACACACCATCAAGATGTTTTACTTTGTCATCCTCCATAGACAATGCTATGTTTCCTGTATGCTCAATAGGGTGTGATGTGCCACCACCTGTTTCAACATATCCAGGAACTTGCAATTTTTGCAAACTAGTAAACCATTCTGCATGACTAGTCATGTGATTTGAATCACCTGAATCAACATACGAGACATTACCATTTGATTTTGAAACATTAGCATACATTGTATTCATCATATGACGTTGAACCATAAACAGCTTCTCAGAATCATTTTCATTTGTCGATGCATAGTTGTTTTGTTTCCTTCTATTATTTTGATTCTCCAACATGCAATCATGTTCAAAGTGTCCAGGCTTACCACAATTCCAACATCCTTTACTATCATTACATGAACCATTTCTTTGAAAATTTCTATAGCCTCTTTGGCTCCCCCTGCCTTGAAACTATCCTCTATCTCCTTCATGATTCTGATGTTGACCTTGGTCTTGGTTACTATTTCCTCTTCCACTTTCGAAACCTCTATCTCTGCTTCTTGCTATGCTAGAGTAGAATACCTTCTTTGACCTAGCTTTTCCTTGGGAGTTTGAGTCCTCATCAAGATTCTTTTCTTCAATAATCAACATGGATACTAGATCAATAAAATTTAGAATATTTTTCCTGGTCTATATAGAAGTTCTAAACTGCTTATATGCAGCTCCTAAACCACGAAGGCCCACTTCCACCTCATCATCGTCAGCTACATTCACACCAATAGATGCAATGACTCACATATGCTTTTGATTTTCAAGATGTAGTCACTTACCGACATGCCCTTTTTCTCCGATGTATGCAGCTCATTCCTAAGTTGTAATTTTCATGTCTTTGTATTGCTCTCATACAATGTGACCAAACTATTCCAAGCCTCAATTGGAGTCTTGGCATTCTTTACGTGCCCAATCATGTTATCCTGTATGCTAACAAATAGCCAATACATTACCTTTTGTGCTCCTTGATTCTATTCCTCGTATGCTCTTAACTGGTCTGCACTCTGATTCCTTTCTAGAAACTATGTAGCATTTTCGTTCTCTCCTTTGATGTACTTCCACTAGACTTTTGCCATCAAAAAATTTATCATTCTAAATCTCCAAGCATAGAAGTTGTTCTTGTCCAACTTATCGCTCGTAAGCTGACTCATTCCATCTTCGTTTTCCATTTTTGCAACTATTCACAACACTACAAAAACACTACAAGCAATACTTCTACGTAAACACTGTTGCACTATGAGATGATAGTTCAATCTCAGGAAAACGCAATTCTTGTATATTAACAGTACACGAAATCGCTTGAAATTCTAGATCTAGAATATATGTGTGTTGCCGAAGAGGAGTTAAGTTATATTTTTGCAAACTAACCTGGTTTTTCTATGGACCCCACCTTGCGGGCTCGAAAGATCGATATGGCTCCGAAACAGAAATTTGAGGTCGTTTGTGAATCGCATTTTCTCCATGCCCTCTCGTGTTCTCTTCAGTGTTGGCCTTCAAGTATGGAATCAAAGCCCATCAACACTCATAGTCGTGAGAATTCTTTGCACATTCACTGTTTTTGCCAATTGCCTATGAACATGCGTGATCATTGTCTTCCTCTCTATCACATGTGTCCTTCAAAACAATTATGAGATAGAATGATAGAGGATGCATAGGTTGATGCATTCATGCTTCCTGTCAACTCCTTCGAAATTTCTTTCTCCAATACTCATGGTGCCTTGTTTCATACACTAATGTTAACTATACACTTGACCGTCATCAAGACTCTCAGTCAACTGAACTGAAGGGTCAAATTAATGACTTGATCTTCTATTCATAAATACGATATAGGAATGCAGATGAACTCCCTATATGATAGCCAAATTTGAGTAGATTTCACTCCTCCTTTAACAAATCCTTGAATTCTCCATCTTATCATTTGCCCTCTGCTTTCTTTTATTTGAGAGTATAAGCCAAAGCTTTTCCTGTGAAAAATCTATATCATCCAACTACTCCTTTATACATGTAAAACTCTGTCATGCTCTATCATTTTCATGGAATCTTTATATAATTTTGCTCATGTAAATCATCTCATGATGCTTGGAATAATCAAAGATCTCCAACAAGCATCAATCTTCCCTAAACTTGTTACTTGGTTGTCAGTTCCTGGCAGCATCATCTTGGAATCTCCAAAATTTCGAAATCTGAAACGAGATGGTCTTCAAGTCAATTCGAGAATCATGTTATATCTACGAACTCTTGCTCCTCCCTCGAAGTTATTCTTACTCGCAGCAGATATGAGTGTCTGAAGTGTCATGCATGGATCCCTTCCTATTGAGTTAGTAGCCTATAGCTAATTGCGATTCCAGAAATTGAGAGAAGGGCTGAAAATCCGATGAGAGCCATCGTTTTCTCCCCTTGTGCCAAATGTCAATGTCCGATCAAGCCTCCTCTCTTGCCCACTCTTCCAAAAAACATCCAATCCCCTCATTTCTTCCACGTACCCGCTCATGCGTATCCCTTTTGATCACATGCATTTCCTTTCATAAATGGAAGCAACCTTCGAATCCTTCAATTTCCTTTGAATCATGAATACTCAGATTTATTCTCGGGCAAGGCTTCTTGTATCCATATCATTAGGAAGATGCACGTGGATAGAATTCTCCACAACAGCGCATTCTTGAGAAGATTCAGCTTGATGGGAGTCTGTCTGATTGGATTGAGATGATTTGGTCCTAGCTTTCTTGGGCCCAAGAATGCCAAGCTCAGTCTCTTGCGACTGTGCTATAGTAGGCTAGTTTGTTTCTGCATGAGTAACGGTAGCAATTGGCTCGTACTCGGGAGTGCAAGCATTGCCTACACAGGAGTATTGCCTCCCTTCAGCCGCTCTTGAAGCATCATCTGACATACAATGCAGTAAGAAACATACTGTGCAATATCTTTTTCCATGTTAGGCCAAAGGAAGAAATCTTTACATGCAGAAATAGTACTTTGTATGCCCCTATGACCCATATATGGTGGTTCATGCATCTCTTTCATAACAAACTCTTTGAATATTTGTGTAATGCATAACTTGTGTTGGAAATACAAGAATCCATTATGAAATGTGTAATGATCCTCATGATGTGATGTGGAGTTATTGAAAGCAATCCATGCTTGTGAAAAATACAGGTCACATGCATAAGTGGAAATCACATCATGAAATGAATGAATCTGAATAGCAAAAATATTATTAATTGAAACAGTAGTTGTTTGTGGGGATGGGAGACGACTTAAAGCATCAGCTACAACATTAGCTTTTCCTGGGTGATATTGAATCAAAGGTTGGAAGTTTTGTAGAAATGAAGCCCATTTAATATGTCTATCGGAAATCAATGGTTGATGTAATAAATGCTTAATAGCTTGTTGGTCGGTTTTAATTAGAACTTCCAAACCCATAAGGTAATGTTTCCAAATTTTCAATGCATGCACAACAGCTCACAGTTCCTTACCATATGTACTATAATTGTGTTCAGAAGGTTTGAGTTTCCTACTTTCAAATGCAAGAGGATGATTAAAATAGCATCTATACCAGAACCACTAGCATCTGTAACTATGTGAAATGGTTGTGCAAAATCAGGTAATTGCAGAACAAGCGCATGGAAAAGTGCATACTTAAGTTTATTGAAAGATTGTTGTTGGGCTACTGTCATGGACACAAAGGAAACCATCTTAAATCTTAGATTCCATGTGACTTTCCATATCTCATGATTGGCTAATATTTTGGAGAAACTAATACTTCCATTGCATTCAGAACATGCAAAAACCCCAAGATTGACTGTCTATTTGCTGAATTTTGACACCCCGACATCCTGTTTCTAGTCGATGACATCATCGATGATATCATCAGGTCATAACTTCCCTTGCGAACCGCCCTTGAAAACCTATATAAGGAGGGGTTGGCCACATTCATAATCAGTCTTGCCAATATCACTCTTGGGAGCTCAAGGAGTCGTGATCGCCAAGTAAGTACTCTTCAAGTTCCAGTTCTAGTTCTTGTCTTGTTCATTGTTCTAGTCTAGTTCTTGGACATCCTATCTTGTCCCCTTGTAATCTCGTAGTACGAGATCCTGTCGAGTTCTTTCTTGTATCTAGTTCATCTCCCAGAAGGGAGTTCTTGTAATCCATATATCTTGTCTCATACTTACGATCCCAGGTTGTGGGATCTCCTGTATCATCTCTAGTCCAGTTTTCCATACCTATTGGTCCTGGTTGTGGGACGTCTTGTATCGTCTACATCTTCTTGCATTATTTTCCCTACGTGGGTGTTCTTGTAATCATAACTGTATTTTCGAAATCTGGTCTAGTGAAGTCAGAGAGCACAATCTAGTGCTCCCCTGACATTTTGGCAAGACTACCTTCATCAAGACCAAGAATGATTGAGATTATTCGAGAAGAATTTTTTTCTGCACTCAAAGTCATTCAACAACAAGTCCAAGAGATACAAGAAAACCAACAAAGGATTCAACAACAGAGTATTCAAGATAAAATCATAGAACTTCAAAGGCAATTCCAAGAGTTGCAGGTCATTGTAAATCAATCTTCTTCAAGTACCCCCATGACAACTAACATGAAGGAAAGTCCAAAAGTGAGCATGCTTGAGAAATTTGATGGGACAAGATCAAAGTTTCAAGGATTTGTGCAACAAGTGAAGCTATTCATAAGGATGCAACCAAATAGGTACCCAAATGATGCTTCTGAAGTAGGACTCATAGGAACTCTATTATGTGGTCCTGCTCTTTCATGGTTTGCACCTATCCTCTTGAGAAGGACATTGATATTTTGCATGATTTCAAGGCCTTTATTCAAGAGTTCACATCTTCATTTGGAGATACCAATTGTTCACGTGTTGTTAAAATAAAGCTAAGGAAGCTACATCAAGGAAATAGGTTTGTGTCTACCTATGCATCAAAATTTAGACAAATCATTTGTGATCTGACATGGCACGAGGATTATTTTATCAACCAATTTCGATGGGGCTTATGTGACGATGTCAAGGACCTCATGTTAACCATGCCCAAGGTAAATACTTTGAATGAATTCATGAATCAGGCAATTGAATGTGACAATAGGTTGCTTGAGAGAAAGCAAGAGAAGAAGATTTCTCTTCATGATCGAGAATACAAGTTTACCTTAGTTCCTCAACAACATATGTTGGAAGAATCTCAACCCGAACCCATGCAGTTGATAACATTAGGTTAGACGACTTATACCAAAGAAAAGAAAACATCAAAATGGTTGAAAGAATAAAAGAGGAGGGAAGTGCATATGAGAGTTCAAGATTGTAGTTGAGTGAGATAAGTGGTTGAGTTTTGAAAGCATGAGAGTTGTGGGTGTGAGAAGTAGAATGGGACATAGGATAAATTAGAAGATGAGCGATCTTGATTTGGGCAAGTGAGAGAGCTTGTGAGATGGGAGTTGATTGGATGTGTGTGTGAGAGAGAGAGAGAGATCATATGTTGATGGCCATATGTTCAAGTTAACGTTGTATGGGAATGTTGGGTATTGAATGTCCTCATGTACAGAGGGACAACTATCCATTATCAAGACTTGAAAGCTCATGTAGTGCCAATAAAGGTTTCTATTGTAGACGTATGAGGAGCATAAACTATATATGCAAAAATAATATATACGTTTAAAAATAAGCAATGCTAGTATCCTCATCACCTTCCTAATATGCAATAACTAAGATATTATTGAGGGGATAATAATTGGATAAATGTCGAGACAAATATGAAACCAACTTGGGTAATCAAAGATCTAGTACCAATCTCTAGAGCATAAGACAAGTTGTTCTATACTAAGATACATTACTCTCCACTATAACAAACTAGAAGATCGAACCCAAAGCAAATTATGAGTCAAACACTACTTCTTCAAAGTCAAAGGAAAAAATAAAAATCGTTCAAGAGGTGATAAAAATCGTATGGAGAGATTTAAATCGAGAACGATTTAAAATGTTTTTATTTGGAACACAAAAATCATGTATCTACTATGATTCTAACTTTAACTTTAAATTAGAGCAAGATGGGTGACGAGAGTCTAATCAGAGAAGAAAGCATAGGAAGAGGAATAAGGGGTGACTTTGATACACGAACCATTAATGCCTTGTTAGAACTTATGTCCATGATGCAAAACACCACTATAAATAAAGACCTCTTGGTACAAGCATTAGAAACAATTATTAAAGAACATGGATTCTTTAATGGTCGAAATATATTGAGTTTTTTACATGCTTATGAACTCAAAATGGCTTTTTATGGGGTACTAGTGACTTTGAAATTATCCGACTTTGTGAGAGCGGTTACACCAGGAATTAAACCTAGAATTATTACACTTCAAGAGCAAGCAAAAACGTGGGATGAACTTAAGACTTGAAGGAGGAATATTTTCTAGAGAACTTGAGTATGCCCATATGTCAGTCATTTAAAGAATGGGTTCCTTATCCTAATAAGGGACTTGTAGCAACGGAATTGCTACGTGAATTCGAAGAAAGGTTTAGTCAATTGGAGGAAGGAGATCAAAATGCATTAACTCATGACAAGATTGAGATTTTTGTTCACTTTTTGTTCAAAGTGCTGATCTGGCCTTGGCCTTAGAGCTAGGGAATTTGCTTGAGGATTTAACTGAACCAATAGGGTTGAATACCGAATGGGATAAGGTGCGAGAAGTTGTTTTGATGCTTGTGAAACGTAAACGATGGAAATCTCGAATTTCCCAAGACAAAGTTGAGGAAGTTACGAAACCTTAGGAGGATAAAGATAACTTAAATCCAACTCCAAAAATAAAATCTTGTTCTGAGGTACAAGAAGAAGTTGCTCCACCTGCATACATGGATGAAATCATTCAAGGTACGAAGGATCTACATTTAAAATTTACCATGTTCGAGAAGTCTAATGTGTTAAAGAAGAAACAAGAACCTAAAAGAGAATTTATCAAAAGATGTATTTGGTGTGATTGTTTGGAGCATATTAGTAAGTTTTGTGAGTCTTTCCAAGAAGCTAGAGCTAAAAATCTTGTGCAGTGGATTGATAGCCAGATTTGCTTTACTTACACAGGAAAGCCAGTACCTACCAATTTTGGTAAAGGAGGATTGAGATAATATTTTGAAGCCTCTACTAGCCAAATGTTTTATGATGCATCTAGCTTCTTGTTTAAACTTGCTCAAGGGCAAGAGGACGAGCCTGAAAATCTATGGGACAATATTCTGAGTACCCTTAAGAAGGAAAAACTACCTGTAGAATCATTGAAAAGGGTAGGGGATACAATTCGATCGCAAACAAATTGGGATTCCCTTGTTGATGCACTTATCGTGTATGCATATGAGGTTAATGTTGAAGAAAAATGAAAACAAGAAGAGAGGAACTAAGTTTTGAATAAGAGAGTAACAAGATAGAGTGAAAATAAAGTAAGAATTGAGGAGCCAATTGAGATAGAAACTAGTAAGGAAGAAAAGAAAGAACCTAAAAAAGGTCCTACTTACAAACTAGTTTCATATTTGGAGAAATAAATGGATTTGGAACAAGTGCTTGATGACATATACTTAAGAGCATTTTTTCTATTCCATTAGGAGATTTACTGTGAATTGCTAAATGTGAGTTTATCGATGAATTACTTGTAGTCTTAAGAAAAACTTAATACTTTGAAGAACCAATAACAAATGAACGAGTTCCAATGGTTTAAAATGTTCAAACAGAAGTAAAGTGTAATGATTTCAGAAGATTACCTAAAGTACTTCTAGATGATGAGGAAGATTGGAGTGTACTTGAAAGTTATTATGCAAATAATCTTTGGGCTAGAGGGACAACAAAAAATATGGTGAAACTTGGTGGAACACCAAGACCTTATGTTTCTCTTATTGACTCTGGATCGAAAATCAATGTGATTTCGAAAAATATCTATGATCAAGAGAAGTGGCCTATTGATCAAGAGCATGGATGGAGAATGGCTTCTGAATAACCTAACAAGAGCTTTACATGGAGCATGTGCTCATGAATCAATCTCCATAGGAGATGTTTGTGATGAGCATCATTTTTTCCTACATGATGGTTGTCCATATCCAATAATTTTGGGCCAACCGTTCATCAATGGGGCATGAATGGAATCCTTGATGATAGAAGTGCATATGCATAAATTCGTTCACAGGATGGACTTAAGTGTGTTCAATTTATGACTATGTGTGTCAATCATCCACGTAATAGAATGTTGTTAAGAAGTGATCCTATTGGACATTTGGAACAGGATTTTATAAAAGTGCCATGATTAAGCGAGATGATTGTGGCACTAAGTTTATTGAAATCTTACCTTCTACCATGATGGAAGAAAATTCACATTTTGTATGTGATTAAGGAGAGTCAAAATTTATAAGATATAAGGACATGATAAAAAAATTGAGGCAGATTATCGCATGAAAAGAAAGAGATTTTTTTCTAAGGAAGGAATGATTTAACAAGATGAGAAAATTAGTAGTTTGTTTGATTGCTTTTCATGTTTTGATATAGTGGAAAATATTGAAACATTTTTTATAAAGAAGAACTCCTATGATCAATTTTTAAATGCATATTCACTTAAGGCTTATGTGACTATATCCGAGTACTTTGAATCCTTGATTGAGAAAGAGAAGATAGAGTTTGAGCTTCAAATTGAAACAAAATACAAGACTTGATAGGAAAGTTAAACTTGTAGCATAACCTTTACTCAAAGAAAGTCAAAATATTATAAATGAGGTAAGTAATGAGCCTAGTCTAAGAGATGCTAAACATATTGGTCATACCTTTACTGATGAAACCATAGCAAAATAAAAATTGGATGTGAAAATTTCCTATTTCCACAAGAAAAGAAGAAATTTGAATGGATGATTCGAAAACATAGCAAAGCATTTGCATTTGAACCAAGAGAGATAGGTTGTGTAGATCCAAAGATGGTAGCTCGAATGGTGATTTTCACAATTTTCCATATTCCATGCAACTTATTGTTGAGATATCAAGCTCAATATGTGATGATCCAGGTTGATACGTATAACTTTTCAATTTCTTTGACATGTATAGTGGTCACGCCGGTATATGTCAGGGATACTTCATTGAGATTTATTAGATTTATCTACCGAGTTGTTTCTTGCTAGTTCACTCATTCTCGAACATTAGGATTTTCATTATGTTCTATTCTTTATATATTGCACTTGCTGTATTGTTCTTTTACCTCATTCTTGTACATTCCTTTTATGTAATAGAAGAAAAAGAAGAAGAAGAAGAAGAAGAAGAAGAAGAAGAAGAAGAACATTCTTCCTTGTCTCAATTTGTGTGTGTGCTTCTCTATGATTATGAGAGTTTATATGAGCTCTCTTACTTATCTCCTTCCTCGTGACATGGTATCGGAGCTAGTGTGCCTGTAGAGAGCTCGTGGAGAAGGCCAACACTAAAGAGAACATGAGTGGGCATGGAGAAAATGCGATTCATAAACAACCTCAAATTTTTGTTTCGGATCCATCTCGATCTTTCGATCCCACAAGGTGGGGTCCATAGAAAAACCAGGTTAGTTTGCAAAACTATAACTTAAGTCCTGTACCGCACCACTCATATATTCCAGATCCAAAATTTCAAGCAATTTCGTGTATTGTTGATATACAAAAAGTACGTTTTTCTGAGATTGAACTATCATCTCATAGTGCAACAGTGTTTAAGTAGAAGTATTGCTTGTAGTGTTTTTGCAGTGTTGTGAATAGTTGCAAAAATGGAAAACGAAGAAGGAATGAGTCAGCTTACGAGCGATAAGTTGGAGAAGAAGAACTACTATGCTTGGAGATTTAGAATGATAAATTTTCTGATGGGAAAAGTATAGTGGAAGTACATCAAAGGAGAGAATGAAAATGCTACGCAGTTTCTAGAAAGGAATCAGAGTGCAGACCAGTTAAGAGCATATGAGGAATGGAATCAAAGAGCACAAAAGGTAATGTATTGGCTATTTGTTAGCATACAAGATAGCATGATTGGGCACGTACAGGATGCCAAGACTCCGATTGAGGCTTGGAATAGTTTGGTCACATTGTATGAGACCAATACAAAGGCATGAAAATTACAACTCAAGAACGAGCTTCATACATTGGAGAAAAAGGGCATGTCGGTAAGTGACTACATCCTGAAAAATCAAAAGCATATGTGAGTCATTGCATCTATTGGTGTCAATGTAGCTGATGATGATGAGGTGCAAGTGTGCCTTTGTGGTTTAGGAGCTGCATATAAGCAGTTTAGAACTTCTATATAGACCAGGAAAAATATTCTAAATTTTGTTGATCTAGTATCCATCTTGATTATTGAAGAAAAGAATCTTGATGAGGACTCAAACTCCCAAGGAAAACCTAGGTCGAAGAAGGTATTCTACTCTAGCATAGCAAGAGGCACAGATAGAGGTTTCGAAAGTGGAAGAGGAAATAGTAACCAAGGCCAAGGTCAACATCATAATCATGAAGGAGATAGAGGATAGTTTCAAGGCAGGGGAGCCAAAGAGGCTATAGAAATTTTCATAGAAATGATTCATGTAATGATAGTAAAGGATGTTGGAATTGTGGTAAGCATGGACACTTTGAACATGATTGCAGGTGGGAGAATCAAAATAATAGAAGGAAACAAAACAACTATGCATCGACAAATGCAAATGATTTTGAGAAGCTGTTTATGGTTCAACATCATATGATGAATACAATGTATGCTAATGTTTCAAAATCAAATGGTAATATCTCGTATGTTGATTCAAGTGATTCAAAGCACATGACTAGTCATGCAGAATGGTTACTAGTTTGCAGAAATTGCAACATCACGGATATGTTGAAACAGGTGATGGCACATCACACCCTATTGAGCATACATGAAACATAGAATTGTGTATGGAGGATGACAAAGTAAAACATCTTGCTAATGTGTTGCATGTTCCAGATATAACAAAGAATCTGGTTTCTGTTGGACAAATGATTGACCAAGGATTACAAGTCAAGCTCAACGCTGATGGATTATATGTAGAAGAGTACAAACAGGATGGAAGATTGATTGCCAAAGGAAACAAAGTATGTAGGATACCTTAAATGTGAAAGTTCTTGAAATGAATGGAACCCTGTTTGCAAACGGTGAGTTATTGCTGACATAGAGATCTGACATAAACAAATTGGGCATGCAAACTTGTAGAGGTTGAAATTGATGCTTTCATGGATGACCATACACAAAAATTATGAGTATATTTCATGAAAGAGAAGAGTGAGGTGTTCACTCAGTTCCATAATTTCAAAGCTATGGTGGAAAAGAAAACTAGGAAGTATATTCGAACATTAAGATATGATGGAGGAGGTGAATATATGTCAAATGACTTCAGCAACTTTCTAAAAAGTCATGGAATTCGATGTCAGTTTTCATGCAGGTACATACCACAACAGAATGACATTGTTAAATGCAAAAAATAGATATATTGGAGAAATAGGAAGAGCCTTGATGGTTGAGAAGAATATGCCTTATTGTTATTGGGTATAAGTTATGCACATTGCTATATACATCATAAATAGAGCTCCGACTACAGCAATATATCAAGTTACACGTGAAGAGAAGTTCACACATACAAAGCTAAAGTTATCACGCATGAAAGTTTTTGGCTATATTCCATATATACATATTCCAGGTGATTTGAGGATGAAGCTTGATCCAAAAGCAAAAAAATATATCTTCATTGGACACTCTCTTGAGCAAAAGGGATATAAATATTGTAACCCACTCACACGACAAGAAAAGTTTTGAAGAGATGTGGTGTTTGATGAAATAGCAAGCTTCTATACAGGTGCTAAAGATGGACTTAATTTTGAATCAAATGACAAAGAGAATGCTGAAAAATCAAGTGCAAAATCTCAAGTTTTGAGTGGATCGGATGCGTCACCAAGCAATAGTTCCAACTCAAATCCATGGAATGGAAGATTACACGGAAATTTCAGTCAAAAAAATTCATCAAATACATCCAAGAAAGGTAAAGAAAAGCTTTTTGCTAGTAGTAAAATATCTACAAGTTTTGAAGATATTGATGGAGATTCAAGCAATTCAAAAAAGATCCTTGATGAGGAGCTTGGATTTCCCTCTGTGAAGACTTCGGGAGTAAGAAAGGCACATGAAGATGATACAAGAAGAAGTGACCCAGGACCAAGAAGATTTGGGAGGATGCGGAATTTAGTGCAATGATTGACATACGACAGTTACATGGCTTGTCATTGTGCCTACATGACAAAGATAATACAAGAAGCTGAACCCTCTTATTTTGAAGATGCAATTGGAAATGTAGATTGAAAAAAAGCTATGGATGAGGAGATGGCTGCAGTTTATGGAAACCATACATAAAATCTCGTTCCATTACCATAAGGAAAGAAATCCATAGGTTGCAAGTGATTTATAAGGTAAAGCACAATGCTGGTGGTAGCATAAGCAGGTTCAAAGCAAGATTGGTAGTAAAAGGATATGCATAGACATATGGCATTGATTATGAGGAAACATCTAGTCCTATAGCTAAAATGTCTACTGTCAAAACACTTATTGTAGTAGCTACATCAAAAGGATGGACTTTGCATCAGATGGAAATGAAGAATGCTTTCCTACCTGGTGAGCTACAGAAAGAAGTATACATGGACCAACCACAAGGATATGAAGATTCAAAGCAGCCAAAATATGTTTGTAGGTTGCAAAAGGCTTTGTATGGACTTACGCAAGTCCCTCATGCTTTGCATGCATGATTGTTGATTATTTAACCACCATTGGATTTTCTATGTGTCATGTTGATCATTCATTATATGCAAGGAAGGGTGATGATGGCATCATGATTGTGGCTATGTATTTTGATGACTTGATATAGGTGGTGATAATGAAGAAAGCATTAAAGAATTTGATAGGAAAGATCTTGGTGTGTTGCACTCTTTCTTAGGCATTGAGTTTATACATACTGTTGTATTTTATGGAATCATGGAAGGTTAAATGGATTTTTAATGTTTTAAATATCTAGAAGATTTTAATGTGGTTGTGTTTGATTTAGCAGGTGAAGAAGCATAAGGGCTTGGATACAAGTGGATGCACGTAAATAAATAAATTCGAAGACTAAATCGAAGACTAAATCGAAGACTTCTAGAATAGTTAAATTTAGGTTTATCTTATTGTAAAAGTAGTGGTTCGCTTTAGAAAGCGATGCCTTTTGTAAATAAAGTAGTTTTTTCTAAAAGACGCTTCTAAAAGCGACGGCCTCATGTAACTCCTATTTTTAGGACATAATAGAAATAAAGCTATAAATACGTGTACTTTGAAAGACTCATCCATCAGAGTACACGGGGGAAGATTGCACCCAATATCACATCGATTGTTTCTCTGTTTCTGATTCCTGTTTTGTCTTCTTTCTGCCTGTGTGTGTACATGCGCTGAAGGACCTGATAATAGTGGTATCAGAACCCAGCACGTATTACTCCGAAGGGATTTATTTGTGTTTATCTCTCGATTGATTCGTGTTTACGTTCTCTGTTCGCGATCCGAATCCGAATCTGAATCTACGTCCACGTCCGCTTCCGCTTCTACTTTTACCGTTCGAGAACCAAAACCTATATTTACACCTACATTTATACCTATGTTTACATCTTCGCTTACTCCAAGGCGTCGACTAAGGTGTCGACTAAGGCAAAGAACTTAGACAACAACTTAGGCAATACATTGGCAACATTGGTACCCAAGGCTCCCTTGGCAACCGTTGGCTATGTGCGAGGCAATTTTAATTTTGAGTGGCAATAGAGAGTTTTAGATTCCCTAAGGTAGGAGGATTTGAATCCAAAACCTCCTACTTACAAGGGAAGTACTTTAACCACTACTCCATTTCTTTGAGTTATCGCTCTATCTCCCTTTTGTCATATTTACATCAACTTTCACCTCCCTCTTTCTTTTACAATTTCCAAGATGATCTCACACATGTGGAAGCACTCGTCGATTTTCTAGAGGAGTGCATCAAAGAATAGGGCATAATTTACAATATATAACTCAAATTTTAGCATATAATATATCATTGAAAAAGCTCTCAGAACGAGCTTTTTAAGTAACCTATTAGATTGAGGATCCAACATAGTTTGAAAGAGGAGTTTTGTTCTCTAGATATGGACCCTATAACAATGGAGGATTTTGGCAATTCACCTTTACCTGGGATCTCACTCGAGCAACAATTAGAGCTTATGCGACAAGAACTTCAAGCAACTCAACAAACTGTACAAGAATGCGATGCTATGCTCTAGCAAGTACAAAGTGATGATCGTAGCTTAATCAAAGTGGTGAAAGTGATTATCACTACACAAGAAGAAGGTGCAAGTTCCAAGATAAGAACTTCCAATTCTCTAGATTCGATGGATGAAAGGATCTCCAATTTGTCTTGTTGTGGCTCTCTCAATTCGACGATTTTTACTCTGATAATTCATATTCAGAAAGTGAGAAAGTCAAGTTTGCTACAATTTATTTGGTAGGAAAAGCTCGGCTATGGTGGAATGTTTTTAGGGAATAGTACCGACCGTCCTACCACATGGGACACATTTCAAGCAAAAATTAAGAAGTCTTTCCTTCCTTCCCAATTCCATCTACATGCGTGTCATGCATGGAAAACTTTTGGACGGAGAGAAGGAGATAATGTATCCATTTATACTGAACGTTTTTTGCAATGTCTTTTATTACTTTGTTCACTTGAGCAGGTTCAAGGTAAGTTTGCAATGAAAATATGAAGATGGCTTGGAGATGGGAATCCAAGCAAAGCTTCATACCCTCCGACCTATAACCTTGTATGAAGCTATCTTTTTCACCCATGATGTTGAAAAGGAGTTCCAATCTATCATCAAAACACTTTGCTTATAACAAATTCGTCAACCACCCGTCAAAGCTAATTTTCCTTTTAAGCGTCCTTTTACTAGGTTTGCTTCATCTACTTTCCAACTTCTTCCTCAATCCCGTTTAGTACCATCCAAGAAATCAACCCTTTGCTAGCCTCACAAACCTACCACTCTTCAAAATACGACGATGAATGCTCAACAAAAACGACCCCGTATAACTTGTTGGAATTGTGGAAAGATTGGTCATACCAAAGCTGCCTGTAGGATGAGACCTACTAATAGGCAATCCATTGAAACTCAAGTACACAACATGGAGGTTGTTCCTACTGACACTGAACCTAACTGATTTGAAGAAGTATTAGAGCAAGAACTAAGTACCCTGGGTAACAGAATTTCTAACCATTCTCTACTTTGCATGCATGGCACTATTACTGGTGTAGTAGTAAATGTTTTACACGAGGATGGTAGCTTGCATGATTTTATTTCTCATAAGCTAGTTAAAAATATTAACCTTACTACTCATCCTTCTATGTATAAGGTTAACGCTGTGTTTATAGGGAATAGGTATAATGTTACGAATGAGGTGCATAATGTTCAAATTTGTATAGGCTCATATGTAGATGAACATTCATTTTTAATTGCTCAGTTGCAATCATATGATGTTATACTTGGCATGTCGTTTCGACATAATTACAACCCTTGCATTGATTCTGATACACACATGATTACTTTCAAATTTCAAAATAAAGATGTTTCACTGTCTCCGATGCATGATTTTCAATCCTTCCTGTTCATTAGTCATACACAAGTCAAACGAGCTTTTAGGAAAGTTTATAACTCATGTATTGTCTTTGTGAATAATATAATTGATTATACACATACACTTCCAAGTGCACATAAGTCATTTATGGACTCATATAAGGATTGTTTTATGACTGATTTTCCTTCTGCAATACCACCCTCTAGGGGATCTCTTGACCATAGGATTGATTTAATTCCTGGTAGCTCTCCTCCTCATAAAGCACCTTATAGGCATGGACCTTTACACCAAAATAAAATAGCTAGACAAGTTAAATAATTACTCAACAAAGGACTAATACGGTCTAGCTCTTCTCCTTTTGGAGCCCCCGCTCTTTTAGTTGAAAAGAAGAATAAGACGTATAGAATATGCATTGATTATAGAGCACTTAATAAGATTACCATTAAGAATAGGTATCCTATCCCTAGGATCCATGACTTGCTAGATAAACTTTGTGGAGCTTGTGTCTTCAGTAAAATCGACCTCAAATCTGGGTATCATCAGATAAGAATGACATTGCATGACATTTATAAAACTGCTTTTACAACTCAACATGGCCATTTTGAATTCATGGTAATGCCTTTTGGACTTACCAATGCCTCCCGCCACCTTTGCACGTATGATGAATAATATTTTCCTTGAATACCAAGACTTTGTTCTTGTCTTCTTTGATGATATACTTATTTATAGTAGGAATGACAGTGAACATGAAACTCATTTAGCAACAGTTTTTGATTTGTTACGTAAAAATAAACTTTATGTTAATTCTGAAGAGCGTTGTTTCTTCCAAAATGAGATAGAGTATCTTGGACATATCGTCTCTAGTCAAGGCGTTCATGTAGATCCCAAGAAGATTAAAGTAATTGAAGAATGACCTAAACCTCAATCAGTGCATGATGCTCGTTTGTTTTTAGGATTAGCTAGCTTTTATCGAAAGTTTGTAAAGGGATTTTCTTATATAGCCCTTCCCCTTACTTTATTATTAAAGAAAAATCTAAAATTTGTATGAAGAGTAGCTGTCAGGGGAGCACTAGATTGTGCTCTCTGACTTCACTAGACCAGATTTTGGAAATACACTTATGATTACAAGAACACCCACGTAGGGAAAACAATACAAGAAGATGTAGCCGATACAAGACGTCCCACAACCCGGGACCAATAGTTTTGGAAACTGCTCTAGAGATGATACAGGAGATCCCACAACCCGGGATCGTAAGTATGAGACAAGATATCTAGATTAGAAGAACTCCCTTCTGGGAGATGAACTAGATACAAGAAAGAACTCGACAGGATCTCGTACTACTAGATTACAAGGGGACAAGATAGGATGTCCAAGAACTAGACTAGAACAAGGAACAAGACAAGAACTAGAACTGGAACTTGAAGAGTACTTACTTGGCGATCACGACTCCTTGAGCTCTCAAGACTGGTATTGGCAAGACTGATTATGAATGTGGCCAACCCCTCCTGATATAGGTTTTCAAGGGCGGTTACGACCTGATGATGTCATCGATGATGTCATCGACTAGAAATAAGACCTCGAGGTGTTAGAATTCAGCAAATAGATAGTCAATCTTGGGGTTTTTGCACGTTCTGAATGCAATGGAAGTATTAGTTTCTTAAAAACACTCTCTCTTTCTCTCTTCCTTTTCCCTCTCTAGAACACACAGATACATATAACGGCCTCTAGCTTTTGATCTAAATGAGAAGCGGAAACATTATTTCATTATCCAGAACCCTATCCCGATTGTTCAAAGGAAGCAAAGAAGCTCATGATATATTAAAAAAATAACTATAAGGTTTACTTAACGCAAATAGCTCCCTTTGTTAACATGCTGACATTCAATAGCGCTGGGTCACATTACTCCACAAGTTATTAGATTTTTCCCACATATTAGCAACACAATTTCCTTTAGTTTACTTTTAGTTTGGAAAGTGTATAATTCATTTGCATTTCTTGGTAGTGCACTTTAATCTTTTCCAATACCCTCTATGAAAATGTAAGCTCAACTATGCTTTTGATCATGCTTTCATTTAACATTAAAGAAAATAGTCTTAAGTGCTTAGCACATAGAACCTGGAAAAGGGCAACAACATATAGATTTCAATCCTTCAAACTAGGCATGCAGGCTCATGCATCCAAGTGAATAGTTTCAATTCGAAGTGTGGATGGGATCTTTAGAGAAATCCTAATTTTTCATCTCAAATGTTTACCATAAAAGGTGATCATCAATACACCATTGAACAATCAAAATAATACACATTCACACGCTATTGAAATGGGAACATCATACTAATGTTTTCTCACAAATCCTTTATATAATCAACGGAAAGAGGTTTTAATTCCTATTTTTACACATGGAGCATATAGATTTACTATTAGAGACAAAAAATAGTATGTGCCAAATGATTTGTCGACCTTTCTAATTGATTACATATTCTCAACATAGCCATCAAAATTCAATTAAAAATGGCACACCATCAAACCCAAAAAAAGTGGATTAAATTTCTCATCCTATGCATGAACAAGAGAAAACTTATGTAAAACTCAATATGTGCGTAGTACGTTGAACACAAACAGTCACTTGAACTCATAAATCGTGGAGATTCAGCACCTCTGTCACATCAAATCCAGCACATCCTCATTCTTTCGCCTCAAAAAAAATCCAGAGAACACCCCAACCTCGTTTGTAGTACGGTGTTTCTTTGCCCTTAGCTTCAAGTATGGAATCAAAGCCCATCAACACTGATAGTCGTGAGAAATCTTTGCACATTCCCTGTTTTTGATAACGATGCCAATTCCCTATGAACATGCGTGATCATTGTCTTCCTCTCTATCACGTGTCCTTCAAAACAATTATGACATAGAATGATAGAGGATGCATAGGTTGATGCATTCATGCTTCCTGTCAACTCCTTCGAAATTTCTTTCTCCAATACTCATGGTGCCTTGTTTCATACAATAATGTTAACTGTACACTTGACTGTCATCAAGACTCTCAGTCAACTGAACTGAAAGGTAGAATTAACGACTTGATCTTCTATTCATAAATACGATATAGGAATGCAGATAAACTCCCTAGATGATAGCCAAATTTGAGTAGATTTCACTCCTCCTTTAACAAATCCTTGAATTCTCCATCTTATCATTCGCCCTCTGCTTTCTTTTATTTGAGAGTATAAGCCAAAGCTTTTCCTGTGAAAAATCTATATCATCCAACTACTCCTTTATACATGTAAAACTCTGTCATGCTCTATCATTTTCTTCAATCTTTATATAAGTTTGCTCATGTAAATCATCTCATGATGCTTGGAATAATCAAAGATCTCCAACAAGCATCAATCTTCCCCAAACTTGTTACTTGGTTGTCAGTTCCTGGCAGCATCATCCTGGAATCTCCAAAATTTCCCATCTGAAACGAGATGGTCTCCAAGTCAATTCGAGAATCATGTTATATCTACGAACTGTTGCTCCTCCCTCGAAGTTGTTCTTACTCGCAGCAGATATGAGTGTCTGAAGTGTCATGCATGGACCCCTTCCTATTGAGTTAGCAGCCTAAAGCTAATAGCGATTCCAGAAATTGAGAGAAGGGCCGAAAATCCGGTGAGAGCAATCGTTTTCTCCCCTTCTGCCAAACGTCAACATCCGATCAAGCCTCCTCTCTTGCCCACTCTTCCTGAAAACATCAAGTCCCCTCTTTTCTTCCACGTACCCACTCATGCGTGTCCCTTTCGATCACATGCAATTCCTTTCATAAATGGCAGCAACCTTCGAATCCTTCAATTTTCTTTGAATCATGAATACTCAGATTTATTCTCTGGCAAGGCTTCTTGTATCGATATCACTAGGAAGACGCACGTGGATAGAAGTCTCCACAACAGCACATTCCTGAGAAGATTCAGCTTGATGGGAGTCTGTCTGATTGGATTGAGATGATTTGGTCCTAGCTTTCTTGGGCCGAGGGATGCCAAGCTCAGTCCCTTGCCATAGAGAGGCCTCGCATTGAACCCAGGTTGGTGATCGTATGTCCGGGAAGTTTTTCTCTACGATCAAGCCGCGACATACGTGCAACGGGCTCAGGTAGCTTCGTCGGATGGATAGCTTTTGTGCTACTGAGCCTAGGGAGCTGAGAGAGATTGCTATCAAGTTTTACCATACCTTGTTTTCGACTGAGACCCCCTCGGAGACTTTGCAGGAGAGCTGTCGTAGTATCTTACAGCATGTGAGATGTCCTGTGACGAAGGAGATGCAGACTTGGCTTTTGGCACTGTTCACTGACAGCGAGCTTCTTCATGCAATGCATCGCATGGCTCGAGACAGCTATCCTAGTGACAATGGTCTCTCGCCTAGTTTTTTTCTCATATATTGGGGGCTTATTGGGGATGGGATCCGGTTTGCCTTCCAGGAGATCATGGATGGGGACCATCTCCCTCCTCGCTTGATCAAGGTCTGATTTTCATTATCCCCAAGGAAGGTGGGCGATTGGATGATATCAAACACTGGTGCCCGATCATGATTCTCAATTGAACCCACAAGATTCTTGGTAAGGCTCTGAGTATGAGATTGCAACCCCTTCTTGAGTCCTTGATCCACCCAACTCAGATTGGATTTGTTAAGGGTCATAGTATCCTTGACAACATCTTCACCTTCTAGGAAGCTAGCTCCCTTGCCAAGATGCGCGTTGAGCCTCTTGCTATTCTTCTGTTGGATTTTGATAAAGCCTATGATCGGGTTGATTGGGCTTTTCTCGAGGACACTATGCTACATATGGGCTTTCCCACTCGCTGGGTCGGGGGTGTTGCTTCTCTCTATCGTTCCACCCATAGCCAAGTTTTGGTTGTGAGAGGTCGGGAGGAGGGGTTCAACATTCCGAGGTCGGTTCGACAAGTTTGCCCCTTGGCTCCCACATTGTTTCTCTTCTTTGATGAGGCCATGAGCACTTTCTTGATTGCTCAAGACCATAGTTAAAAAAATCGTACGATTTTTATTTTTTTAAAATCGTAAAAACCTCAATCACGATTTAAATCTCTAGGAATGATTTTTATTCATAAAAATCGTTTTTTATTTTTTTACTTAAAAAAAAGGGGGGAAAAAAGTTTTGTCCAAATCTTGTTCTATTCTGCATTCTTTTGATGGAAATCCCTTCAATTATGATGATTGCTATTGCTAATGAGATTTGGAGAGGCTTTTAGATATCATGATGGATGACAAATACATAAAAAAATAAAAATCGTTCCTGATGAATAAAAACCTCGATTTTTATTTTCATTTTTTTATAAAAACCTCGATTTTTATTTTCATTTTTTTAAATCTCTACGATTTAAATCCCGATTTAAATCTGCGATTTAAATCTCACCTTTGTACTATGCTCAAGACAATGGGCTATAGGGTATCAGGCTCCCAAATAGGGATGAGTATCTGCTGGATGCTCAGTTTTCTGATGACACTTCCATTTACTTGCATGGTCGGGAGGCCAATTTGGGTAGAATTCAACATGCTTTGGATAGTTTTTGTGGTGCATCGGGTGCCAAGATTAATTGATACAAGTCTTGTGGTTTTTGGACCAGCTCAGATGATTAGCCTGGATGGCTTGCCTTGTGGGCAATTTCAAGGGATCCCCCCTGGCACAGAAGTTAGTTACCTTGGGTGCGATATTGGTCTTAATCTTGCTCTTGAGCAAAAGATCTCTCCTCTCCTTCTGACCATCAGGAGTAAGTTGTTACACTGGAGCTGTTGTTACACTGGAGCTCTGCCCATCTGTCTCTGATTGGGCGGGTTGTGGCAGCTATCCAAGTTCTCTTGGCTACGATGTAGTATGTCACGTCTTGTTGGATCTTCGCAATAGCTAATAAGAAATTTTTTATGGTTTGGCTATGATGGCAGCCCCTCTCGGGCTAAGGTTGTTTGGAAGGTCCTCACACTTCCTTAGAGCGTGGTGGTTAAGGGATCATTGACCCTGCTTGTCAGAGTAGAGCCCTATTGGAAAAGTTTATTGTTCCTAGTCTTCTTCCTGGCCTTGAGCCCTCGAAGGATTTTCTTTGCTAGAGGCTAGAACTCTTTGCTCCTTCCACTGGTGGGCCTTGGAAGCCTGAGATCAAATGGATCTTCACTGAGATGAGGAGTACAAGCTTCTCATGGCACAATGAGAACCCGTTTGCTTCTAGTACCTTGAGATCTTGGGAGTAGTTACGTCCCTCTCTTGTTCAACTCACTCCCTCATGTATTGAGGAGCATTTCCGGAAGTCTATTACTTGGAACCCCCTCATTCGCTCAGAGAGAGGGTTCATGGTTGGTTCCCACCCGCATGTTTCCAAGGAGAGATTGCCAAAGGCCCCGGGCATAGTGTGGCTGACTGGTCTGCTTTCAAAGTCTCCCCAAGGCACAGTAGCAGGAAGGATGTCTAGGGATGCGTGGTGCACCTCATATGATTAGGGTTGTTTAGGCCACGATTCCGAGGGATTAGGGGACTCGTTGATCCCGAGCCTAGGGCCTGGCTTAGGGCCTTTACTCGGACGGAGGTTTTGATTACTGCCTGAGCCATCTATCAAGATGGGACTCTCTTCTTCGAGATTGCCAACGAGGGGAAGATAATTAGGTCATCGGTGGAGCCTGAGATCATTGCAGATTGTACTTTTCAATGGATTCGGATGGTTGGCACAATGGTCTCGACTAGCATATGGATCGGGACCTAACGGATATTCGGACCCTCCTAGTTGGCATCTTTGGGTCTCGGAGGCTCAATCATTACCAAACCTCCTTTGGGACCCGGGGTACTGGGAGTGGCATGATCCTCTCTCCTCGACGAGGCCTTCCCGATTCCCTTCTTTCAATACTCTACTAGGCTCGGGTGGCGGATCATCAAGTCGCACCAGCCGGAGGAGTTTCTCTTGTCCTTTTGGCATCGGATCTAGGGAGCTCAGCAATCTCGTCAGATTGTCCTCTTTTAGTGGTTAGTTGCCCACAAGAGCATTGTTGTTGGCATCTTGCTGAGCTTTGGGGGCCGGCCTCCTCATTGTACTGGTTGTGGCTATCACTTGGAGACACAACAGCATTATCTCTAGGACTGCCCGTTAGCACAGCAGATTTGGCGGCGGATCTTTTTACTTGGCGGGTGGTTCTTGAGACTTCTTACCTCGTGGGTGGATCTTGAGACTTCTTGCCTGGCGGGCGGGACCTCATACCATCACTTGGGGTGTGGCTGCTTGGGGTTCTCTGTCTGGCCCGACCCTCAAATACGAGCATGAGGTTGACCGTACAATTATTTTGATGCAGGATGGACGGATTGACATCACTCAGGATCTGCCCATCTCTCCTTGAAGAGGTGCGGATGACCCTTATTGGAAGCAGATCAAAAGCCTCACCATGTGGTTCATTTGGGGGGCAAGATGCCAGCGCATCTTTGATCGGTGCACAATCCCTCTGGCCGACACTGTTCAGGACTTTTGGCTCGACCTGGTCCACACCTTGCGTGGGCAGCTGGACTGCCTTCAAGGGGATTCCGATGGCATCTCCCATCGGCATTGGGCCTTCCTCCAGCTCTAGAAGAAAACTTGTCGCAGCAATTGTTTGGCTCAGGTGTTCTGGCTAAAAACGGGGTTGAATGAAAATATTCTTTCATCACACATGGGTCCAGCTCTGACCACAAAAGACCTTGGCAGTGCCTCATGATTCTATCATCTTTATATGATCAGAGAGACGTGCTGCGGCATAGACATATGACATAAAGATGTAGGCAGTGACCTGGTTTGGTTGTAAGTTAACTGCATGTTCAAATGCCTCTTCTGCTAGCTCAACATTCACATGAGTCTGGCATGCACCATTAAAAACCACGAAATGCCTAGGTCAGCTTTCATCGGGATCCTTGTTAGAATCTCTTGCACCCTTATAAACTCCCCTGCATGACCAAATAAGTCACATATCACCCCATACTGCATCAACTTCGGAGCAGCTTTGTAATCTTTAGTCATGGATTGGACGCATTGAATGCCCTCAAGAAAAACCCCTAATGGCTCATCACAACATCTCCACTGTTTGAATAACCAGAAACCAACAACATCCAAGATACAAGATCAGGGTTAACTAATTCATCAGAATTAAATTGAGGACTCACCATGCAGCCATAAATTCCATGTGTGAATCAATTTTGCTGAAAGAGAAGAGAGTTCCCCCTGTCCAAGACAGACAATTTCAAAATGCAGCTGCTCACAAGCATGTAAGCTTCCCTGTTCACAGCAGCCTTGCAGGGCACAGATTAGGGTGACATAATCCACTGGAATATGTTGCTCCTGCATTTTGCTATACAGATGAAGAACGTTTAGCCCATCATTATGTTCAGCGTAAAAAGAAAGCATTTCATTCCATGCGACTACATCGTCGCAAGATAGAGCACTGAATGTTTCCTCTGCTTTTGTTACAGCACCACAATACCATACACGGTGACAATTTGATCAACCTCTCCTTTGCAAAAATAGCATCTTCTTCCTCAGCTATGATACCACATGCTTGGAATGCAATTGTGTAAGAAACTTTATCAGGAATTGAGCCTTCCACTTGCATCTGCCTGTAGCAATGCAGAGTCATTTCTGCTTGGTCATTCTCCTTGTAGCTTGCAAACATTGCTGTCCATGACACGATGCAATGTAATACACTGAAAGCCGTTACTGCATGCAAGAGCTCCACATTTTCAGTACAACCTCAGAAGAGCATTATTAATGAGAGGATTATTTGCTAAACCTTTCTATAATACAGCAGCATGAAAAGCATGGATTATCTCAAAACATGCCTTCTTGAAAGGCTGCATCTCAATTATACTCATTCGTTCTTTACTTGAAGCATTCCACAAGCCTGTAGCATGAGTAGCAGTGTACATGCATCAGGATTTGGGCCATGCTCCTGCATTTGCCAGTAACCCAATAAGACTTTACCCCATCGAAAATGTCTGAGATATGCTGAGAACATTACATTCCAGGATAATGTTGTCCTTCTTGGAATTGAACAAAATAACTCCTCTGCTTCTGAAAATGCTCCACACTTACCTCACATGTATATAAGGGTATTGCTAACATAGGTGTCCATGATAAAGCCATTCTTGCAAGCTACTTGATGCAATTTTCTGCCATCAGCTAGGTCCAAAGTAAGGCTGCAAGCTCTGATTCGGCTGATAAGCTTATGTCTAAATGGCTGTCCACATCCCGACTGGGTGAATAATGTTTCTTCTCCATCACCTTTTCTGTCCGGAGAAAGCGTAGATGTTGGGAGTACTAGATGGTGATTATGCCTGCTGGCAAGCCAGGCGGTGAGATCTTTGAAAACGTTACCACATAGAACTATAGCGAAGGAGATAACGAGCTGCACGTTCCAGATTTGTGTTACTGCTACAAGTTTTCGGATGGAAAAGGGTCATCGAACAAAAGTACGATACTGTGCACTTCTTTCTAGAGTTACAACCGTAAGATTGTAAAATGCCCTTGCTTTCTGTAGTAAAAAGAAACGAAGCGAAGAGGAACACGAGATGACTTCATGGTGACGGGGAGATTGATGCACATCACTCTCAAACATGCAGATTCTGCCGTCCTTCATAAAGCATCTATCAGTTCCCAATTTCCCATCCTTTCTCCACCACATTTTTCTGCGCGTTTCGCCGTTCCACTGCATATAGCATCTAAATTGCATAGGTGAGTGTGTATGAACGCGACATCTTAAAGAAGAATCCACACCCGCCATCCTTCGTCAGCTTTTGTGCATGAAGTATTCGTTGTCCGATACTAGGCTGTGCAAGCGTCCAAAAACTCATGGGCACAGGACCATGTACCAGGTTTCTGGGCTCCAAGCATACACAACCGGTCATGAACACCCGAGCAGTTGAGCTAAATGAAACAATAAAGTATTTTTTGTTGAAACCATGGGCTACCTTATGTTGATAACATCTATATGAATCATAGCCATTGGGACAGCATCTACATGAAACCATGGAGTACCTTGTGATGACAACATCTACATAAACGATACGCATTTTGAATCTCAAAGTTGATTCCTATTAAAAATATTGATTTACATACAAGAGATGCGCAATGAATTTCTGCCCTCACATTCCACACATTGTGCTCGACTCTAAGTTTCTAACCAGTCGCTCCCGTTCGAAAGCTTGTTTCAGATTTTGGTTACTCAAATTCGGCATACCACTCCATAGGAAGGTATTCCGAAACAAATGCTCGTGTCAACTTTGGGAACGATTCTCTCCATGTTACATTCTTAGTTTTGTTCATGTACATTCCCAAACTTAGAATGCCTCTTTCTTCAAAATAACTCTTTGTGCACAATAGTTTTTTTTTTTTAATGGAGGTTCGGCCGAGGCCTACTCCTCTAGACTTTAACTTTGAAATTGCAACTGTACAAAGAAGGGCATGGTACCCATGGGACCCCCCCTTATCCCACAAGAACAGGGGTTTACATAGCTGAGCTAAACTGCGGTCACAACTACCACGGGACAAGACAAACGCTGGCACATCAACCACAAGATACAACTTTCCATGTTAAACATGTCCTTTACATGGTGCCAGTGGGGGTTGAACCCTCGCCCTCGCCTCAAGAGGCGAGAGGCCCAACCACAAAGACAAGCGGCTTGGGGCTTTGTGCACAATAGTTGCATGTGACCACTAAAGTTACACTTAATATCATAATGTATACAAGGATTATAGTAATCTCTACATGGGTTGGACATGCGTGTGATCCACTTCATATCATAATGCTTACAAGGGACATAGTCATCTCTACATGGGTTGGACATGCCTCTTAACTTAGCATATCCTTGAGTGCATGGAGGCTATTCGAAAATAAAGCTATATATAGTAACTATAGGTATACCCCCAAGCCTCATGTTCTAACCTAGAAGAACACTTCATCTCTATGGTGGGATCCCTGCCCGAATGATTCAAATCACCATCTAGCATTGCACTTGATAAATTGATTTGAGTGCCAAGTAGGGAATGAATAATAATGGTGGATCAAAAAACATCCCCGATCAATTCACTATTTTCACTATGTGTTATCAAGGCACTAACATGTGAAATGGGTGGATGCAATATACTAGTCCATTTATCAACATCACTAGTGCATGGATCTAGCAAATGAGGTGGGATTTCTATCTTTATCAAGTTTTTGAGAACTCTTGATTCTCTTGAATTTGATTTGGAAGTCAAACTTGAAGAGTGGTTTGCCCAAACATCTAACTTAGATGTTTGTACTATGGTTCATTTCCAACCACCATTTACTTGATTTATTACCCGGTTGGAGGACTACTTTGTCCTATCGGGCTTGAAAATCCTATGTAGAACGTAGGAGAAGGTGTTCCATTTACCTTTGGTCAACTTTAGTTTAACTTGACCAAAGCAAATTCAAAATGAACTTTGTCCAAATTAGGACACTTGTCTCAAAGACTTGAGCTTTAAATTCTTGTGAATTCTCAATCTGATGAACAATTCCTTACTTTCTTTTCCAAGAGTCTACTAAACTCTATGAAATTCATTGGACTGATGTGTTAGGTTGTGCCCATGTGCATATGTAAGTTAGTAATTCTTAACCAACTTACCGAACTATTATAACTATTCATCCACATATTAATGAAACCAACATTTCGGGTTGAGAGGAAGGGAGGTGATGAGTCGGAGTGACTCGATCGGCCTGTGGATTCTCAATGCGATAATGATTATCCAAATATGTGTCTATCTTCTTTCTGTTCCTTCTGTATTATATGTTAATGTAAGCTTTTCTGAGGTATGTTAAGTTAATGCTACAATTAAATTTCTTTTGGAAGTGATTTTGTATGCACAGTGATTCAATAACTGATTATTGTTAGTTAACATTGTAAAGAGTGGATGATTTAATGGAAGTATTAAATTAATTATACTGTAATTTTTGCAATTATCCCCTTAATATTATTTCGACATTAATATGTAAATTAGTAGTTGGAAAATATTTCAGTCTATAGGTAATAATTGTATGATTGCCACCTAAGAACCCTTACCGTAATCCCTACTTTCTAGCCATAATTTATCGATAGATGTAGTGTGGTTAACACTTTGGCGATCATGTTGGGGAACGGAGATCGCAAAGAGTGGAGACTATAAGAAGTGGGGTCCATAAGGAGTGGAGACTGAAAGACAAGAAGAATAGTTTATGCGAGTTCTATGCTTCGGCGTAGAATATCCATGATGTCGACAAGAAAAAGAACCATACAAGTCCCCACATCCGTTTCAAAATTTGGTGGAAGTTCTGCAAGGAAAGATCAACCGGAAAGCACGGGTAAGGAACGAAGGATCATTGACAAAGTGACAGACGAGAGAGTTTAGTAGGACTAAAGAACACTTTACATACCAGAGATTTGTTGGCATATGAAGGATAGAATCAAGAAGAATCAGCAAATCTTAGTAATATTCTGGTGCCAAAATTAGAAGAAATACTGGAAACTGAAGGCAAACTACAAGTAGAGAGAGGAAAAACCCCTTAAAAATGAACACCTATTGAAAGATTAGCATAGTAGCTATCTAAGTTGTTTGGAACAGGATGGTCCGAGAAATCTAGAGTAATCAAGACTCTAAAGCAATGGCCAGCAAAGAACCACTATAAAGATCTATTGGAACTACCTTTAATACTTTATTCTAGCATTATAAACTTTCCTCTCATGATGGAAAGATTCAGTATTAAAAGAATGGAAAACGATGAACACAAAAGATCCTTCATATATTTAGTTAGTAATGTGTGTGAACACACTAGGACCGTCGGGGCACTTTTTTCCCTCTTTAGGAGGTTTTTTCCCCCCGGCTTGTATATATGCCTATCGCCTGAATGGGTTACTTATCTTTTGTACATTCTAGTGGTAATACATTCAGTATTATGTGTTGTGTGCCTAGCTTCTTCTTCTTCCTTGTGTTGTTCGTGTGCTTCCGCAAACCTTGAACTCCAACAATTGGTATCAGAGCAGGTCATCACTTATCTAGGGCGTCGTTGATACCCCTTCGGTCACAATCTCAGAATTACATGAAATTTGGTGAGCATACTCAACGTGATTAGGAGATCAAAACAGCTTCGTTCTCTGTGTGGAAATTGCAATATGAGCTTGTTTTGGCCTCCGAATGCACTATCATAGTGCTTGTGTAGGCTATTTCATCTTTTTGTGCCAAAGATAGATACAGGTTTTGGTTTGACAGTATAAGCATCTCAAAGTCTGCTATAGGTTTAGCAGAACTTGTCAAGGTAGTTATGTTCAACTTTCTGAGATACAGACAATTTTCTACACCATAGTATTTTAGTCAGTGGCCATGGATAAAAAAAAGTGATGTATTCCATATGTTGGTTGTTGAGGATAAGTTGGATGGTACTAATTACCCATTGTGGGCTTATATGATGCATCATGTATTGTTTGCAAAAGGACTATGGAATATTTTGTAGGGTGTTGAAAAATGTACTATTTCACCTGCAAACACAGTTGTTGAAGGTGATGCAAATGGCATTGAAGATAATGATATTCTTCATGTTCCTATTCCTGTTGCGGTTCCTGCTACACCTACTGTAGAGAAAATTTGTTGGGATGGCAGAGATGCTCAGGCAGATGCATTGATAGCCTTGTCTGTCAAACGTGCCATTATTCCTCACATTCTCTCTTGTAGGACAACTAAGGATGCTTGGGATACACTTACCACTTTATAGCAGGCAAGGAATGAGGCTCATGTTGCTTACCTCCAAAAACAATTGGAGAGTGAGCACATGAATGAAGGAGATTACATGGATAGTTTTCTAACAAAGATCAAAGATTTGAAGGAACAACTAATTTGTGCTAATGAAGTCTTGCCTGATAGTTCACTTTTGCATACTCTTCGTTTGATGATGAAAGGTAATCCAAATGCCTTGACATTTGAGGACTTAGTCTCTATTCTATTGCAAGAAGATCAATCTAGGCAGAATAATGTTGTAGATCAAGCTTTCCTGGCTAGTTAGAAAGGCAAAGGTAAATGGAGCTCTTCTTACTAGTAAGCTGAAATCTACTAATTCTACACAATCAAAGAAGGACGACAGAGACAACAAGAAAATAGAAAGGCTAAAATTGTTTTGCAATTACTGTAAAGCAAATGATCATGTCATAAAGAATCATCCAAAACTGGCTGCAAAAGAGGCAAAGAAAAAAAGGCTGGAATGGTTGTTGTAAGGCCTCTACACTGAAAACAAATTCTACTAATCTAGTGTAGAATGAAGAATGGGCATTTACTATTGTTTGCATTTTTTACCCATTTTCTCATGAACAATGTATGTCTAAATTAGACTCAGATGTTTGGTACTTTGATAGTGGGGCAATCAAACATATTACCAACAACTCCTCTTATCGTGTCATGGGAGTTGGTAAGATCATTCTGACTATTGCTGATGGTAGTTCTTTTACATTATCGAATGCTTTATTTGTGCCAAGGATCAAGAAGAAATTGTTATCAGTTTCAACTTTAGCCAAGATTGGCTTGGTTGTGAAATTGATGGAAAATGTATGATTCATGAGCTGTCAAATGGCAATGTGACTATTGCTTCTGGCATTTTATGTCGTGGGATGTATAAGCTCATAGACTATGAAAAATTTGTGAGTGATTTGGCATGTGCCGTACATGATTCTCAGGTTTGTTCAGATGCAAAGCTTTGGCATGCACACTTTGGTCATCTGAATTTTGCTAGTTTGCTACGTGTGCAGAAATCTAAAATGGTGTCCTCTCTGGGCAAACTTGAGGCACCTAGTAAACATGTATGTGAAGGCTATATTTTGGGCAAAATGCAGCGTTCCTTATTCCCAAAATATGGTTCAGTTCGAGGTACTTAAAAATTGCAGCTTTCTCACAATGATGTCTATGGTCCTATGAAGACAGCCTCTTTTGGGAACTATCTTTAGTTCGTGACTTTCATCGATGATTTTTCCAGGCATGCATGGGTATATCCATTGAAACCAAAGTCCAAAGTGTTTATGTGATTCAAACAGTTTTTGGTTTTGATTGAAAATGTATCAGCATGTAAAATAGGCACTCTCCATTCTGATCGAGGGGAGGAATATATGTCTTCTGACTTTAATGCATTATTGGCTAAATGTGGGATAAAACATCAGTGTGCAATGTCCTATACACCTCAATAGAATGGAGCTGGTGAACGGAAGAACAGGTCACTCATGGAGATGGTGAGCTGTATGGTCAAGAGTCAAATTTTACCACATAGTTTCTGGTTTGAGGCTATCATGTGTGCATCATATGTACTTAACAGGTGTCCCACTAAAGCGTCGCAGTCTATCACTCCATATGAGGCTTGGCATGGTCGCAAGACATATGTTGCTCACCTGCACATTTTTTTTGGTTGACTGCCATATGCATTAGTGCATAAACAACAACACAAGAAATTGGATGATAAAGTAGTGAAATATATTTTTGTTGACAATTCTAAAATCAAAGGCCATCATCTGTACCATCCATAGACTAAATGCATTTTGGTTAGCCGTGATGTTGTTTTTGTGGGAGATGCTATTCAGCCACTACGTTCATCTACTAAGGAGACATATGTTAGCTCCAAAGCCATGTATGATACATTGCTGCCTCTTTTTATAGGTGGACAATCTAGTGTTGGTCATAATGAGGCAACTTCTCAACCTTTATAGGTTTCATGTGATGATGCATATCATTCCATTTCTGATATAGATTTGCATGATGCACTTGTTGATGAGAGAGCAAATATTGAGGAGGCAAAAACTTGTTGATGTACTTGTTGATGAGAGAGCAGATATTGAGGAGGCAAATCCACCAGTGGTTTTTGCTTCATGCTTGGTAGCTGATGCATATCTTGGTTGAGCAAGAAGTAGCCTACTGTGGGCACTTCCAATTGTGAGGTTGGGTATAGGGTAGTTTTCACAACGACTGTTGAGTGTGTGGCTCAGATGCCTTATGGATGATTTGGGTGTTGGTCAGTCTTCTGCCACCACCATCTTCACCAACAGTTAGAGTGCATTGGCAATTGCAAAGAACCGTGTGTTCCATGCTCGCACTAAGCACATTGAGGTGCTTTATCATTATGTCAAGGAGAGGTTCTCTCTTGGAGAGATCAAGTTGGCATATGTGCCCATGTAGGAGAACATTCCGGAGCTTTTCACAATGGCTCTACCTAGGGAGAAGTTTGAAGCTTTCCACAAAACTTTGGGCTTACTTCCTTTTGTGGATTGATTCCACATAGCTTGGAACTTCCTTATACATGAGTGCTAGCTCCTTGTTCACCGCATCACTCTCAGGGGGGATTTGTTGATATATTTAGGTAGTGATGTTTGTGAACACACTAGGACCATTGGGGCACTTTTTTCCCTCTTTAGGAGGTTTTTTCCCTTGGCTTGTATATATGCCTATTGCCCTAACGAATTATTTATCTTTGTACATTCTAGTGGTAATACATTCAGTATTATGTGTTGTGCTCCAAGCTTCTTTTTCTTCCTTGTGCTATTTGCATGCTTCCACAGACCTCGAACTCCAACAAAGATATTATCCAATGGGATTCTCTCATACTAAATTTGATGGATTCCTCGATCATGCTCTAGATGCTCGCATACGGGCATTTGAAGACAATTTTGACGTAGTTGAGAGCATGGGTAATTTTATGTTCATTGACGGAGATAAATCTAGGCTTTTTTAGACAATGTTGGTTAATGAAGTAGTGAAATGGCTTGCAGAGTATGATATTGATCATTTCACTAAGTACAAAGTTGTAAAGGACGCATTTTTACAAAGATTTTAGTCCAAGAAGAATCCTGCTCAGATTTTTGACTTCTTGTGGAACAATAGATAGAAACCTAATAAGTCAGTCCAAGATTATGCCACAATTTTTCAAATGCATTTATGATAATTACCAACTGAATGTAAGTTACCAGATGATGTAATCACACAATGGTTCATTAATGGTTAAAGCCATAATTGAAACAAATCTCCAATTAGAGAATAAAGTCGGTGGTTTTGTTGAAGGTCTTGAATGGGTTGCAGTTTCAAAAGAAAAAAGGTATGAGTTTAGCAAAACCATTGTGCAATCTATAACACCGATAGTCATGATACATCGTATTGCATGACCAATGCTAAAGCCCAAAATTGGGTAACCATAAGGCAATTGTACAAGAACTAGCATCATCCAATACCTATGTGCCACAACAGTTGCACAATACACAATACCCAAGGTATAATTAGCCAAGGATGCAGCAAGGTTTGTTACAAGAACCAACATGGTCACAAACCGGAGATTGAGCTTTGTACCACGAGAACCTTTACGATGTTACTTTTGTGGTGAGCTAGGTCATATAAATCGTAATTACAAAGAAGCATAGGAGTATGATGAACGTCAAAAGGATGGAGCTTCACCAATGACAAATCTAATGATTATCATTGAAAAAGAACCATAGGTAGCCTTAGTTCAGACTAGATCTGGTAAAATTTTGCAACCCTTAGTAGACATTTATGAACCAAGATTCAAAGAACGAACATGTATGGTGCACAGAAGTGGGCAATGAAGAGCATCCAATCTTCCCTACATCAGATCTGCTCTCTCAACCAATTCCATCTACATCTGAAGAAATAGCACAGCAATTTGTGTTGGAAGTGCATTGGTGATTGTACAAACCTTGGACGATCTTAAAAACTTCACCCATTACCTTGCAACTTGGGCAACTTCTACCACTGTTACCAAAAGTTAGGGAACAATTCGAATAGCATTTTGATATAAAGGATGAACGAACAGATCCATGTGTGGCTACTCTACAACCGGAAGTCAAAACAATAGACCCTGAATTGCTGATTAGTCCTGGGTTCATCCAATAGGATGGGTAAAAGATTTCCAATTACCCTTCAAGGAGCGGTCTTTCACATGGCCTTTATGGTGTTAGATCTACCGAAAGACACTTATGATTATAACCTCTTATTTGGCGGACCCTAGCTTAAGAAAGCCAAGGTTTTTGCAAGATTGATCTAAGAAAGAATTAGTGGTAAAATACAAACTTCATGAATATCAGATCCCACTAGACACAATGTAGTCCAATGAAGTTCATGTACTTCCTCACATAGCCGAACTAGTTCACATGCTGGATGGGTTGACCAAAGATGACAAAGCTAAATTTTTGAAAGCTAATGGAGATTTATTATCTCTAGGGGTAGTCGATTTACAGCCTGTGTTAGACCAATGGTCCCCTTCGACATGTTCCGTGACTTGTGCACCACTGATTGACAAGTTACCAGAGATAGTAGATGTTTTCCCTAACACAATAGCCGAAACTAATTTGGCTTTGTAGGATGTTGAGGATAAGCATACGCAACAATACATAGCCAAGGATTAGTTGTTATCTATAATTTAAGCACAAAGGATAAGCCTAGAACAATCAAGATTAGTGCTAAATTAACCAGTGAGGAGCGACAGAAAGTAATTGAGTCATTAACTGAATTTCAAGATGTATTTGCTTGGAAGTATCTAGAAATGAAAGGATTAGAACCTCGTATTTATCAATATCGTATAGTTCTCCAACATGATGCTAAACCAATCCGATAGACCAGTTATAGGATGAACCCAAATTATGCACAACTTGTCAAGGAAGAAATTGATGTTGGAGATAGACGTCTGCGGAAGCACGCGAACAACACAAGGAAGGAGAAGAAGCTTGAAGCACAACATACAATACTGAATGTATTACTAGAGAATGTACAAAGATAAGTAGCCCATTAGGGCAATAGGCGTATATACAAGCCGGGGGAAAAAACCTCCTAAAGAGGGAAAAAAGTACCCCGGCCATCCTAGAGTGTTCACACACATCACTACCTAAATATATCAACAAATCCCCCCTGGGAGTGATGCGGTGAACAAGTAGCTGGCACTCATGTATAAGGAAGTGCCAAGCTATGTGGAAATCACTCCACAAAATGAAGTAAGCCCAAAGCTTTGTGGAAAGCTTCAAACTTCTCCCTGGGCAGAGCCTTCGTGAAAAGGTCTACAAGGTGATCTCCCCAGTAGAGAACCTCTCCCTGACATAGTGATAATGCACCTCAATGTGCTTAGTGCAAGCATGGAACACATGGTTCCTCGCAACTGCCAATGCACTCTGACTATCAGTGAAGATGGTGGTGGCAGAATTCTGACCAACACCCAAATCAGCCATAAGGCGTCTGAGCCACACACACTCAACAGTAGTTGTGAAAGCTGCCCTATACTCAGCTTCACAACTAGAAGTGGCCACAGTATGCTGCTTCTTGCTCAACCAAGATATACATGAGCTACCAAGCATGAAGCAAAAGCCACTAGTGGACACACGAGTGTCATAGCAACCAGCCCAATCAGAGTCATAAAAAGCATGCAAATCTGGAGGTAGTGATCCCCCCTTGGGATAAAACAACCCAAGTAGCCGAGTACCACTCAAGTAGTGAAAGATGCGCTTAACCGCCTGCCAATGCTTGACTCCTGGGCAATGCATAAACCTGCTCATCTATGAGACAGCAAACTGAATATGTGGCCTAATAATGCATAAGTAAATCAAGCATCCAACAGCCTACGGATAGAGAACAGCATGAAATGCATCTCCAGCATCATGAAGACTCAAACGTAAACCCGTCTCCATAGGAGTGGCAATAGGCTTACAGTCTTCAAGGCCAAAACGCTGCAATAATGTGTCAATATATTTCGTTTGACACAAAGCCATTCCACCATCAACTTGCATAAACTGAATGCCCAAATAGTGATGCAAATGCCCCAAATCAGACATCTCAAATGAGGCATGCAAATCAGCCTTAAAATCAGCAATATGGTTCTCAATAGGACCAGTGAGCAGCATGTCGTCAACATAGATAACAATGATCATAAGCACATCATTAGCACACTTAACATCTAAGGTGCTTTCAGTTGGACTGTTCTCAAAACCATGTGCAATCAGATAGGCATGTATCTTCTCATACCAAGCACGTGGTGCTTGCTTTAAACCATATAATGCCTTCTTTAACCTGCACACCTGATTTTCATGCCCTTTCTACACAAAGCCACGGGGCTGAAAAACATACACTTCTTCATGCAAGTCACCATTCAGAAATGCAGTTTTAATGTCCAACTGATGTACATTCCAACCATGATGGGCTGCAAGTGCACAAACGCTCCGAACAGTAGTCATATGGCATGTAGGTGCAAAGGTCTCATCAAAACCAATGCCTCTTTCTTGCGCATAACCCTTCGCAACAAGCCTAGCCTTATACCTGTCAACTGTACCATCAGGTTTACGCTTTGGCTTGTATACCCACTTAGTGCCAATGGCCTTCTTGCGAGGAGGCAAGTCACATAAAGACCAAGTATCATTCTTCATTATTGCATCATATTCAGATTGCATAACAGCCATCCAATTTTCTGAATTTTGTGCTTCATCAAACGAAACAGGCTCATTCTCATCACAGAGACTAGATGCAGCCATAGCATAGCAATTTGATGCAAAAGAGGCACTATGAGAGCCTGAAGGAGTACGATATGACAGAGGTGAATCTAATTTGCTATCACGCAAAGTCTGCACCAGCCATTTTGGCATAGTTTTTGCGTGCTCAATATCAGCTCTCTCATCAACTAGTGCATCATGTAAATCTGCATCAGAAATGGAATGATCTGCATCATCACATGAAAAGGCTGATAAGTTGTCTCATTAGGACCAACACTAGACTATCCACCTGTAAAAAGAGGCAGCAAAGTATCATACATCTCTTTGGAGCTAACAGATGTCTCCTTAGTACATGAAAGCAATGGCGGAATGGCTTCTTCCACAAAAACAACATCACGGCTAACCAGAATGCGTTTAGTCTATGGATGGTACAGACGATGGCCTTTACTTTCAGAACTGTACCCAACAAAAATACATTTTACTACTTTATGATCCAATTTTCTGCGATGTTGTTCAGGCACTAATGCATATGCCAAACAACCAAAAACACACAGATGAGCAACAGATGGCTTGCGATCATGCCAATCCTCATATGGAGTGATAGACTACAGCGCTTTAGTGGGACACCTGTTAAGTACATATGCTCCACACATGACAGCCTCAAGCCAGAAACTATGTGGTAAAGCCAAACTCTTGACCATACATCTCGCCATCTCCATGGGTGACCTGTTCTTTCGTTCAGCAACTCCATTCTGTTGAGGTGTATACGGCACTGTACACTAGTGTTTTATCCCACGTTCAGCCAAATAATCATTAAAATCAGAAGACATATATTCCCCCCCTCGATCAGAACGGAGGGTGCCCATTTTACATGTTGACAGATTTTCAGCCAAAACCAAAAACTGTTTGAAGCACATGAACACTTCGGACTTTGCCTTCAATGGATATACCCATGCATGCCTGGAAAAATCATTGATGAAAGTCACGAAGTAAAGATAATTCCCAAAAGAAGGTTTCTGCATAGGACCACAGACATCACTATGTACAAGCTGCAATTTCTGAGTAGCCTGAACTGAACCATCTTTTGGAAAGGATGAACGCTGCATTTTGCCCAAAATACAGCCTTCACAAACATGTTTTCCAGGTGCCTCAAGTTTGGGCAAAGAGGACACCATTTCAGATTTCTGCAGGCGTAACAAACTAGCAAAATTCGGATGACCAAAGCGTGCATGCCGAAGCGTTGCATCTGACATAGCCTGAGAATCATTTACTGCACATGCCAAATCATTTACTGATCTTTCATAGTCTATGAGCTTATACAGCCCACGACATAAAATGCCAGAAGCAATAATCACATTACCATTTGACAGATCATGAATTGTACACCTGTCATCAATAAATTTCACAACCAAGACCAATCTTGGCTAATGCAGAAACTGATAACAGGTTCTTCTTGATCCCTGGCATAAATAAAGCATGTGACAAAGTGAAAGAACTACCATTAGCAGTAGTCAAAATGATCTTACCAACTCCCATAACAGGATAAGAGGAGTTGTTGGCGCATGTAACAGTATTCCCTGTAGGGGCAGACTCGAGTGAAGAGAAGAAACTGCGGTACGAGGTAATATTTTTGGTCTCCCCACTGTCAAAATACCAAACATCTGAGTCTACTGCAGACATGCACTGCTCATGAGAAGATGGGTCAAAACTGCAGACAGTAGTAAACGCCCATTCTTCTTCCTGCACAAGATTAGCATACTCTGTTTTTGGTGTAGAGGCCTCTACAACAACCATTCCAGCCTCTTTCTTCTTTGCCTCTTTAGAAGCCAGTTTTGGACAGTTCTTTATGATATGATCATTCCCTTTACAATACTTACAAAACAATTTTTGCTTTTCTGATTTCTCTTCCTTCTTCGAATATGCAGAATTAGCAGATTTCTACTTACTAGTTGAGGAGCTCCATTTTCCTTTGCCCTTCTGACTAGCCAGGAAAGCTTGATCTACAACTCACATAATGGACCTGTTCTGCCTGGACTGAACTTCCTGCAACAGAACAGAGACTAACTCCTCAAATGATAAGGCATTCGGATTGCCTTTCATCATCAACCAAAGAGTAGAAGCAAAACTCTTATATGAATCAGGAAGACCATTCAGAACGGTCTACACAAGTGAGCTATCTGGTATAACCTCATCAGCAGAAATCAATTGTTCCTTCAAATCTTTGATCTTCGTTAGGAGACTGTCTATAAAATCACCTTCATTCATGTGCTCACTCTCCAACTTTTTTTGGAGGTAAGCAACACGAGCCTCATTCCTAGCTTGGTACAATGTGGTAAGTGTATCCCAAGCATCCTTAGTTGTTCTGCAAGAGCGAATGTGAGGATGGCACGTTTGACAGATAAAGCTATCAATGCATGTGCCTGGGCATTTCTGCCATCCCAGCAAATCTGCTCTGCAGTAGGTGCAGCAGAAACCGTAGCACGAACAGGAATATGCAGAATATCATCATCTTCGACACCTTCTGCATCAGCTTCAGTACCTGCAGTTGTAACAATTGTATGTGTGATAGGACGTTTTTCAACACCCTGCACAATGTTCCATAGTCTGTTTGCAACCAATACATGTCACATCATATAAGCCCATAATGGGTAGTTGGTACCATCCAACTTCTCCTCAACAGCCAACATACGGAATACATCACTGCTTTCAGCCATGGCTGGTGACGAAAATACCTTGATGCAGAAAATTGACGGTATCTCAAAAAGTTGAACAGAATTGCCCAGACGAATTCCACTAGACCTGTAGCAGACTTCAAGACGCTTATACTGGCGAATAGAAACTGGTATATACCTTTGGCACAAAAAGACGAAATAGCTTACACAAGCGATAGTGCGTTTGGAGGGCGAAACGAGCTCAGATCACGATTTCGGCACCACAAAGCGAAGCAGTTTTGATCTCGAAAACATGCTGAGTATGCTCACCAAAATTTGTGCAATTCTGAGACTGCAAACGGAGGAGTGTCGACAACGCCCTAGATGAAGCGACGACCTACTCTGATACCAATTGTTGGAGATAGACATCTGCGGAAGCACGTGAACAGCACAAGGATGGAGAAGAAGCTTGAAGCACAACACACAATACTGAATGTATTACTAGAGAATGTACAAAGATACGTAGCCCATTAGGGCAATAGGCGTATATACAAGCCGGGGCGACCTTCGAACGCACTATCGTAGCGCTTGTGCAGGCTATTTCATCTTTTTGTGCCAAAGATATATACCTATTTTTGTTCGTCAGTATAAGCATCTCGAAGTCTGGTATAGGTTTAGCAGAACTTGTCTAGGTAGTTCTGCTCAACTTTTTGAGATACAGTCAATTTTTTGCATCAAGGTAGTTTAGTCACCGGCCATGGCTGAAAGCAGTGATGTATTTCGTATGTTGGCTGTTGAGGATAAGTTGGATGGTACCAACTACCCATTGTGGGATTATATGATGCGACATGTATTGGTTGCAAAAGGACTGTGGAACATTGTGCAAGGTGTTGAAAAATGTCCTATCACACCTGCAATTGTTACAACTGTAGGTACTGAAGCTGATGCAGAAGGTATCGAAGATGATGATATTCTGCATATTCCTGTTCGTGCTGTGGTTTCTGCTGCATCTATTGTAGAACAAATTCATTGGAATGGCAGAGATGCCCAAGCATATGCATTGATAGCTTTGTCTGTCAAACGTGTCATTGTTCCTCACATTCGTTCTTGTAGAACAACTAAGGATGCTTGGGACACACTTACCACATTGTACCAAGCTAGGAATGAGGCTCGTGTTGCTTACCTCCGAAAACAATTGGAGAGTGAGCACATGAATGAAGGTGATTCTATGGACAGTTTTTTAACAAAGATCAACGACTTGAAGGAACAATTGATTTCTGCTGGTGAGGTTACACCAGATAGGTCACTTGTGCAGACCGTTATGAATGTTCTTCCTGATTCATATCAAAGTTTTGCTTCTACTCTTTGGTTGATGATGAAAGGCAATCCAAATGCCTTTTCATTCGAGGAGTTAGTCTCTGTTATGTTGCAGGAAGATCAGTTCAGGCAAAACATGTCCATTATGCGAGTTGTAGATCAAGCGTTCCTGGCTAGTCAGAAGGGCAAAGGAAAATGGAGCTCTTCAACTAGTAAGCAGAAATCTGCTAGTTCTGCACAATTGAAGAGGGAAGACAAAGATGAAATGAAATCAGAAAAGTGGAAATTGTTTTGCATGTACTATAAAGGAAATGATCATATCATAAAGAACTATCCAGAACTAGCTGCTAAAGAGGCAAAGAAGAAAGAGGCCGGAATGGTTGTTGCAAAGGCCTCTACACAAAAAATAGAGTCTGCTAATCTTGTGTAGGAAGAAGAATGGGCGTTTACTACTATTTGCAGTTTTGACCCATCTTCTCATGAGCAGTGCATGTCTGCAATAGACTCAGATGTTTGGTACTTTGACAATGGGAGGACCAAACATATTATCTCGCAGTGCAATTTCTTCTCTTCACTTGAGCCTGCCCCTATAGGGAATACTATTACATGCGCCAACAAATCCTCTTATCTTGTTATGGGAGTTGGTAAGATCATTTTGACTATTACTGATGGTAGTTCTTTCACTTTGTCAGATGCCTTATTTGTGCCAAGGATCAAGAAGAACCTGTTATCAGTTTCTGCATTAGCCAAGATTGGCTTGGTTGTGAAATTTGTTGATGACAAGTGTACAGTTCATGATCTGTCAAATGGCGATGTGATTATTGCTTTTGGCATTTTATGTCGTGGGCTATATAAGCTCATAGACTATGAAAGATCTGTGAATGATTTGGCATGTGCAGTACATGATTCTCAGGCTATGTCAGATGCAAAGCTTTGGCATGCACACTTTGGTCATCTGAATTTCGCTAGTTTGCTACGCTTGCAGAAATCTGAAATGGTGTCCTCTCTGCCCAAACTTGAGGCACCTGGAAAACATGTTTGTGAAGGTTGTATTTTGGGCAAAATGCAGCGTTCCTCATTTCCAAAAGATGGTTCAATTCGGGCTACTCAAAAATTGCAGCTTGTACATAGTGATGTCTACAGTCCTATGCAGGCACCTTCTTTTGGAAATTATCTTTACTTCGTGACTTTCATTGATGATTTTTCCAGGCATGCATGGGTATATCCATTGAAGGAAAAGTCCGAAGTGCTCATGTGCTTCAAATAGTTTTTGGTTTTGGTTGAATATCTGTCAGTATGTAAAATTGGCACCCTCTGTTGTCGAGAAGAATCGGTTGCTCGGATGATGGATCAGGTCATCCACCAATTCGATCGGCACATGTTGGGTGTTTGGGACAAACTCAGGTAAATTAAGTATACTTACAGACTAGAATAAATGAAGGTTCAAGTAACTCTAACTACTTAACATAGGAAAGATCTAATAAATCTCTAAACTTTATCAATATGAAATGCTTATTACTTTATCCTTCTATGGATCGTATGGTTGAGCTGCCTATACCTAGCAATAGCCTCTTGATATGAAGGTAAAATTAATGATTTCTCAGTTAAATGTTCTTTAATAATCTCTTCTACTTCGTTTTCAATGTGTTATGGTTGAGTACATCTAATTAGAGGTGGCGGAAATAAATCTTCACTATCTTGAGGTTTAGGAGATGCAATGGAAAATAAAGTTAAAAACCTAGTGAGACAATGATCATAAGATACAGAGATAAAAGATTCTTGCGTAATTTGGTCCTTAATGACTTCTTCTACTTCTACTTCTATAGTTGCATTACTTTTAGATTCAACTAAATGCTCTGTGGACATTGAACATAAAGATCAACGGAAATAGGAAATGAATTAATGAAAATAACAAGAATATGTTTTAACAATAATATTGCTAATGCTAAAATCTTTCTAAATGATAAATTTAGCTAAAATGATGATGAATTCTAATGAATCCTATACAAAGAATGTTGTAAATAGCTAGATCAAATGTAAACTTCAACAGGCACAAGTTCATACACACTAGGTTCATGCATACACACATGCATTTCTCAAACATACTAACACATGCATTTTACATCATGAAAATATGCATATGCCATCATTCTTATGCATATACATGCATACATACAAACATGCATTTCTTTCACATATACATGCACTTATAGATGCATGTATGCATACATAATAGCACATACATCTACCTTATATGTATGCCCTCAAATACAATCAGTTAAGTATTTTATGTATGTTCAATTATGCTAATACTCATTCATTTGCATGATCTAATACACTTGCATACTCATGTATCTAACACTCTTATGCTCATGCATCCTATGTATACTCATACATTTAATCACATGTTAACTTAAGCTTTAGAATGCACATACATCGATAGTGTAATTCACTCATGCATATGTACATAATAAACTAAGTAAATAATTTATATGAATAATATAAGATGACATGTATCACTTTTTCATTTCTCTGACATGTATAGTGGTCATGCCAATATATGTCAGGGATAGTTCATTGAGCTTTATTAGATTTATCTATCGAGAGTGATGACACATTTGTTTCTTGTTAGCTCACTCATTCATCAACATTAGGAGTTTCATTATGTACTATTCTTTATATATTGAACTTTTTATATTGTTGTTTTAGGTCATTCTTGTACATTCCTTTTATGTAATAGAAGAAGATACACGAAAACTGTGTTTTTCTGAGATCAAAGTGTTATCTCATAGTGCGACAATGTTCAAGAAGAAGTATTGCTTGTAGTGTTTTTGCTCTGTGTGAATTGTTGCAAAAATGGCAAACGCAGATGGAATGAGTCAGCTTATGAGCGATATTCTAGACAAGAACAATTTCCATGCTTGGATATTCAGAATGAAAAATTTCTTGATGGGAAAAAGCTATTGGAAGTACATCAAACGAGAGAACAAAAATGCTTCACAGTTACTAGAGAGGAATCGTGCTGCGGACCAATTAAGAGCATATGAGAAATGGAATCAAGGAGCACAAAAGGTAATGCATTGGCCATCTGTTAGCATATAGGATAGCATGATTAGACACATACAAGATACCAAGACTTCGATTAAGGCTTAGAATAGTTTGGTCACATTGTATGAGACCAATACAACGGCACGTAAATTACAACTCAAGAACGAGATACATACACTGGAGAAAAAGGGCATGTTGGTAAGTGACTACACCCTAAAAATCAAAAGCATATGTGAGTCACTTGCATCTATTGGTGTGAATGTAGATGGCGATGATAAGGTGAAAGTGTGCCTTTGTGGTTTAGGAGCTGCATATAAGCAGTTTATAACTTCTATATAGACCAGGAAAAATATTCCAAATTTTGCTGATCTGATGTCCATGTTGATTATTGAAGAGAAGAATCTTGGTAGGGACTCAAACTCCCAAGGAAAACCTAGTTCTAAGCACGTATTCTACTCTATTAGAGGAAGAGGTAGAGGTAGAGGTGTCGGAAGTGGAAGAGGAAATGGTAACCAAGACTAAGGTCAACATCAGAATCATGTAGGAGGTAGAGGATAGTTTCAAGGCAGGGGACGCCAAAGAGGCTGCATAAATTTCCAAAGAAATGATTCAGGTAATGACAGTAAGGGATGTTGGAATTTTGGTAAACTTGGACACTTTGAACGTGATTCTAGGTTGAAGAATCAAAATAATAGAAGGAAACAAAACAACTATGCATCCATAAGTGCAAATGATTTTGAGAAGTTGTTCATGGTTCAACATCATATGATGAATACGATGTATGCTAATGTTTTGAAATCAAATATTAACATCTGGTATGTTGATTTAGGTGATTCAAATCACATGACTAGTCATGCAAAATGGTTTACTAGTTTGCTAAAATTCCAAGCTCCTAGATATGTTGAAATAGGTGGTGACACATCACACCCTATCAAGCATATAGGAAACATAGCATTGTCTATGGCAGATGGAAAAGTAAAACATCTTGTTGATGTATTGCATGTTCCAAATATAACATAAAATCTGGTTTCTGTTGGGCAAATGATTGACTAGGGATTACATGTCAAGTTCAATGTTTATGGGTTATAAGTAAAAGAGTAGAAACATGATGGATGATTGATTTCCAAAGCAAACAAATTGGATAGGATGTTCAACTCAAATGTGAAAATTCCTGAAATGAATGCAACCATGTTTGCAAAAGATACAGGAGTTATTGTTGATATAGAGATCTTACACAAACGAATTGGACATGTAAACTTGTAGAGGTTGAAATTGATGTAGTCAAAGGAGATTATCAATGGAATACCAAATTTCAAAGTTGCAAAAATGCAAAAGTTATGTGTAGCATGTCAATTTGGTAAACAATCAAGAGCATCATTTTTGCATGACAAGCATGTTAGTGAGAATGTGCTAGAAATAGTACATACAGATGTTTGGGATCCTGCAAAGACCACATATATGGGCAGTTGTAGGTTTTACGTTACTTTCATTGATGACCATACACGACAAGTATGGGTATATTTTGTGAAAGAGAAGAGTGAGGTGTTCACTCACTTCCAGAATTTTAAAGCTATGGTTGAAATGCAGACTGGAAGTATATTCAGACATTAAGATATGATGAAGGTGAATATACGTCAAATGAGTTCAACAACTTTCTAAAAAGTCATGAAACTCGACATCAGTTCTCATGCAGGTACACACCAAGGTAATACAAGAAGATGAACCCTCTTGTTTTGAAGATGCAATTGGAAATGAAGATGGGAAAACAGCTATGGATGAGGAGATGGCTGCACTTTATGGAAACCATACATGGAAGCTAGTTCCATTGCCACAAGAAAAGAAACCCATAAGCTGCAAGTGGTTTACAAGGCAAAGCACAATCCTGGTGGTAGCATAAGCAAGTTCAAAGTATGATTGGTAGCAAAAGGATATGCACAGACATATGGCATTGATTGTGAGGAAATATTTATCCCTGTAGCTAAAATATCTACTGTCAAAACACTTATTGTAGTAGTTACATCAACAGAATGGACTTTGCATCAGATGGATGTGAAGAATGATTTCCTACATGGTGAGTTACAAGAAGAAGTATACATGGACCAAGCACAAGGATATGAAGATTCAAAGAACCTAGAATATGTTTGCAAGTTGCAAAAGGCTTTGTATGGACTTACGCAAGCCCCTCGTGCTTGGCATGCAAGGATTGTTGACTACTTAACCACCATTGGATTTTCTATGTGTCATGCAGACCATTCATTATATGCAAAGAATGGTGATGATGGCATCACGATTGTGGCTATGTATGTGGACTTGATTATAGGTGGTGATAATGAAGAAAGCATTAAAGAGATAAAGCAATTGTTATGCAAGAATTTGATATAAAAGAACTTGATGTGATGCGCTAATTCTTAGGCATTGATTTTATACATACAAAAAGGTAATATGCCTTGAGTATGTTGCGAAAGTATGGTATGGCTAATTGTAAGCCAATTTTCTATGCCATTAGATCAGAATTTGAAGTTGGATACTACATCAGGTGAAACATTGGAAAATGCTAGTATGTTTGTGGGAAGTTTGATATATCTCATAATTACAAGGCTTGATCTAAGCTACACTGTTGAACTTGAAAGTCAATTTATGTAGGTTCCCAGGAAGCCACATTTAGATGCTCTGAGACGCACTCTACGTTATGTGAGTGCTACTTTGGATTATGCATTGTTTTATGAAGCTGGTGTAATTTTATAGGTTCATGGATACATTGATGCAGATTGGACCTGTAGTATTCCAAATAGAAGATCTACTAGTGGCTTTCTATTCTCACTTGGAACTGCAGCTATTACGTGGAGTAACAAGAAGCAACCCACTGTTGCTTTGTCGAGTACAGAGGTTGAGTATAGAGATGCTACAATGGTAGCATGTGAATCATCTTGGTTAGAGATGCTACTTGCAGATTTAGGTGTGGAAATAAAAAATCCTATCACCATCCATTGTGATAATTTTAGTAGCATACAGTTAGCATGGAAAAGAACAGTTTCTTTGGACTAAAAAGCATACTAAAGCAATGAGATCATTGAAAAATATTCTCATTCAGGTTCCTATTCTAAAAAAGGAAGATTTTACTTGCAAAAAGCCTATAATCTTAACAATAGATACAAGTCCAATTGGTATAGGATGGGCAATAAGGCAAGATGATAATAATGGGCACATGTATGCCATAAGATTTGGAGCAAAAATCTTACATGGGAGACAAAACAAATACCCACAAATTAAGAGAGAATTGTGGGGAGTTGTAACAGCCTTGAAGTGTGACAAATAATACTTCATTGGAGCATATGTAATTCTGGAAACTGATTGTTTACCACTTCTTGATATGATTGTCAATTGTTCCTCTCCTGATATAGAAATGCTATGATGGATTATAGAAAGTCAATTAACATTGAGTTTGTTCATATTTTAGGAGAGGTAAATCTAGTTACTGACATGCTTTCACGTGCTAGATTGGAAAATATCAAAGGAGGGAATGCTGAAAAAGAGAGAGAATTATATGCTTGTGTATATGAAGCTAAAAACTTCACATTGGAGAAATTTAATGAAGATAAGTATGAAGGAAATTGAAAAGAGATTGGGAAGTATTTAAGCAATTTAGCTCTAGGAAATCATTGGTCTCAAGCTTGATTTAGAGATATTAGAAGAAAAGCTTTCAACTTTTTCCTAAAAGATGGTTATTTATGGAGACATTCAAAAGGGAAGACTGTGAATCCTCAAAGAGTTCTAGGATCGAGATTATTACAAAGGAAAGTTATGAAAGAAATGCATGATACTATGTGGGCATGGCATAAAGGATTTTTTGGAACCTATGAAAAGATAAGAGAACGGTATTGATGGAAAGAAATGTATGTTGATGTGTTAAATTATGTTTCCACTTGCAAGACTTGTCAATTGTATTCATCAATTAAACATTACAATAGCCTACATCCAACTTAACCACCTAGCATTCACTACAAATGGGTGATTGATTTAGTGATGATGCCAATAGGAGTGAATAATATACGTTACATTGTTTTAGCTAGAGATAATTTAAAAAATCATGTGGAACGAAGAGCGTTAAGAAGTAAATCGATCGCTAATGTGTGTAAATGTTTATTAGAGGATGTCATCTGTAGATTTGGTTATGTGGATAAGATTATGGTAGAACGAGAGGAATTGGATGCATTATAGATAAGGAATTTTTTGGATTCAATTAGCCCTTACAACTGCATTTAATCCACAAGCAAATGGAAAAATTGAATGAGGTCATGCACTGATTATTAAAGCCCTTGAAAAAACATGTCAAGAAAATATCCGTTACTGGCCTTATTTCCTTTCATTTGTGTTGTCGGCAGACCTCATGACATGTACACATGCGATTGGATTCATGGTAGCTGAATTGATGTACAATCAAAAGCCAATTTTTCCAATAGAATCACATGTTCTCTCTTGGTTTATGTTGCCTTGGGATATTAATCTATCTCGAGAACAACTTTTGTGTTTGAGAATGCAACAGTTAGAACGACAGCAAGGACAATTAGAAGAAGCAAAGGAAAGGTTGAAGGCATCAAGAATTAAAAACAAAGTTTACTTTGATAAGAGACATCGGTTGATATCAAAGAAATACAAGAAAATGATTAGGTTCTAGTCTATGATAGCATATTTGATACACAATACAAAGCTAGAAGAAAATTGGTAAGACATTGATTTGGCCCATACATTGTACATAAAGTCAATGACAATAATACTTATATTCTAAAAGAACTAGATAATATTGTCTTTAAAATACCTTTTGTGGGAAAAAGATCAAACTTTTTAAGAAAAATGAAAATGAGAATTATGAGTTACTTGAAGATGAAGAAGTTGAGAAAATATTGAAGATGATCAAGGTGAAAAAGAAATATGAATGAAACTTGAGAATAAACAATTTGTATATGTATGTATATATTGATAAATGTATCATGTGCAAAAGTGTGAGTACGTGTATGTTCATTAAAGTAAGTGTATGTGCATGTATGCATGTTGATATATATATATATAAATATCATATGTGTGTTTAATTTCTAATGTCTCTTTTCTCATAGGTACAATTGTAGAGAAAGAGGGAGAGCTATACTTGAGTTATGTAATCATGGAGGTAAAATCTTCAATTGAAGAAAAATTGTCATCTAGAATAGTTTTGAATCGAACCAGAAATATACTTGTAGAACAGTCCTCGATTTATGTTTCTATTTCCACTTATTTGTTGCCCATGTTTGTGAATATCCCACTAGATAGAGAAATGATTGATGTAGATAAGGAAATAATTAAAGTAGAAGCATAATCTAGAATAGTTTTGAATCGAACTAAAAATATATATGCAGATCAATCCTCGATTAATGTTTTTATTTCTACTTACTTATTTCCTATGCCTGTGAGCAATTAAGTAGATAAAGAGACGATGTGATTGTTTTATCTTTGAGTATTTGCTTTCTTTGGTAGAAATCAACGTAAGAACTTGTGTATATACATGTTTGTGAGTATGTTTATGTTTTGTTTCAATAAAACTTTTAAGAGTTAAGCAGAATAAAACCAAGGATCCGAAGCTTGGAAGTTGGCAACCATCAATGTAAATTAATAAATCAGGTGGTATATTTAAAGTTTTTGAAATCATTTGTGTCTATCTATATATTACAAGGTTTTTGTTTGATGCAGTATAGCTCTTTTGGCGAATGTCTGACAGAAGATGTTCTTCAACAAAAATTTCATCAATAAGAATTTGATCACTTTTCAATATGATTTGTATGTATATAATGTCATTTTGATTTAAATATTTTACATCACTTGTTTAGATTTCATGACTGCAGGACTTGATCAAGTAATGATTAAGGAGAAGATAACCAAAGCATGGAGTCGAGAAAATCTTCTTCATTAGCTGTCTCGATTAAACCTTGATTTTTTTCATATCATTGCATCTAAAGTATGCATATTTTAAGTTGAAAAGAGCACATGTTTTAATTTCCATCAGTGCACTTCCATTTGCGCAACAAATGGATATGTAAATATCATGAAAAGTAATAAGTTGAGCTGTGGAGTTGTGAGTGAAGACAAGGATGATTGCATTTGAGAGTGGAGTTATGAATGGAGAGCTTCTTTTAGTAGAAATCTTGAGAATTGTTTCCATGAGTGCACCATGATTGTGAATGCCTGCATCTGAAGGACACATGTTTGAGAATATACGTGCACGGAGTTTTGAAACCCATAGGTACACGTCCAATTGCATGTTAAATGAATTGTAAATACATGAAGAAAGCTTGAGTTTTAGAATGAGTAAGAAGCCTCTTTATTGAGTTCCATACACCCCTTTTGATTGAACCATGATGTTTGTTGATGCACTTAAAAGTACACATTATTAGGGCCCACTACATGGCCATGCATAGGCCACTTGTTTAATAATCCGTGCACTAATAACTTTTGTTGAAATTTCTCAAAAAAGTATAAATATGGATGCAAATTTGGTGTTGGTGTGTCCGGAGGCCACACATGTTTGGAGGGGATTGATATTGTGGAAATTTCTATCCACATGCCTTCATAGTGATATCGATACAAGAAGCCTTGCTAAAGAAGAAATCTGAGTATTCATGATTCAAAGAAAATCAAAGGATTCGAAGGTCGAATTGCATGTAATAAAAAGGGAAAACACACACGCATGAGTGGAGAAAAGAGGGGACTTGCTATTTTGAGGAAGAGAGGGCAAGAGAGGATGCTTGATCGGATGTCGATGTCTGGCAGAAGGAGAGAAAGCGATGGATCGCAACGGATTTTTTGTCCTTCTCTCACTTTCTAGAATCGCAATTAGCTATAGGAAGGGGTCGATGCATGACACTTACTTCAAACACTCATATCTGCTATAAGTGAGAATAACTTTGAGGGAGGAGCAATAGCTCATAGATTTAACAAGATTCTCGAATCGACCTGGAGACCATCTCATTTTGGACATGGAATTTTGGAGATTTCACGATGCTGCTGCAAGGAAATAACAACCAAATAACAATTTTGGGGAAGATTGATGCTCGTTGCAGATTTTTTATTATTCCAAGCATGATGAGATGATTTACATGAGTATACTTATATAAAGAGTCAAGAAGACAACGATAGAACATGGCGAAGTTGGATGATATAGATTTTTCACATGAAAAGCTTTGGCTTATACTCTCAAAGAAAAGAAAGCAGAGGGAGAATGATAAGATGGAGAATTCAAGGATCTATTAAAGAAGAAGTGAAATCTACTCAAATTTGGCTATCATCTAGGGATTTTATCTGCATTCCTATGTCATATTTATGAATAGAAGATCAAGTCGTTAATTCTACCCTTCAGTTCAGTTTACAGAGAGTCTTGATGACAGTCAAGTTTACAGCTGACATTATTGTATGAAACAAGGGACCATGAATATATAAGAGAGAGAGAGAGAAGTTGAGAGGAAGAATGAATGCATCAACCTATGCATCCTTTATCATTCTATGTCATAATGTTTTAAAGGATACACATGATAGAGAGGAGGACAATTCTGACACATGTTCATAGGGAATTGGCATCACTTTCAAAAATAGGGGAAGTGATAGAGTCGTTCAAGCATTCATATCTATGGGAATGTGCAAAGATTTCTCACGGTTGTCAGTTTTGATGGGCTTTGATTCCATAGTTGAAGCTAAGGGCAAAGAAACACCATACTACAAATGAGGTTGGGATGTTCTCTAAATTTTTTTATAGGCGAAAGAGTGAGGATGCACTTGATTTGATCTGTTTTGAGTTGTTCAAGTGACTGTTTGTGTTCAAGGTACTACGAACATATAAAGTGACTATGAGTTTGATGGTACATCATTTTTAATTGAATTTTGATGACTATGTTTGGAATATGTAATCAACTAGAATATGTCGACAAATCATTTAGCACAGACTATTTTTTGTCTCTACTAGTAAATCTATATGCTCCATGTGTAAAAATAGGAATCGAAACCTCTCTCCGTCAATTATGTAAAGGATTCATGAGAAAACATTAGTATATTGTTCGCATCTAAATAGCATGTGAATGTGTATTCTTTTGATTGTTCAATGGTGTGTTGATGGTCACCTTTTATGGTAAATATTTGGGATGAAAAATTAGGATTTCTCTAAAGATTGCATCCACACTTCGAATCAAAACTATTCAGTTGGATGCATGAGCCTGCATGCCTAGTTTGAAGGACTTTTCTAGGTTCTATGTGCTGATACAAGCACTTAATACTATTTTCTTTAATACTAAATGAAAACGTCATCAAAAGGATAGTTGAGATCACATTTTCATAGCGGGTATTGGAAAAGGTTAAAGTGCACTACCAAGAAATGCAATGAATTATACATTTTCTAAACTAAAAGTAAACTAAAGGAAATTGCATTGCTAACATGTGGGGAAAATCTAACAACTTGTGTACTAATGTGACCAAGCCCTATTGAATGTCAACATGTTAACAAAGGGAGCTACTTGCGTTAACCACATAGTTATTTTTTTAATATGACATGAGCTTCTTTTCTTCCTTTGAATAATCAAAATAGGCTTCTGGATAGTCAAATAATGTTCTTGCTTCTCATTTAGGTCAAATAGGGTAAATTAGTAGGTGAGCGAGTTTGATTTGGGCTAGTGAGAGAGCTTGTGACATGGGAGTTGACTGGATGAGTGAGTGAGTAAGTGACTGAGAGAGAGAGAGAGAATAGAAAATAACAAAACAATCAAATCCCATGGCATAACTCATTAAAAGTTGACTTTATATGTTGATCCAAGAGATAGGATGTCTTGAAACCATATTGACATAAAGAACTTAGAGGTATCTAGACCATTGGTGCTCTCATAATCATAACTTCTATTTTTGAGGTTGAGGATTAGAGAAACATATGAGATTCATGTCTTCCATTATCTCATAAGCTACAAGAAAAGAAGACCAAATGAAGGTCATTTTCTTAGCACCCTGTGTGCTCCCCTAGGCGCGCAAGGTCTCGACAATATCACAATTCCATGGGTCCTTTGGTGTCCTGCTCCACAAAGGAGACAACCACAGGGGCATGATAAAAAAAGTAGGAACTTACCATAATACATATCCTACCACCACAAGGAGCCAATACATCACTAACAATCTTGGGCATGTTCATCACTCTGATCTTCCTGTTAGAACATGAGAAATGAAGGCTGTGGATAAAACCCTCAGTGTGCCATACATCAGGCAACCTCAAGATCATACAATCACTCCAAAGCCGCAAGCTCAGAGCCATGCACAATGGTTTGACTACCCTCAACGTACCATGAACACACATTTTTTTGGGTTCAGACAAACTCGATATTCTCTACACTTGTTGAAGACCTGTCTAAGCTCAGGGATGTGGTGTCTTCTTTCTTGGGAATGAGCACATAAATCATCCACATATACTTCTAAGCTCTTTTGCAAGAACTCTTTAAAGACATGAAACATGCACCTTTGGAATGTTGCAAGTGCATTGGTGAGCTCAAATGGCATCACATGAAATGCAAAAATTCCCCACTCTGTGGCAAAGGCCATTTTGTGTTGATCTTCTAGGGTGATGACTTCTTGGTTGTGACTTGAAAATCCATCAAGGAAGCTATAAACTTCCTTTCCTGCAATACGCTCCAATAAATATTCAGTGATTGAAAGCGATAGCTATCTCTCATTGTAGCACATTAAGTTTTTAAGATTAATACACACTCGCAACTTTCCGTTCTTCTTGGGAACCACTACAATGGGTGATACCCATTCAATATGCTCAACTCATAGATAAATCTGGCTTCAATCAGTTTACCCATTTCTTCTTTTATTTTGGCTACATAAGTATCATTGTATGTATAGGGCTTCAATTTGGTGGGTTTGGCATCTGTTATCATGGGGATCATATGGGAGCATATTTTTGGATCTACCCCCTTCAAGTCTCTGTAGGTCCATGCAAACATGTCTCTATATTCCCTTAATAAAGCTACAAGCTCTACTTCTTCTTCTTCACTTAGGTCTTCTCCTATGTACGTATATCGCTCTTTGTTCTCTTCAATGGATACTACAATTTTTTTGGTCTTTTCTTTATTATCATACGCTTCTCCTATGACGGCCTCTCTCTTAGGAATTCATACCAAAATTTTCCAGTCTTCGACTTCATATTTCTTGAAATTCTCTGGTACTCTGAACAACCTCCTTTGCTTGTTTCACTACTTTTCTTTTCTTTTTCTTTTGACTACCTTCACTTTCCTCCCTTGAATTTATAGTTTTAATGCTGATGAGAGGTTCTTCTTCTTTTTGGGTAAATAGTCCCATATTTTCTAGATCGTGCCCCTTCGAGTCAGAGAAACTATCCATCATAATGGACTCTAGATCATCACCATCCTCTTCTTCTTCGATGATCTCATTAGAGTCACATTCGTTGAGCAAGGGATCACACATGAACAAAGAGATATCATAAACCTCCTCATCACAATGAGGCATCCGTTGTTCTTCATTGACAACAATGTCCATGGTGGCTAAGATTTTTGCCCAACCATGAGGCTCAAATTCCTCATCTAGAAAGATCATCCGTGTGTATGCTGGGTCTCTAATTGTTCTCGCTCCTTGAGAAGTTCCTTCTTCTCTCGCTTTTAGGCATCTTTCCTCTTTCTCTGTGAGCTTGCACATCCACAAGTGAGAATCTTCATGCATCCAAGATGGATCAGAAGAACTTACAGAATGCACAAAGATTGAATCTTCTTGCACCTTATGGATAGGATTCGACTATAGGGGTGGTACATGTAACATCTCTAAAGGTATAATCCTTCAAATTGACCTTGGTGGTGGCCCCTAACTACTGCAAGTACAAGGAGTTGGTTCCCCAATCTTGTACTATTTGCAGTTGCTGTAGGAAGGGTCTTCCTAAGATCATTTCATAGACGTTATTTTTGCCAAAGCCACATATAGCAAAGGTGTGTTCAAACTCTACACCACAAGTGGTCAGAGTTATCTCTTCTAGCAATCCTTGAGGTCTTTCAATATGGCCATCAGCCATTTGAAGCTTCATTCAAGTTGGTCTTAATGCGAGCTTGCCCCATTGCTTCCACAAGAAGGTGGCTGCAATTATAACACCAACACCTAAATCTAAGATAGCTTTGGTTGTGTAACCTTGGTGGGTGATTGGAAGATAAATATTACCTTCTTCACCTTCACTCACATCTCGTATTTTGTCTAAAGGTATCTTTGGTACTTTCAACTTAGAGCATGCTTTTGACATATTGGAACCAAGTTCTGGAACTTGATTCACCATATGTTTCCACAACTCACGTTTTACTTTGAGCAATTCTTCTAACGTGAGATGACACTGCACCATAGTGCTCTTCACAACTTCAGTGTTTGTTAGAACCATTGAGTCTTCATTTCTTATCAATATTGTGGGAATTCTGATATGAAGAGATTCAGATTCCCATGGGCCTCTCAATTGTGGTAACACTTGTAAAGAATTAGATTCCAAATCTAATCTTTCGTCTTCTTGTTGCTCTTCTTGTTCTCCATAAATAGATGGAATGTCTTGGGAAAATTGATCATGAAGATCATGAATTTCAGGAATAGGAGGGGGATTACTCTTCTCCTTGGCCCACTTCTCTTCTTGTATTTCTTGCAAGAACTCTTGAGAGTAGTGTTCGATTGAAAGAGATGTTCCAACATCCATGGAGTCAGGAACATAAACTTTTTTTGGTGGTGAGATTTCTCTTTCAACAGCTGGTTGAGCCTATGGAGATAAAGAAACCTACGACTCTAATCTTTCTAGTAAGCCTTGAAAATGCAAACCTGATTTGGTAGAATTTTTCTGATTGAACAATTGATTGGTCTCGAGCATAGCCTGAGCTAGTTCTACCATTTTCATACAAAATTTTTCTCGTTCAATCTCGAATCTACTTTAGGATAACTTTTTTCTAGGTTTGCCACTATCGGCCCTTCTTGAAGTTGAGCTTGGTAGGCCTTTAACATCATGTGCAAGCCTTCTAGGGTTGGGCCTGTGAAAACAGACCCTGATTATGGTCTATTCACAATGAGTGGTGGGGTGGGATGAAGTGGAGTGGATGGATTTTTGGCAAGTGAAGGGTTTTGAGATGCAATGTTTCCCATTTTTATTTTTGCGTCTCTCATGCTTTCTTCTAGCTTGGATAATTTTCTAGCCCACTTACAATTGGCCTTCTCCTTGGTACCCTTCCATATTGTTGTTTTCCTCTTAGTCGAATCTCTTGAATCACTTGACTTTGATTGTTCAGTAGGTCTAGCATGTTTTAAGGCTTGTGCCCTAGTGACTGCCTGTATAGGATTCATGTTAACACTACTTGAACTTGAATCCACCACTAAGCCTACCACATTAAATGGTGTAATCTTGGGTGCACTAGCTTGGACAATCTCTCGAGAGATGTTCTTTGCTATAATGAGGACAAAAGCCTTGTATTGTGATGTTATGTCCTTGTCTCAGAGCCAATGGATAGGGACATTTCTAATAAACTAAGTCTATGATCTAAGTCCGACCGGTTCAAACATATCTCAAAACGGACACCGTTTGGTCACTCTTGTATGGCCAAAGATCTTAAGACTAGACTTAAGTATAAGTTCATGTGCCCTGTTAAACAAATAAACCACTTAGCCTAGTGGTTAAGTCTCAAGGTTGTGAAGGAGGAGGTCTTGTTCAACCCCCATTGGGAGTATGGGGAGAGAGTTTTGCCCAAGGAGCTCTAGAGCCTTCTAACTCAAGTTAACTTGAGTCTAGGGAGACTTAACTCGAGTGGCGAGTACACCAACCACTGGTGGACTCTAGTGGAAGGTACTAAAGTAGTGGTCGAGATCACTCCAACCACTAGCAGACTCTAGTGGAAGATATGAAAGGAGTGGAGGAGATTGCACATGCACTTGCGGACTCTAGTTACATTTTTGGTCCTCGTTGATTCGTGCAACTATATATACAGGCATAAGGTTAGGAAGAGAGTCATCTCTCTAGCACGTGGTGGTCATAATCCTTATTCTCTTGCATTGTTGTCAGAGCTCTAGGCAAGCTCCCATGGTGACCTCGATGGCTCATCATCATCTTCAATCTCTAAGATAGTTTTCATGAAAATTTTGGCAATCATTTTCTTCATGCGGATATTTTCTCATCGTTCTCTCCATATGGTTGTCAACTTATCCTTTTTTTTTGGATCCCAACAGCAATAACTCTATCTATTTGAATTTCGGTAGAAAAAATTGAAGCTCTCTACTCTACTCTTGAGTGCAACGGTTCAAGCTTCGATCTTGCGACCTCCTTGTCAGGAGGGTCTAGTGTAACCATGAGGGCAAGATCCATTCCGTGAGAATACTAATATCTAATCTTATCCGGGTGATTTCGCGTACGTAGACAAAAGTCGTCAATACAAAGCACTTTCACAGCTCACATCTAGGTCTCGAACCCCTGACTTGTGGTTCATAATTCTTTCGTTCATCCATTTAGCAAGGTCCTTCTGTTGAATTCTATCTATCCATGTATGAACTTTCTAGGCGTTCTTCATCTGTAATGAGTAAAGCACGAAAAAGCTATGCCTTTGTGCTCTACAACAGCAGGGGTCGAACTCATTGTGAGACACTTCAGAACTACATGTTCTACCAATTGATCCATGTCAGTTGTATATAAGAAAATTGCCTTTTTTTATCTCAATCATACATTTGCCTGTGGCCTCGTACAACACCACAAAAGAAATTTGTGGTCTTTTCCATCATGATTGTGTGTGACTTAGAATTATGAATACGAGATTCTTGAAGCTAACGAAGATGAAGAATAGCTCTTCCCAAGGACCAATGTAAGGATGTAGCTTAATTAGGAGATAAGTATTTCCCAAGTTATGTTTTCATTTCAATATTTTCTTTGCTCTATGCTTTCATATAGAATGCATTGCTATTATCATTGAAGTATGGAAGGAATCTTCAATTTTGAAAAGCATTTTATGCAATTTAATGAAAGAAAAATAGGAGAGCTTCGAAGTATGGAAACACTTATCACATATAGGCATGCATCTACGAAAGAATATTGGTTCATTTCTCCTTTTCAAAGAATGTTTTAATGCACAAAATACATTTTCTTCTTGCTTGAAAAAGATAGTTAATGCTCAAGTTTATGCACATGAATAATTATATCTTTTTAAAAAGCTAGCAAGTAGAATGTTTGTGCATGGATGATTGGGAACATGCATTTTCAAGCTCAAGAATTGCTTGATTTAAGTTTGGTGCATGAAAGGAGGATGCGAAAATGTGCATGCACTCACATGCATTTGCATGCAAGAACAAGCATTTGCATATCCATGATTGTTTGTTAAGAAGTTAAATTCCAGAGTTAAATTCTTGGGTCATCAAGTACTTCACTTATAGCAAGTCTATATGTTAGAAGTTTAAATTAGTTATACAGAGTTTTAATTATTTCTTTCTGCTTTCCAAAATCTTTTGGAATTGTCTCAGATATGGTATCTGATTCATTTTGCAAAAGTCTAGGGTTAGCCGATTGGAGCTAGATAACTAAATTAAACATTCTAGATAGATGTTCTGTATAAGAACTTATTCAATCTTCAAAAGACGAAAAGTCCAAGATTGACATATTCATTTGAGTTTGCTTTAAGTTATAGCATAAATGATTTCCTAGAGTCCAATATGCTCTAGAATAGTGAAGTTAGGAATTGCTCATAAGATTGACAATTCCCAAAGAACTTTTAGCTAAAGTCTTTGAGAAAGGTATCCTAAGTTGGATAATTTTCAGTTTGAATTTGAACTGGTCAAGTTATATTATGGTTGACCCAAAGTAAATGGAAAATTTTCTCTTACACTTTACATGGTATTTTCTAGTCCATTAGGACAAAGTCATCATCGAGCCAGGTGAAAAATCAAGTAAATGTTAGTTTAAAGTAAACCATAGGTCAAACATCCAAGTTCGATGTTTGGATCAATCAAACTTCAAGTTTTCCAAATCAAATTCAAATGAATCAAGAGTTCTCAAATTCTTGCGAGGGATAAGAATTCTGCCTTCATTACTAAGTCCATGCATCAGTAATGCCCAGAAATGGACTAGTCATTGGAATCCATCCATTTCATATGTTTCTGCCTAGATCGCACATCGAGACATAATGAAGTGGCTAGGGATGTTTTTAGATCCACCCTTATTATTCACTCACTACTTTGTACCATGACGTGTTTGTCAAAGTGCAAAGCCAGATGGTGTTTTGAATCATTTAGGCAGGGATCCCACCACAAAGATGAGACATGTTCTTCTAGTTTTAGAACATGACCATGTTCTTCCGGTTTTAGAACATGAGGCTCGGGGGTTGCCTATGGTTATTATATATAACTTTATTTTCAAGGACAAAAATCTTTTCAAAAGGAGGAAGAATGTAATAAAGTAAGTCTATGATCTAAGGGTCCGAGCAATTCAGACAGATCTGAAAACGGACACCCTTTGGTCACTCATGTATGGCCAAAGTACTAGAGATTAGACTTAAGCATAAGTTCATGTGCTCTCTTAAACAAGTGAACCACTTAGCCTAGTGGTTAAGTCTCAAGGTTTTGAAGGAAGAGATCTTGGGTTCAACCCCCATGGGGAGTATGGGAAGAGATTTTGGACCAAGGAGCTCTAGAGCCTTCTAACTCAAGTTAACTTGAATCTAGTGAGACTTAACTCGAGTGGCGAGTACACCAACCACTAGTGGGCTCTAGTAGAAGGTACTAAAGTAGTGGTCGAGATCACTCCGACCACTAGTAGACTCTAGTGGAAGATATGAAAGGAGTGGAGGAGATTTCACATGCACTTGTGAACTCTACTTACATTTGTGGTCCTCATTGATTTGAGCAGCTACATATATAAGCATGAGGTTGGGAGGGGAGTCATCTCTCTAGCACGTGGTGGTCATAATCCTTAGTCTCTTGCAAAATTCACGAATTAAATGGTCACCTCGACATCTAAAACTGGTTCTCTAGGGGCTTGTGGTCTCATTTATCTCAATTGGGGCCTTGGATTAGGATTTGTATGCATGACATTGGAGTATTTTGGTTCCCAATTTGGTTCCATAGGTATTGCCTCATATTGATATGGATAAGTCTTACTATGCTCAAGTGACTCTGTGTAATAAGCTCGTGGACTATCTTCATGGGTGTAGTTAAAACTTTGATAATGAGGATCATTTTCTGAGACCAAGGGTGTCATGGGCACCAATGCTCTATTAGGGTTCTCCTCTATCTTTGCATACTTAATTGGAATCACGTTGGCACGAGGTGGCGGTTGGTTTCCTAGGACTAGTTGTGGCCTATATGGTGCTTGACATTGTGGTTGTGGCCTATAATATGGCTATTGGTATTGGTTCTGATACCTACCCTATTGGTAAGGTTTTTGATAGGTTTGTCTGACAAACTGCCTATTGTACAGACAATCTTGAGCTGTATGGTTTGTGTATTTCCTCTCAATAGTGCAATATGGAGCATTCAATTTTCTCATGCTCTAGTTTTGCAATGGGCATACGTTAGCCACATGGTCTCCTCCACAAGTATAACATTACTTCAACGAGATGACCCTGGGTGTTTTTCTAATTTGATCTCCTAGCTTCTTGGCAACCTACTCAGCTATCTCATCTATCTCAGTGGAGGGTCTTGAAGTATGACTAGTAGAACTATCAAAATACTTATAGATTTTAGACAATTCTAATCCTTCACCCAAGTTGTCTGCTATGTAAATACACATTCTCAAGCATGGATCTAGTGTGGTTGGATCCTTGAGATATACATATGATTTAAGTTTCCCGCTTAGAACTCCATCTAAACACAGTGAAACTTGTTTTGCTTGTGTAGGTAATTCAGGTGTGGGACATCTCTCCACATATTGTTTAAAGTTGTGTCACACTAACCAAACTATTTCTTGGGGTGTCTACTTGAAGCTGTGGATCAAGAATGATGTGTTATGCCTGATGCTACTCTTGGAAAATTCTACAATGAATGCTTCTACGTATGTTTTGGTAGTTGTGACTATTTAGGGGCTAAAACCAAGCTAAAGCAATACCCTTGAGGGTCAAACCAAATGCCTTGAACCATGTGAACAAGTCCTTGACCTGTTCAACTCTTAACACTTTTTTGAACTCCTCCACATGATCATAAGGATCTCCTGACCCATCAAAGTACTTTTTAGTTGTCTTGACCACTTGAGAGGGTCTAAGGGTTCTTGGGTACTCTTGGGGTCTAGGAAATGGAATATCAAGTTCATCTCTTTGATACATGTGTGCTCTATGTGTCTTTATTTTAGGTCTTTCACTTTCAAATCCTAATATGTCTCTGTGCATTGTGTGAGCAAAGCTTACCTAAGGTATCTTTTTGGCTCTTTCCCTCTAGTTTTCATGAGACTTGGATGATCCTATACCTTGGAGGCCATGTGAAACAATAGACCTTAGTGGAGGGAAAACCAAATTGCCTAGTCAAGTGTATACATGCCTATCATGCTCTATTACCACGAACATTCTCTCTGACATGTTATCTAGATAGACAAATTTTCTTGGTATCTTAGAATCTTTGAAGTCATAGATGGTGACCCCGCCTATTTTGCTAAGTTGATCTGGCTTGAATCTCCAAAAAGCTTCCTCTGTTTCTCTATTCAAGCATAGTTCTATACTTTTTTGTCTTCGGAAAACCATTTTGGGGTAATCATTTGGTCAAGACAGATTTGCCTCGAGGAGTGTTGGGCTCTCATCCTAGGTCTCCTTGATCCAAGTCTCTTATCTCGTTCTCGAGAATGACATTTTCAAACTCATCTGTCCTGTCTGGTAAGTTGGTAGCCACATACATGGTTCCTTGCTTATCAATATAAGCACCATCTTTGAACTTAACCACTGGGTGTTCAAGTATGAAGGGTTGATCGAGATTTTTGAGTTGGATAACTGATCCCCTCAGACCATTCTCATAGATGTGTGCATCTAATTTATTGGTCTTTCTATACTCCAACTACATTTTATAGGGACCTTCTGGTGTTTGTAAATATGCAGTACCTGAGCTACCTCTGGGTCTCTCTATGCTAAAAGAAATTTGTGAATCACTTGTTTCCAAACTTAGCACGTAGGGATAATAATTAAGTTGTTGTGCCCACAACCTAGCTGTATGATTGACACTAGCTTCAGATGATCTAATGCTTTGTCTATCCTGGCCTAGATGTCTACCTGACCTAAGGTTCATAAGCTTTGTCTACTAGTCCCAATTTCCCGAGTACAACTGTGTTGCAATGTTCTTTTGAATCAATTGTTTGTTCTTTTATAGATTTCTTCGATGTAATCTTTGCTGATAAATATTGTTGTTACGAATACTTGAGTTTTATTGCACTTCGGAATGTGATCGATCCACTTATGTCCTTTTCCTTTAGGGTTTGTCGCAATAGTATCTTAACTAATGCTTGAACTTGAGTAATTAATCAATATCACTACTTGTATTTAGCCTAAGCTAAGAATTGACTGAGGGGGTTAAAAATGATTCCAACCTCAAGTCACTTCTCCCTTGATCACACTTGAATGCTCAAGACACACATTCCCAAGCTTGCAACACACTTGCCATCTTGCTTTGAATCCCTTGGATGGCTCTCAATAGATTAAAGTCCCAAGGTTAGATCAAGCTTTAGCTCTAATTTATTTGACAGATAGTTTGATTCAATCATCTTTAAAGACCCATTTTTCCCCTTTGTATTGCTCAAAATCCTTTGGAGCCCCCTTGGCTTCCCTATTCCACTTGAAGGTCAACTTCAAATTATCTTAAATAAAAGTCAACATCTTTTTTTTAAAGAAAAACAATTGAGGCTGTGTGGGATTTAAAACGAGCTTTCCAACGCACTCCAGAGCTCAAAAAATGGGTTTTGGATGAAAAAGTTATGTCAAATCAGGCTCTTACGGGTCAAAACAGACAAACAAGATGTGTCAGAGAATCATGATTTTTTGTGAGTGAGACATCCAAAAAGTCATGATTTTGTGGAAGCCAAAAGTCAAATAGTCATGAAATGTTACCCAACAAGTATCCAAAAAATTTTGAATTTCTCAAGAAATGTATGGTAGAAAGTCGTGATTTTCTCAAAATCTTCCTTGCGAAGAATCACGAATTTCTCAAAAAATGGATGGTAGAAAGTCATGAGTTTCTCAAAATTTTGGTGGCAGAAATTCACTATTTTGTGAAGGCCAAAAGCCAAAAAGTTATGATGTTATGCCCAAAAATTATCTAAAAGGTCACGATTTCTTTCTCTTTTTTTTCATTCAAAAAATCTCAAATTTCTCAATAATGGGATTGCAAAAATTTGTGAATTTCTCAAAATCTTGATGGCAAAAACTTGATTGCAAAAAGTCCCAAATTTCTCAAAAAATTGATTGCATAAAGTCAAGATTTTCTCTAAAACTTGATTGCAAAAAGTCACAATTTTCCAAAATCTTGATGGCAGAAAGTTGGGAATTTCTCAACAATTTCCTTCTAGAAAGTCGCGATTTTTCTCACATTTGGAAAACCAAAAAGTCATGAATTTTTCACACTTAGAGAACCATAAATTTGCGATTTTCTCATGATGAGAAAAACATAAATTCACAATTTTCTCAATAAATTTTGGTGACAACAAGAGAATCGTGAAATTAAAAAATTTGAATTTTCCAAAAAATCACGATTTTTTAAGAAAATTAGAATTCTCTGAGAATTTTTGCGGGAAATTCAAAATCTAGAGCTGAGGTTTGCATGTTGTGCAGAGGGTCACAAAAAGCATAGAAACTCACAAACACAAACACTTTGCCTCTCTTTCTCTCTCTTGCACAACCATGAATGAAAAATGAGATGAAAGTAGTGAATATACAGGAAAAAACGAAAAATTTCAATGAAGATGAAGATGGGAGAAGATGGTGATGATATTGATGATGAAGATGGAGAAAGAAAATAAAAAACGTAATAGAAATGGCTAATTTTTACCTCCAACATTGCCAATCGATAATCTTATCATCACGGCGCTCGTGCTCGAGCAACCCCAAGCAACGACACCCAAATTTGGTGTAGCCCCAACATGAGCACCACCTCCTTTACTTGTCAATCCATGGAGATGTGAGGATGATATGAAGATAGTAAGCAATTGTGGTGAGCAAATGTGAGTGATAAGCACAGCACATACATGCATGCACCCACACACACACAGAAGACAATACCAAAGAGAGGAACAAAGACAAGATTTCAATTACAAAATAACTCTCTTACAAAATCTCCAATATCTAACAAGCTATCCTCAAATCACTAAAAAAACTAACTAACTTCAAAAGTGAGATCTCTAGCTCTTTTTATAGCTTTTTGACTAGTTTTGGTCTTGTCTAGACCTAGTGTCTAGCCTAGTTAAAAATTAGGTTCTAGGGCTTACTTGAGGGCTCAGAGGGAGTCATGAAATTTTAAAAATTGATACATAGGTACTTCTAATATTTCTCAAGCTCAAGGTGTCCTCAGTTAGAACAAAATGGAGTTGGCAAAAATGTGAAATGGTATTTACAATGGTTTTTAGTGATGAAAATCACTATTTTTATAGGGATTTCTTCTAAAAATTTGACATATACTTCTTGGAGCTCCCTACATGCTCCCCCTTCTTGTGTGTCCACCTCTTTGATGCATTCTTGTGCCTTGTGCTTGACCTTGAGTGTCAGCACAGAGAGAGAGAGAGAGAGAGAGAATTAGAAGTATCAACACACAAGAAGGTCAAAGCAAGGAGCTAGAAGGAGCAAGGCAAAGGAAACATTATGCAAATCCGGCAAATAATAGCCCTAATCATTTCATAACTTATTTTCAACCAAAAGTGATTTTTATCACTATATCAATATTGTAAATATCATTTTTGATAGCTTTTGCTCCATCTTGTTCAAGTGGAGGAGTCCTCAAGCTTGAGGACTAGTACTAGAAGTACCTATGTATCAATTTTCATAATTTTTAGACTCCGTTTGAGCTCTCAAATAATCCCTGAAACCTAATTTTTGACTAGGTCAGATACTAGGTATTGACAATGCCAAAGCTAGTGAAAAACTATAAAAAGAGCTAGAGAGCTCATTTTTGAGGTTAGCTTGATCGAGATTAAAACTTTTGTATGAGAGATCTTGTGTAATTGAAAGCACTCCATTATTCCTCTCTTTGTTCTTGCCTTGTGTGCACGTGCGTATATGTGTGTGCATGCTTGTGTGCTTCTCAACCACACACTTGTACCTTCGCTTTCTCATGGTTGTCATATCAGTTCTCATGCCTCCACAGATTGACATTTATGAGATGAATCTCTTCACATTCGGACTCACCATTGTGCTAGAGTGACACCAAACGTGGTGCCATTGCCAAGGAGAGAGATTCAAGGACGAGCATGTGATGGTAAGATGTAGAGTTGTGAAGTTGGAGTCATAGGTAATTTCTTTAGTTTTCACTTTTTTCTCGCTTTCATCATCATCATCATCACCATCATCATCCTCACCATCTCACCATCTCCATCTCCATCTCCACCTTCTTTGAATTTTCAAATTTTTATCATATTTCCTTCCCCACCTCATTTCCCTCATTTCATTCAAGGGAGAGAGCGAGAGAGAGCTTGTGTGCATTTGATTTCTTGTTGTTTGTGAGCTTTTGCTACAGGTTTTGGTTGTATCATCATCTCCAACATCTCGGGCAGATACGATAGACCTCTGCATAGTTTTTGAGATGACAAGCTCTATCTGGACAGATAGAGAAAGTTGGTATTTCTTGTTTTCATGCATGGCATGATAAAACACACCACTTGTGCATCCCAAATCACTAGAAAATGATTTACCTTTTTTGGATATTCATAACCAAGAGGTTGAACCATGTAAACCTCCTTTGACATCAAGCCATTGAGAAAAGCATTTTTCACATCTAGCTGATACATACTCCAATTTCTAGATGCAGCCACACTTACCAATACTCTAATGGTTGGCATCTTAGCTTCATAATATATTCCTTGGGTTTGTGCAAAACCCTTAGCCACAAACCTAGATTTATACCTATTTATGGATCCATCTAAGTTTTTTTTTATTTTTCAAATCCACCTAGAACCAATTACCTTCATTGATGCTTTCTTGAGTACTAACTCCCAAGTGTCATTCTCTTGGAGTGCTTCTATTTCTTCATCCATAGCCTCCTTCCATTCTGCTTTGGTACTTGCTTCTTCATATGAAGAAGGTTCTTCAAGTGGTAAATCCTTAACATTGTCAAGATAAATAGAATGCTTAGTGACTAATGAAGTATCATACCCATATCTGATTGGCTTCTTACTCTCTCTTTGTGATCTCCTTATGGCTTGGTTGGATGATTCAGCTATGTCCTCCAACCTCTTCATCTTGGCCTTGCCTTTTGATTTCCATGCTTTGAATTCTTCTAAATTGATGGTGTCCTCGTCGTCTAATTTGATGTCTTCAATTGTGTTGGGCTCCTCCTTGGTGAGGCTTGGAAATTCTTCTTCCAAGTCATATGGCAATTTGACCTTCCTGCATTCACTTTCAAACCAAGAATCATGGTCATCAAACAGAACATCTCTACTGACCATAAATCCTTTATTGGATGGATTATAAAACCTATATCCTTTTTTATTTATATCATATCCTATGAAGATGCATTTCTCTGCCTTAGGGTCTAACTTACCTCTGATTTGAGATGGAACATGCACATAAGCAACACAACCAAATATTCTTCAATGTTCAAGTGATGGTCTCCTATCATGCCATGCCTCATAGGGGATCATTCCATCAAGGTATTTAGAAGGTAACCTGTTGATGAGATAGGTGGTAGTAGAAACACTCTCTTCCCACAAGTAATTTGGCAACCTTTTTTCATTAAGCATTGATCTATCTGCTTCCATAATGAATCTGTTCCTCCTCTCTGCTACTCCATTTTGCTCAAGAGTATACCTAGTAGTGATCTCCCTTTTGATACCTCTGTCCTGCAAAAATGCATCAAATTCATTGGAGAAGTACTCACCTTCTCCATCTGACCTTATCCTCTTCAAATTCTTTCCTGTTTGGTTTTCCACAAGTGCAAGATATTTTTTGAAACAACTGAAAATTCATCCTTATGTTTCATGAAATACAAGATAATCCACCTACTGAAATCATCAATGAATGACACATAGTACCTTGAGCCTAAAACTGAAGGGTCCTTGCTTGGTCCCCACACATATGTGTGGACAAGTTCCAAATAATCCTCATGCATATAGCCTTTCTTTGTAAAGGGTAACCTGTGTGATTTACCAAAGCAACACATTTATAGATCATATATTGCTTGGACACATTAGGTATCCCAAGTACACATTGATCTCTACATATCTGCTTCAAAGTTCTCTCACCAATATGCCCTAATCTTTTGTGCCATATCTCTAATTCAGACAAAGTTTGATCCTTATAATTGTAAAGTGCAATGTTTCTAGTATCCTCAAGCTCAAATGTAAACAATCTACCTGTTTTCTCTCCTTTGGCAATTCTTCTGAAAACTTGATCCTGTGTATAATTGTTGAAGTCTTTCCTTGATTTGTATCCTCCTTGATAATTGTTGTTGTAGCCATCGTTGTAACCTTGATTATGGTTGAATCTTCCTCTTGATTGTGAGTATCCACCTCTTTGAAATCCTCTTCCTCTCTAGTTCTTGAAGTTCCTATAGCACTCATCTCTTGTGTGATTAGACAATCCACATATAGTGCATGGGGAAGAGTTGAAAGGTCTCCCCCTACCTTGATTACCTCCTCTGCCCCTCCCTCTTGAATTCCTACCTCTCCCTGCATAGTTAGCTTGAGATATAGTACCTTCATCTTCAACTTTCTTGCTCTTTCCTTTATCTTTAGACTTTTTTCCTAGCTCTTGTATTGGAAGAAAAATATGCAGATAGAGTATCCCAAGTCTCTTGGGAAGTTTTGCAATTCCTAATATGAGGAGGAAGTTAGAAATAGATTTAAGTAGATATGACCTGACTAAAGCATCTTTGGCACACCATGAGTTGAGTCTTTCTAGCTCCTTTCTTGTAGGACTGTTGGAAGAGATGGATGGATACCTCAAGGAAGTGAGGTGGTACTGCTAAATCCTGCTTTGTACATGCCCTAAATCACTTCAGATTTTTGAAACTAGGCCCTTTGTCTTGCAAATGACACCAAGAAAGTACCTATGTACGTTGGAGTTGATCCTTCAAACATTTGAGTCAAAACAGACTACTTCATAAATAGCTAGTGTCACAAAACTTGCTATTTTAGTCCACACATCTGCTAGTTCTTTTGCTCAGTGCTCGCATTGAGAAATATGTTTAGCAATCCAAGGCTTACCCCCGATTTTTTAGGGACTGAATAGTAGATGACCAATGAGCACTTCCACACTGATTTCTCAAAGAGGGCTGAGCCAAATACTTTGAAACTTCAACAGCACAAAGTAGACTTCAAGCTGGTTCCAATAAGCTATAGATCATGAAAAATGGTTGAGAAATCATTGAGATATGAAAAGAGAAAGTTCACTATTCTGAGTAGTCATAGCAGAGAAGTAGATAGAGATGTTCAATGAAGTAAATGTATTATAGCACATGATTATACAAGATCATTGGCATTTTAATGATGCTCAATGATGGTAGAATGAGTAAGCTATGGTGTAAGCTACTCAAATCCTGCAAATGATCAATGGAAGAGCTCTCATGAGGCCACATAGCCGTGTGATTTTCAAAGTCAATTATATAAGAAGTTTTTCTTAAGTTTGAATTTGAAATTCAAACTTGACTCCAACTAAAAGTGATTCCCTTGATCTAGGAGATATTCTCTCATTGAATTCGTAGCTTATTGTTATTCCTAACTCCACGTGATTTTGGCTTTTACAAGATTCCCTCAAGGTATAAACCTTTTACAAATGATAAATGATCAAGCAATTACAAGCTATGGTTCATATGAGTTATCAAATGCTTCCACATATAGTCTTCCATGGTAAGCCAAATGTGAAGGCTTGTACATTTGCACCAACAAAGGCCCCCTTACCCAAACCTGATTTCCAATGATGCTATTATCTGGTATCCACCTTGCAGGCATGTGACGTAAAGGACCACCCAAGCCTCTTGGTTGTTCCATCTTCCTCACAACATAATGAATTGGAAAAGTTTGAGCTCACCTTGGAATTAGTGAGAGATGCACTCAACATGGACAACACAGGTCTACCCTTAGAGAAAGATGCTTTGATACTTGACAATACGAAGGATAGGAAGCTTTTGAAGCTAAAGGATATGGTGGCACATATACCTAATGTTTCCATTCCTCTACAATAATGCATGCAACATTTTGCTTTTCTAGGTCAAGACTACTTCACACAGCCACACAAAAGAAAATGGTTCAACCTCTATCTGGCTGAGACAAGGTCACTGACTATCAAGCTTCCCGTGTGGATTATCAAAAAATTGTATGAAGCTAACAAGAGGTGGTTTAGGAAGCCAGTGGTGAATGGATATTGTGCCATCATGCACATTATTTACAGATTTTCATCATATGATGTGCCCATTAAGCACGTTGTCGGGAAGAAGGAGGTCGGGCAGGAAGCCGACGCTGGGGTTGGATTAGGCCCCTCTGGTGCGTGCCGTTCTCGCTGTCCTGCTAACGGCGTCTGCGCGCTGGGCGCCTCGCCTAAACTCTCTGGAGCGTGTGCGATCCTCGTAGGGCCCCCACCTCTCGGAAGTGACGAGATGAGCGTGCGTACACGTGAGAACGTAGGCATCGGGAAAGAGACAATCGGATACAGCAATAGTACACGGAATGCAGACGAAGCTCAATGATGCCATGAAAATGTAATGGCTGTCGACCAATGAAATCTGAATGATACAAAGATGCCCGCTACAGTGCGGGTCGACAATACAAAAATCCGCTACAGTGCGGAACAGGTAAATACAAATAAATGCCGCTGCTACAGTGCGGATCAGCTAGATATGATGTAGGCCTCCCGCTACAGTGCAGGAAGTCGCCCTCGTGACTCGTCGGTCTTCAGAACCTTTGCGGGTTGGTCTTCTCTTCGAATCTTCGGTCCGAGCTTTACTTCTGACTTTACTTCGGTCCTTTCTTTTCTTCAAGTATCCTCAGCAATAGTTTTACTTCACTTTACTTCAATAGTCCATGCAAAATCAAATACCTGTAGGAAGGTTCCACAAGAAAGACCACGAGGCTTAAATCATCATTAGTAATTCTGAAAAAAAATAAAGCACTTTCTTAAATAAATTAATGCTTAAATCATCATTAGTAATTCTGAAAAAAAATAAAGCACTTTCTTAAATAAATTAATGTTGTTGTTTCACTTCTTTCATAAAGATTTGTTATAAATTTGCTAATCATAAAGACCAAGTCAAGTCTTCCTTTCCCTTTAAACAAGTTAGCAAGGGTCAATCCTTCCTATGCAAAGGATAAAACATATACTCTCTCATGAACTAATTCTTTTGTTGAGTTATCCTTTCTCATGCCAAACATAAGTCTGACAATCAAGAATAAATGTTCTTTCATAGTAACACCACTTTTAGTCAAAGTTTTTAGTTGTTTACTTCAATATCTAGATCAAATGCTGACTAAAAGAGATTTGTGATTTTGATAAGTGCATTAAAATCCTCTCAGTGTTTTCATGATCGATCTTTCAAAAGTTCTCAGTACAATATCTGGATATGCATAATAAAATGATGTATGCTTTTTATGGATAACCATATGACTCCCTCTTCCTTCTGTCTCCCAAATTCAGGTCACAACTATCTATAGGAAGCGCTTCCAACCATGTCTCTCTCTCTCTGGCCGTCATCGACATCAAACTCTTTTCTGCTGCGTTGGCAATATCGCTGCGTCTCTCTATCTACGTGTCATCAGCCCTACAAATCCGCCATCTGACTCTCTCTATTTCTCTCCTCCACGTACTCCTGCAGATTCGTTGCCGTCGACGACCTATCATCCAGCGTGCAAGCAGCTCCTCCTTTCTCTCTTCTCAGCCAGGTACGCAAGCACCGGCGCCAATCCCTCTCGTTGGTTTCTTTTCTTGCAATGAGCACAAATGGGAACGCCGACTCGGACTTTCTCTCTCACCATTTTCTCTCTCTAACTCATCGCGCAGCCGCCATTCTCTCCTCTAACTCTCCACGTGATACAGCGGCCGTCAATAGCTTCAGTGCTCCGAAGTTTCCTGCGTGGCGCCTCGTTCATCGAATCTCTGCAGCATCTCTCTCTCTAAGTCTGCAGATTGACGCGCACAGACCTCCAAAACTCCACAGCTTTCACTCTCTCTTCAGTCGTCCTGGAATTCGGCTAGACCAGTGCTCCCGGTGGTCTCTCTCTCTAGACCTATGCTGCTAAATCTCTCAGAGATGGTATCTATGCCCAGGAAAATCTCTCTCTCTCTCCTCCAACCTTTTCTGCTACCAATCAGACATCCATCTTGACCAATTGAACAAAACGTCTCCATAATGAAAAACATAATGCAGAGTAATCACATGCTTCCCAGCTACTAAGGTGCATGAACAATAAATGTAAAGAACATGGAAAGGTAAGGAACATACCTGGTAGGAAGATCCATAAGCAAGACCCACGGGGAGGAACAAATAAGGTTAGGCCACCTATTTATAGGCTTTCCCCTATCTAGGACTTCTCTAGAATCTTCTAACCTCCTCAGATAACTTTCTATTTCCGGAGCCTTCTTGCATGTTCTCTTACTATTCCTAAAACCTCAGATCTTTATTTCTATTTTTGGAGTTTTCTTTTTTTTATTTTTATTTTTTTTCCCAATTTTCTTCTTTCTATTTTTGAATCTTTTGCTTTTTCTCTTTTTATTTTTCTTAAATTAAGTTTTGCTTTCACACTGTATACACAAATTAAATAAATTCCAAGGGCTAGACTTATGGTAAATGATAAAACTAAGGTTCCAACCTAGGGTTTCCAGGGGGCTAGACTTACTTTCATGGACTATTTACAGAAATCACATGGTTCTGGCCAAAACATGTACAATTTTTACTTCTTTCTCAGTGAAAACACCACACAAAACTCATAAAATTAATCAACTTTTTTTTATAAAAAATTAGTGCACACTCCCTGCGGGATTTCATCCCGACATTCGCCCCCCTAAACCTGCACATCGTCTCGATGGGCCAACCTGCAAGATCCAACAGAAGCGTATCAGTGTTCTTTTGAAAAATCTTTTTGCTTTTTATGTTTTTTCTTTCAAAATTCAAAGCGTGAATTCATGCACTCCATGCAGCTTTATAAAGATTAGTAGGAATTTTAGAAAATTAGGTAGAATCAAGCTTCACGAACATCATACTATGTTTCTGCGTCTGCAATCTGACAAGTAATCACATGAATAAACCGTTGGCTTTCTAGATCTTCTGTTTGTTCAACTGGTTGAGATCCAGCAACTGATTCTAAGCACTAGCATATACATATGTTTCTACCAACTGAGTTTGTAGAATATACCTCGATTCCCACTATTTATCTCCTACTTGTCCAACTCTCCATTAGATCTTTTCTTTTTCTTTTCCTTTTTTATTTTTCTTTTTCTTTTTCTTTTCTTTTTCACTTCATCTCAGCTCAACAATTCTTTTTATCTTTATTTCACAAATCGGCCTATGTCGAAATCGGGTGCGACTCATGGACTTGTCCACCCAGCCAAGTTTGTCCCACCTGTCTGCCGACCCGATATAGCGCACGACATACACAATGCCAACCCTACATGAAATCGACGTCAGCTCGTGGCTCTGACCACCTAACCAGAGTGACTCCACCTGCCTACCGACCCATGCATGCGCATGACAACAAACAGGTCAGGACTACGACGAAACTAGCTACGGCTCGTGGCCTTGATCACCCGACCAAGGTGGTTTCACCCGCCTATTAGCCCATCGCAGTGCACTAACAACATACACACACATATATAGCTGGCTAGAGTATGAATGTTTTTCTATAAATCATGATATATATGAAAGTAAGATCTTGTAGGAAGCAAATAGTAGGACCCAAACGATCCCACTTACTAAGTGTTCAAATCAGTCAGCATATACATGCACTCAGTCTAAGCATGCCATCACATTCCCAAGCTTTCACTCTCAAAAGTCTCTAGTCTGCTAACTGATCTCATTCATATAATTTCTAGTCATTCATGCTCCATGCAAACCCATAATAGATATTTGCTATCTTCATTCTACATGATTTTCATAAATTCATACATAAATTCATACATAAATTCATACATATCTTTATCACAAACACAAATGCAATGCATATGCTATATCAGAAAGAAAACAGATCTCAAATCGGAAACATTTCACCTAATTATTTTAGTCCATCTTTATCATTGATTGATCCAACTTTTCTTCATCTTCATGATCTGCCATTCTTCATCAGCATGAGCATCAGTGTCATCAGCATCCTCCATCATCATCATCATCATCATCAATCATGATCATTTTCATTATCAACCATCATTTTTACTATCATCATCAATCACTAATCATCTTCATCATCATCCATCATCATAAATCATCATCATCATCATCAATAATCAGCCATTATCATCATCATAAACCATCAATCATGATCATTTTTATACGTTTTTCATTTTGATTCTTATTCAATCATCATTCAAGATTTGCGAATATATCTTGAAAAGTCAAACTTTTAGTTCTCTTGTTCTTTTTCAAAGTCTTAGAAGACTTTGAAGTCATCTTTACCTTACCCTCAATTTGAGTAATAATATCATCGAGCAATTGTTTCTCTGCTTCATTCACTTGTTTTTCATGTCTTGAGCTTGCTTGAGTTTCTTGTTTACTCTTTTCTTGTTCAATCTGTTTATCAAGGTTTAATTGGGATTGTAATTTCGTAACTTTCTCTTGATCAAAAAGATTCTCACTAGTTAAAAGGTTTGGATCAAATGATACATATACATCCTGATCTTTCTCGGGTTCAGGTGTTGAGAAGAAGGAGGTCGGGCAGGTTGCCGGCGCTGGCGTTTGCTCAGGCCCCTCTGGTGCGTGCCGTTCCCGCTGTCCTGCGAGCGGCGTCTACGCGCAGGGCGCCTCGCCTAAACTCTCTGGAGCGTGTGCGATCCTCGTAGGACCTCCGCCTCTTGAAAGTGACGAGATGAGCATGCGTACGCATGAGAACGTAGGCGTCGGGAAAGAGACAATCGGATACAGCAATAGTACACGGAATGCAGACGAAGCTCAATGATGCGATGAAAATGTAACGGCTGTCGACCAATGAAATCTGAATGATACAAAGATGCCCGCTACAGTGCGGGTCGGCAATACAAAAATCCGCTACAGTGCAGAACAGGTAAATACAAATAAATGCCGCTGCTACAGTGCGGATCGGCTAGATATGATGTAGGCCTCCCGCTACAGTGCAGGAAGTCGCCCTCGTGACTCGTCAGTCTTCAAAACCTTTGTGGGTAGGTCTTCTCTTCGAATCTTCGGTCCGAGCTTTACTTCTGACTTTACTTCGGTCCTTTCTTTTCTTCAAGTATCCTCAGCAATAGTTTTACTTCACTTTACTTCAATAGTCCATGCAAAATCAAATACCTGTAGGAAGGTTCCACAAGAAAGATAGACCACGGGGGTTATATATAGCTTTTTATCTTCGGTCCTCAAAGCTTTTCGTCACTTCATTTAATCCTTCTTCAAATCATGAGAAATCGCAATAACGTGGAGGGAAGATCAGCAAGGATAGTCCACGGGGTTGGGAATCATGTTAGTACTTTCTAAAATACATTCTCAAGAAAAAAACGTAAGTGTAACTCTTCATAGCAATTAGAAATATCAAGAAGGTCTTTGGGAAAGATAGATTTTCAAGCATTTGTTTAATGTTATCTTTAAATTTGGGACACAATTTATTATTTTGGTTCTTTCAACGCTCGTGGATGAACCCGTCAATCTCTCATAACATTGATGCTTATCAATTAATATTTCATAGACTTCCTTATCACACATGAACGAGTACAGGTTATACGAGTGCTTGTATGCAGGTGCACATAAAAATACATGAGCACTAGAAACAGAGCCAAAGCCTCTCTCTCTCTTTGTCTCCGGTGTGTCAGGCCATCAACCCTTTCCCTTCTCTCTCTCCCTTGCTTCACGAATCACGCCGTTGTCGGGTCGTGAGAGATGCTCGGATGGTGGATCAAGTCATCCGCCTAAATCGTTCGGCACACACAGGGTGTCTATAGCGGACTCAGACTAAGGACCATAGGGACAAGCTGCTTTATATCTGGCAATAGCTATCTGTTTGGGTGTTAACAATAATGACTCTTCGGTTATCTGATCTTTAACTACCTCTTCTATTGTAGCTTCTAATGGTTTTGGTTGAGTTTGTCTAACTAAAGTTGGTGGAAATAAATCTTCACTACTTTGTGATTTAGGAGATGCAATGGAAGAAAATGCTAGGAATGTAGTTAAACATTGATCATAAGATAAAGACACTAATGATTCCGAAGTAATATTGTTCTTAATAAGTTCTTCTAACACCAATTCTACGGATTCGGTTGTATGTTCAATGATGTTATTACTAGTGTGTTCAGATGCATGGTATAAATCGGAAGACATGAAAGAACTAATAGAAACAATATGATGTTAAACTGGTTTGAATAAATGAATTAATAAGCTAATACAAATGTAAAGTCTAGATAATTGGATAAATTTCTAAGCAATTGGGTAAATGACTAAATGGAGATATAAGGTTTAAATAGATCATCAATCTTGTTGCTTCTCTTTTTTCACTTCAATAGCTTGAACTCATCAATGATTCTGCAAAAAAAACATTCACATATTAGTAATAATACAAGAATCATTAAGAAACTTAAAAAACATTAGTCACATACATTAAAGCATACACATGCTTAATAACTTGCCTTTGTCATGCATATATTCATTCATTCAATTACATACCCATGCATATTTTAATGTGTGCACTAAAACACTTAAATGCACTCTAATACATACATTCCTCATACATACTAATGTACTTTTAAATTATACATACTAACACACACACATGCTAACATTACATGCACTTCTAAATACATATAATCATGCAAATGTAGTAACATTAATTAATATGAACTAACATGCATGCGCACATTCATTACCTCATGCATATACATTGATTCATGTAAACTATCATTTTACATGCATATACATGCATGCATATGCATATACACTAACACATATGCATATATTAATATGTACTCATATATATTAACTTCTAATGAAGTAAGTATACCTTTCCAATTTCTCATTAAATAATACCAGAATTAATTAAACCTTATTATATCTCATTAAAGTAATACATTAATACGTACTTAACTAGATTAGTAAATTAACTAATTATATCTATAATATTTTTCCTATCTCTTTATCTCTCTTTCTATCTCTCTCTCTCTCTCTCTCTCTCTCTCTCTCTCTCTCTCTGCAGCACCGATCTCTCTCTCTCCCTCTGCGCCTTTCTCTCTCTCTCTCTCTCTTTCTCTCTCTCTCTCTCTCTCTCTCTCTCTCTCTCTCTCTCTCTCTCTCTCCTTCTCTTTCCTCTCTCTCTCTCTCTCTCCTTCTCTGTCCCGATCTCTCTCTCTCTCTCTCTCTCTCTCTCTCTCTCTCTCTCTCTCTCTCTCTCTCTCTCTCCTTCTCTTTCCTCTCTCTCTCTCTCTCTCTCTCTCTCTCTCTCTCTCTCTTTCCTTCTCTCTCCTCTCTCTCTCTCTCTCCTTCTCTGTCTGCGCGCTGCCACGCTGATAGAGGAGGGGAGGGAGAGTCTCTCTCTCTCTCTCTCTCTCTCTCTTTCCTTCTCTCTCCTCTCTCTCTCTCTCCTTCTCTTTCCTCTCTCTCTCTCTCCTTCTCTGTCCCGATCTCTCTCTCTCTCTCTCTCTCTCTCTCTCTCTCTCTCTCTCTCTCTTTCCTTCTCTCTCCTCTCTCTCTCCTTCTCTGTCTGCGCGCTACCGCGCTCAGATAGAGGAGGGGAGGGAGTCTCTCTCTCTCTCTCTCTCTCTCTCTCTCTCTCTCTGCAGCACCGATCTCTCTCTCTCCCTCTGTGCCTTCTCTCTCTCTCTTTTTTTTTTTCTCTCTCTCTCTCTCTCCTTCTCTGTCCCGATCTCTCTCTCTTTCTCTCTCTCTCTCTCTCTCTCTCTTTCCTTCTCTCTCCTCTCTCTCTCTCTCTCCTTCTCTGTCCCGATCTCTCTCTCTCTCTCTCTCTCTTTCCTTCTCTCTTCTCTCTTGTCTCTTCTCTCTCTCTCTCCTTCTCTGTCTGCGTGTTGCCGCGCTCAGACAGAGGAGGGGAGGGAGAGTCTCTCTCTCTCTCTCTCTCTTTCCTTTTCTCTCCTCTCTCTCTCTCTCCTTCTCTGTCTCTCTCTCTCTCTCTCTCTCTCTCTCTCTCTCTCTCTCTCCTTCTCTGTGCGCGCTGTCGCGCTGCAGCAGAGGAGGGGAGGGAGAGATTCATTTTCTCTCTCTCTCACACACACACACACATCACACACACATATACACTTCACACACACACATACGCTTCACATACACACACATACATCACATACACACACTTCACACACACATACACTTCACACACACACATACATCACATCACATACACACACATCACACACACACATATATCACATACACACACTTCACACACACACATACATACACACATCACATATATACGTGCAATGCTGCAGGGACCAAGACCAAGCCATGGAATAGGCATGGGCATGCTTCCAGCCAGACAATCAATATCAAGATCATCGTACACAGCAGTACATGATGGCTTAATATCCCGAGCACAAGGAGGGTCTAATGACTTTTCTACTTTAATTACACTTAATTTCTACTCCTCTCTTTTCATCTTCACTAATTCTCTCCACTCTTTCTCTTAACCAACTTTTTTCACTGTAAGTGCATCTTCTATTGAGACCACTCCTTAAATCTCTTTAGTTACACAACTTATATAAGCCATTCTTTTTCCTAGCACTCATATAGTCCACTAGTTATTTATCCATTTAATTAATCATGTTAATCTAATTAGCCTACATTTCTTATTTAAATAAATTAATTAATTTAAGCTTAGTTTAAGGGTTTAATTAATTAGAACCTTAATATTTAAATACACACATTTACTTAAAGTAATTATTAATAGCATAGTTTAATTTAGAATACATAAATATTTAATTAATGATGATAAATAATATCTATTTTAACCCTTTTAATATAGTAAATCCTAGAAACCCTATTGGAAACCCATAAAACCCCCTGGGTTAGACCATTAAAATCCTTCTGAACCCTAGCTTTAACCCATTATAACTCATCTAAACCCTTAACATTAACCAAATCTTATAAACAACACATGAATTCAAGAAACCCTAGGCTGAATACCCATAATTCTTGAATGTAAAAAAAATAGGAAATTCTCATCAAATGAGTAATTAGGGTAAACCCTAACATGAACATATGTCCTGCTTCATCCTTCATACCTGAAAACACTTTCAAAATAGTTAATCCAATTAACACAACTGATCAACAGTGATATAAAAGAGGTTTAGAATTCACCAATAAATATTTTAATTTTTCGGGTCATCAATTGGAAGATGCAAATCTTCCCGACATCCACCGCCACCAAACCTGCACATCGTCCTGATGGGCCAACTTGCAGATTAAGGGAAGCAACATTTTCAATGATTATCCTGAAATTAAATCATAGAACAACATCAATTCTTTTTTAAATATATTTAATCTTATCAAATTTTAATCAACATGCACATGAAGTTTATTTCAATTACATCTGGCAATGAAAACATATTAAAGTATAAAGGTAAACTATTAACCTTTTCAGTCAACAAACATTAGTTTACATTTTATCCATTTATAAACTATGTAAAGATTAGTATAAAACAGAATTCATTTTCATTCATTCAAATGCAGGTTTCGTCATATATATGCATTCACATATGAGCAATCAAGCATGCCAAAGAAATCTACTAAATCTACTTGGACAGACAGCCCCCTTGTATGCCCAATTTTAATCACTAGATGTGTTTTTTCACAACTAGTTTCTTCATTTAAATATGATGTAAACTTCATATCGATAATAAATGTAAATACCTTTTTGGGGTGGAAGAAGGTATAACTTCCATGTCAATATTCTTTTTTTTTTTTTCGCTACTTTTTTGTTTTAAAGGGGAAAGGCTTAACCCCTTAATCCGAGCTAAGGATCTAGCTGCATAGACAAGAAAGATCTAGGTTTTCACAGACATGTATCATGCAACAATATGCTCCTACATATATACAACTACTTTCGTTATCTAAATGAACTACAAATCCTTCTATTTTTAACAAATCTCACTTAATCTATAAATGTAAAAATTTAAATTATGTCTGTTTTCTTAATATGGTTAAATAGAGTCCTTTATAAATTAATATTCTTCATTCTAGTTTTTATCAATTAGTTTTATATGAATGCAAAGAAAATACATAAATCAAAATTGTATGACAAAGAAAAATACGACCTAAAATCAACTTCATCTTCAATCTGCTTCATCTTTATGCATCTTAATTTGTTCTTCAAAAGACCTGTTAAAAACTCAACCAGCAACAGCTAGACACGCAAAATTATTACATTTCATATTCAAATCTTCTCTTAGTTTTCCTGCAAAAGAAACCCACACTAAAGAAATTCATTCATACATAATTAATCATGCTCATCATCAAACATTACTTCATACATTTCATCATCTCTTTGTTTAAATAATTTAATTCTTTTGCCATCAATTAAGTTTTTAAGAGGAGTGCCATCTAATTCGCGTAAGGCATACGTTCCATTATCATAGGTTTTGACTACCACATAAGGTCCAAACCAACGTCTTTTAAGTTTCCTACGGGCATCATACTGAGAATCAAACGTACTATCATACAGTAAAACCCAATCATTAACTTGAACCGGCTTTGGCCTTAACCTATGTGAATTATCAAAATACTTCTTATTTTTCAGTCGAGAATCTTTTAGTTTAACTATAGCCTCTTCTAAACGTTCATTCCCTTGCTCTAATTGCTGGATTCGCAGAGCTAATAAATCTTTTGTCGACAGATTATCTTCCCATGGTAAAGTAGTCCAAGTAAGAATTTGCGTATGCACAGGGAATATCGGTTTCTGGCAATACATCAACTCTGCCGGCATATACCCCGTTGTTCTAGTGCAGGTCATTCTATCAGCCCACAACGCAAATGGCAGATATTTTGGCCAATTCTTAATTTCTCCATTACAAGCTTTGGAAATTGCTTTAATAATAGGAGAATGCTCTCGTTCAATCTTCCCATTAGCTTCAGGGTTGTAAGCAGTAGTAAGGGCTAAGCGAATTCCATGCCTAGCAAAGAATTCTCTAGCCTCCTGCGCATCTAACTCTCCCCTATCAGCCACTACCTTTTCTATATAACCAAATCGTGAAATGACATCCTCAAGAAGAAATTTGCATACATTAAAAGTTGTCTTAGATCTTAAAGCTCGGCCTTCTACATGATTCGTAAGATCTTCACGTGCCAAGACTATATATTTCATCTTATCGATACCTTTGGGCATGGTAACTAAGTCTACAACCCATTTATAATGGATGCATGGTGGATAGGTAGGATGCAACGGATCCCTATGTCTGACTGAGGAATGAATCTGACATACGTCACATGAATTCACATAATTTTTAACAGTAACATAAATCCCTGGCCACCAGTATCCTTCTCTAATTTTTTCATACGTAGCTACAAAACCTTTATGTCCTGCCCATAAAGTATCATGCATACTCTTCATGACTTGTAACTGAAGATCCTTAGTACCTAGTACTCGTTGTGGCAATCTAATTTTTCCCCTCGCATGTCTCCAAATGAAACCATCTTTCAGAAAAAAGTTGTAAGCTCTTTTCCTAATATTCCGAAATCTATTTGAAGACCATGAAGGTGCCCTAACCAAAGTACTTAAATACTTTCCAATATCCTGCCACTCTCCTTCGTATTCTTCAATATTAAACTGTTCATATGTGTATGCTTTAGAATCATAATTAATTGCATTTATTTCTAATTTTGTTTCTTCCTCATTATCAAATCTAGCTCGAGAAAGCATATCAGCCATAGAATTAGATTTACCTGCAATATGTATCAAAACAGGATTTATAAACTTGATGTATGAAATCCATCTAAGCATGGCAATGTCGGGTGATGAACAGTTTGTAATCATTCCAATCAGAGGTAGACAATCTGTCTCAATTATTACATTTGCACCTATAAAATATTCTTTATCGGATTTTAATGCCGTGACTAAACCCCATAGTTCTCGTTTAATTTGCGGATAATTTCTTTGCGTATCGTGTAAAATCTTTGCTCCAAATCTCACAGCATACCTATTGCCCTCTTCATCGTCCTGACCAATAACCCATCCTATTCCTATAGGGCTCGTATCAACAGTTAAAATGATAGGCTTTTGATCAGTATAATCTACTCGCTTTAAAATAGGAGCTTCAAGAAGTAATTTCTTTAACTTTTTCATAGCTTTTGAGTGTTCTTCAGTCCAAAGAAACTTTCGATTCTTCCTTAGTAAAGCATAAAGACAGTTTGCAACATGTGCATAGTGTGGGATCCAGATGGCATAAAACACACAAGCACCAAGGAATCGTCTTACCTCACTAATATTACTACAGGTTTCAAAAATCTTGTTTATAGCGTCGACTTTAGGTGGATATGGCCTCCGACCGTAATGTCCACATAAATGCCCAACTATAAGTACCTCATTGACACCAAAAACAGATTTCTCAATGGAGAATGTGAGACCAACCTCTTCAAATCTCTGGAAAATCCTTTCACAGTCAGAGATATGATCTACTACAAACTTCCTGCAACCAGAGGAATCTAAAGTTTCATCTTTCGCATTCTCAATACATCCTTTAATAGGAACGTCATCAATAAATGGCATGGCTATATTAGGAATGAAGTCATGTAATACTGAATTCATGGCGTTCATTATATGCGCTACTGAATTAGTAGCTCCTTGCGGCAAAGTGCACATGCGAACTAAGCCTAAAGGAGTTTTCATGGTCGTAATGTCTCTACTTTCAATAGCAAGCTGAAATTGATCGTAGCCAGAATACAAGTCTCCCATTGAGTAAATGGCATGACCAGCGAAGGCTTCAGCGAATTCTCCTACAATGGGCCCAGTACCTACATTCCTAATAGTAACCTTGTTAACAGGTTGTAAATCTTGAATGAATCGTAACTTGCCATTTTTCTTTGGAACAGTAAACCACCTATTTGAGTAGGGTGCAGACGATGGCTCTAAAATTCGCATGTGAATCTTTTCCTTAAGAAGCCGCATTAACTCTGGTAAATGGGCTTTCGGAACAGGTATGGGTCGAAGATTCCATGGAATGTGAGGCACTGTAAAGATGATCATTGGTGGTACAATTTGTGGGTCTGCACAACCTATCTCATGGGAATATAAAGAAAATGCCTTTCCATGCTTTCTAATCACTCTTTGAAATAGTTCACGTTCCTTGGGTAACAAAAAATTTTCATCATTTCCTATCTTGATTAGCTTTAAAGTTTCTTCTGTGAAGGTATGACCTATATTTGTGCGCTCTCTTAAATAAGGATCATTGGTAACTTGCCTAAACTTCTCTTCACTCTCTCATGGTAATGATTGGGCAATCGGTTTAATTTTTTTGTCAACGGTTTTGTATTTTGTATTTACTTTTGCTTCCTTTTCATTACTCATGACAAATTTAATAATCAAATCATATTCTTCAATAGAATTTAAAAGTACAAATCTAAAATTTTCTTTTTCATGCAAAGTATTTTGAAGTTCTTCAATCAATGAGTTTGAAGATAAAGTTTCAATTACGGTTTCAATGTGTTCATCAGATGAAATGAATCCTTTCTCTTTATAAAATTTTTCATAATGTTTTATAATTTTTTAAGGAATTTGTTTATAATGACTGAATTGCAAATATGATGAAGGAAAATATAAAGAAAAACTATCTAAAATATCTACAGATGGGTGCGAGACATCAAACCAAGTACCACCGTTGTCTCGCTCAATAGTGGCATCTAGGCAAAATTTTGATCATAATAAGTTCCAAACTCACGAAGAGGCATATGATCTTCGCGTATCTTTTCATGAGAACGGATGGGCGTCTTCCTAATTTGCTCCCTATTTCGTACATGGTTTGGGCTGACTATCATAACTTGGAGTGATTGTAGATCATCTTTAGATCTAATTCTTGCGTATGCTGAGCCGTCATCCATTACTTTAGTCTCCATTCTGGCTTCACATATAAATGGTTGACCTAAGATAATTTCATAAGAGCAGTTGTCCTGAATGAAAAAGTGGAATGTCTCAGAGATTCCACCTATCATTAGAGGTATGTTGGCACATGCTCCTAGGAGTGATCCACAACCATTGTCTGCGGTTTGCATTATCCAGCCGTGATTTTTATCAATAGGCCATTTAAACTTATCATATAATCCTTTCGAAATCACATTGATTTCAGACCTAGAGTCAATTAGGGCTAAAGCAGAATATGATCTCTTCTGATCTCCTAAGTTAACTTTAATCTCCGGTGTGCCTCTCGCCCAAAAACTTTTTCTAAAATCACTCTCTGAGTTTTTTGTTTCGTCATCTGGTACAATCGGCCCTAAGAAATTTTTGTTCACATTACAGGTATTATCTTCTTCATCCTCTGAGTCTAAAGAAAGAGATTCATGAATCAAGTGAGTTACATCGGCAACATCTTGCATCTCTACCTCTTGTGACAGAGGGAATCTCTTCCTTTTAATTAGTTTAATAAAATTTTCCTTAAATTCAATTTTTGCTATTGAGAAGATTTGTTCTAAAGTCATTGTTACTGCACTTTTTAATAAGATGTCATACAATATTTCTTTCGAATCAACTTTTTGTTCAAGTTCAGAAATAAGAATAGCTTTCGGTACTCGTTTTGGTTTCTTTTCTGGTTTCTCTTCAGGTTTTGTTTCAGTTCTAGGAATTTGCTCTACTTTGTCTGATGTTTGAATTGGCTCACTAAACACAGGTTGTTTACCCTCCCTAATTTCTTTTCTTCGCTCCTCATTTGTTTTAGAACTTTCGCCTTGTTCAAACTGAACTTTCTTAGGCTTCGGCTCATCTCTCATCTTACTTCTAGTCATTCGTCTACCTGAATCATTTGTATCTTGCTCATCATCCCTCTTTCTTTTCTCTTCAACATTCGCAATATGCGAATATATCGAGAATTGATCGACAGGAGAGTTCCACGCAGTTTTCTGCATAATATCATCTCTCGCCTTTATCAAAGCTTCAATTGAGTAGTTCCTCGTTTCCCTTGTTTGTTCGGAATCAGAGTCACTATCAACATATTCTAGTTTAACAGCAGAAGCAGATTTCAAAGACTCAGAAAGGTTTTCATACAGCTTCTGCATCCCTCCCTTTCCCCAATTGGCAGCTAAGGGTAAATGTGTTCTATAGTCGCACAATCGTTTGTCAATATCAATTACAAGTCTTTTCTCTTTCGCATCTTTCAATGCTTCACATGTGTAAGTCAAATGATCTGTGGCATCGCACCAGATACATCTCCTCACATTGGCATTTCTCCTTTCATTGAAATTTCTTTGGTTAAATGCTTGAGGAATTGGTTGAGGAATTGGTTGGGGTACAACTGGAGGATTAGGAGGTATAAAAGGTGGATTAGGAGGTATAAAAGGATGATTCGGAGCTACCAATGGTGGATTTGGAGCATTTACTGGTTGAGGATAAATAGTCGGATGAGCTTGCATTGCAGGTTTATCTTGTAGGTTTAAAGCATACACCACATTCTGCAAAGCCGCTACCTCTTTAGACATATTCTCGTGCATATGCATCATATTGTCCAACTTGTTAAACAAAATCTCAAATTGCAACTCAGTTGGTACTCTAGATGTGGATGCCGTAGGCTCAACTTTTGAATCTATATGTGTATCCCTAGTTGCCTGAATCGGAGGAAAACTGGAAGATGGTTGAGACATTGAATCATAAAGAAGTGTTTTGCATTGCTTCATGTGAGCAACCGCTTCAACCACTGTTTTCACTACACCCCAGTCATCTGTAAGCCCATATTTCTTTCCCGGTTCTTCAAGCCTACACTCAACCTCTACCCTTATATCTGGAGTCAAGATTTTAAGGAAATATAAAATGATATCTAGGGTAAGGGCAACTCTATCCTGTTCAGGTAATTGAGAGAATCTTTTCATAAATTTGCCATGGAGTTGAGTTAAAGAAATGTGAGGCTTAGGAGAACTAATCCATTTCATAAATCCCTCTCTACTGTGTTGACTATAGTCCTCTAAATAAAATTCTTTATGTAGCTCTTTTCTAAACTCATCCCATTCCTTATTGTCATGTAGATCCATAATAGCTTTCACTGTACCTATGGCAAGTCGTCCAAGATAGGATTTCCACTTTGTATCAGGCAAGCCGTGTAACTTGGCTAATTCCTCAAACGTGTCTAAATAATTTGTAACAGTCATACCAGTAAATTTCCCTTTATCCTTTAATAACGTTTCAACTACTTTTTGTCCTTGCGTCTCGTGCATCATAGTTTGAAATAGTTCGTCCATTTTTGAAGTCTGTTTTGATCTAGCTTGAACAATTCTAACTATATCCTGAACTTCTTTTGTTACTCTTTCCTTATGTTCAGCTACTAATTCTGAAATTCCGTTAGAGTCCAGCTTGATAAGTTTTTACTATCCCAATATGCTTCAAGTAAAGCTATGATTAACGCTTAACCTATGATTAACAAACAGTTGCCTTTAACCTATACCAATAATTCAACCTTAAATAAAATTTTGCACCCAAGAATGTAAGAGTAAAGAAATTATACCAACTGCTCGAAGATGAGGCTCAAAACAGTGCTTTCTGTGAAATTCAATACATTTATTGATTTGAATCAAAACCTAAATACATAGTTTGCTAAAAATGGGTGCAAACGTTTTGTGCTTCAATTGTTGATGAAAGGGGTGGTGCGACGAGGTTCTCCTACTTGCCAATCTTCGTGGAGGCGCTCAGGTCACCAGACCAGCCCTCGACACCAAGAAGATTGCAAGCTCACGTAAATGCCACAGCTTCCAGGGATGAAGACGCAGCTGCACTGATGTAAAATCGTATGAATGTATATGCAATGCAAAATTTAAAATTTATACCTGAGCTGCAACGCCGTTTGTTCACGTCGGGTTCACCAATGTCGGGTCGTGAGAGATGCTCGGATGGTGGATCAAGTCATCCGCCTAAATCGTTCGGCACACGCAGGGTGTCTGTAGCAGACTCAGACTAAGGACCATAGGGACAAGCTGCTTTATATCTGGCAATAGCTATCTGTTTGGGTGTTAACAATAATGACTCTTCGGTTATCTGATCTTTAACTACCTCTTCTATTGTAGCTTCTAATGGTTTTGGTTGAGTTTGTCTAACTAAAGTTGGTGGAAATAAATCTTCACTACTTTGTGATTCAGGAGATGCAATGGAAGAAAATGCTAGGAATGTAGTTAAACATTGATCATAAGATAAAGACACTAATGATTTCAAAGTAATATTGTTCTTAATAAGTTCTTCTAACACTAATTCTACGGATTCGGTTGTATGTTCAATGATGTCATTACTACTGTGTTCAGATGCATGGTATAAATCGGAAGACATGAAAGAACTAATAGAAACAATATGATGTTAAACTGGTTTGAATAAATGAATTAATAAGCTAATACAAATGTAAAGTCTAGATAATTGGATAAATGTCTAAGCAATTGGGTAAATGACTAAATGGAGATATAAGGTTTAAATGGATCATCAATCTTGTTGCTTCTCTTTTTTCACTTCAATAGCTTGAACTCATCAATGATTCTGCAAAAAAAACATTCACATATTAGTAATAATACAAGAATCATTAAGAAACTTAAAAAACATTAGTCACATACACTAAAGCATACACATGCTTAATAACTTGCCTTTGTCATGCATATATTCATTCATTCAATTACATACCCATGCATATTTTAATGTGTGCACTAAAACACTTAAATGCACTCTAATACATACATTCCTCATACATACTAATGTACTTTTAAATTATACATACTAACACACACACATGCTAACATTACATGCACTTCTAAATACATATAATCATGCAAATGTAGTAACATTAATTAATATGAACTAACATGCATGCGCACATTCATTACCTCATGCATATACATTGATTCATGTAAACTATCATTTTACATGCATATACATGCATGCATATGCATATACACTAACACATATGCATATATTAATATGTACTCATATATATTAACTTCTAATGAAGTAAGTATACCTTTCCAATTTCTCATTAAATAATACCAGAATTAATTAAACCTTATTATATCTCATTAAAGTAATACATTAATACGTACTTAACTAGATTAGTAAATTAACTAATTATATCTATAATATTTTTCCTATCTATTTATCTCTCTTTCTATCTCTCTCTCTCTCTCTCTCTCTCTCTCTCTCTCTCTCTCTCTCTCTCTGCAGCACCGATCTCTCTCTCTCCCTCTGCGCCTTTCTCTCTCTCTCTCTCTCTCTCTCTCTCTCTCTCTCTCCTTCTCTTTCCTCTCTCTCTCTCTCTCTCTCTCTCTCTCTCTCTCTCTCCTTCTCTGTCCCGATCTCTCTCTCTTTCTCTCTTTCTCTCTCTCTCTCTCTCTCTCTCTCTCTCTCTCTCTCTCTTTCCTTCTCTCTCCTCTCTCTCTCTCTCTCTCTCTCTCTCTCCTTCTCTGTCTGTGCGCTGCCGCGCTGACAGAGGAGGGGAGGGAGAGTCTCTCTCTCTCTCTCTCTCTCTCTCTCTCTCTTTCCTTCTCTCTCCTCTCTCTCTCTCTCTCCTTCTCTGTCTGCGCGCTGCCACGCTCAGACAGAGGAGGGGAGGGAGAGTCTCTCTCTCTCTCTCTCTCTCCTTCTCTTTCCTCTCTCTCTCTCTCTCTCTCCTTCTCTATCCCGATCTCTCTCTCTCTCTCTCTCTCTCTCTCTTTCCTTCTCTCTCCTCTCTCTCTCTCTCCTTCTCTGTCTGCATGCTGCCGCGCTCAGACAGAGGAGGGGAGGGAGAGTCTCTCTCTCTCTCTGTAGCACCGATCTCTCTCTCTCCCTCTGCGCCTTTCTCTCTCTCTCTCTCTCTCTCTCTCTCTCTCCTTCTCTTTCCTCTCTCTCTCTCTCTCCTTCTCTGTCCCGATCTCTCTCTCTCTTTCTCTCTCTCTCTCTCTCTCTCTCTCTCTCTCTCTCTCTCTTTCCTTCTCTCTCCTCTCTCTCTCTCTCTCTCCTTCTCTGTCCCGATCTCTCTCTCTCTCTCTCTCTCTCTCTCTCTCTCTCTCTCTCCTTCTCTCTTCTCTCTCTCTCTCTCTCTCTCTCTCTCTCTCTCTCTCTCTCTCTCTCTCCTTCTCTGTCTGCGTGCTGCTGCGCTCAGACAGAGGAGGGGAGGGAGAGTCTCTCTCTCTCTCTCTCTCTCTCTCTCTCTCTCTCTTTCCTTCTCTCTCCTCTCTCTCTCCTTCTCTCTCTCTCTCTCTCTCTCTCTCTCTCTCTCTCTCTCTCTCTCTCTCTCTCTCCTTCTCTGTGCGCGCTGTCGTGCTGCAGCAGAGGAGGGGAGGAGAGATTTATTTTCTCTCTCTCTCACACACACACACATCACACACACATATACACTTCACACACACACATACGCTTCACATACAGACACATACATCACATACACACACACTTCACACACACATACACTTCACACACACACATACATCACATCACATACACACACATCACACACACACCTATATCACATACACACACTTCACACACACACATACATACACACATCACATATATATGCGCAAGGCTGCAGGGACCAAGACCAAGCCATGGAATAGGCATGGGCATGCTTCCAGCCGGACAATCAATATCAAGATCATCGTACACAGCAGTACATGATGGCTTAATATCCCGAGCACAAGGAGGGTCTAATGAGAAAGAAGGAAAAACAGAAGAAAGTAAGAGTAGAAGAAAGTACCTGCAAAAAAAACATTAAGAGAAACTTGAGCTCAACACTCATTTAAATACAAACACAAGTCGTTTCTAAACCACTCTTTTTAGTTTTAACTTTTAATCTACAACCACACTTTAATCTCCTTACTTCCACCACACTTTCTAGTTTAACTTTTCTACTTTAATTACACTTAATTTCTACTCCTCTCTTTTCAGCTTCACTAATTCTCTCCACTCTTTCTCTTAACCAACTTTTTTCACTTTAAGTGCATCTTCTATTGAGACCACTCCTTAAATCTCTTTAGTTACACAACTTATATAAGCCATTCTTTTTTCTAGCACTCATATAGTCCACTAGTTATTTATCCATTTAATTAATCATTTTAATCTAATTAGCCTACATTTCTTATTTAAATAAATTAATTAATTTAAGCTTAGTTTAAGGGTTTAATTAATTAGAACCTTAATATTTAAATACACACATTTACTTAAAGTAATTATTAATAGCATAGTTTAATTTAGAATACATAAATATGTAATTAATGATGATAAATAATATCTATTTTAACCCTTTTAATATAGTAAATCCTAGAAACCCTATTGGAAACCCATAAAACCCCTTGGTTTAGACCATTAAAATCCTTCTGAACCCTAGCTTTAACCCATTATAACTCATCTAAACCCTTAACATTAACCAAATCTTATAAACAACACATGAATTCAAGAAACCCTAGGCTGAATACCCATAATTCTTGAATGTAAAAAAAATAGGAAATTCTCATTAAATGAGTAATTAGGGTAAACCCTAACATGAACATATGCCCTGCTTCATCCTTCATACCTGAAAACACTTTCAAAATAGTTAATCCAATTAACACAACTGATCAACAGTGATATAAAAGAGGTTTAGAATTCACCAATAAATATTTTAATTTTTTGGGTCATCAATTGGAAGATGCAAATCTTCCCGACACCGCTAGTGTCTCTCTATCTCTCTCTCCACCTCGGCCTTTATTGTATGTGTGAAAATCTCTCTCCTGCTAAAGGATCACTTTGTTTCTGACTCTGTCTACGACATGGAGCACTAACAGCGCCGCATATCTCTCTCTCTCTCTCTAATGTATTTCTCCTGTGTGTGCATATCTATCCTCGGGTCTCTCTCTTCACTCTCTGGGCGGCGACCGACTCTCTCTCGTCCGCAATCTGCTGCGTGCGCATCCAAGTACCACTCTCTCTCTGGACAGATTTGCAGCAGTGCGCCGTCGTCAGCCTCTCTCCTCTCTATCAATATGTATTTCTCTCTCCAGGTGCTCAACAACGTCCGACTACACAGCGTCCCTCTCTCTCTATCGGTGCCTAGGCTATCTCATCTCTCTCTCTTCTGCTTTTCATATCAACGACACCGCGGCAACCAATCCCTACGCTCTCTCTCTGTGTGTCTTTTTCTCTCTCCACATCGTGTAGCGCCGCCACACATGATACAAGCCTCTCTCTCTCCGTGCATCCACGCGCTGCTCTCTCGACCGGCCTCAATCACCGCCACCGACCATACGTCAGACTCAGCATCCGTGGACAAGCGGCAGCCAACTTCCCAGCCTACCATATCTCTTTTAGAACATTTTTCCGTCTAACTAGTAACAACAACATCCCCTCTCCTCATCTAGTGCCAGCAGAGCCACGCACGATCCCCTCTCTCTCTCCTCCGGAGATTCTGACGCTGCCACAGCAGCGCTATCTTTCGTGGCTTTCTGTTATGTGTCACCTTGTAAACTTAATCGCCTTCCATATCATATTATTGTCATATGTGAACTGTTGAGCATAAAGAGAGGTTCTCTCTTTCTGTGATAAAATTATCATCCCGCAGCCATGATGGCAACCAATCACCGCCCATCACATCTCTGTATCTTATTGATCCAAAGCTAATTTCATGTAATGAAAAAGATGAAACTACAACTCTCAGGGAATAACCACGCACAAAAGAGAAAAAAATGGACCTTCTTATAGTTATGGCAAGTGAAAACTCTTCCCTCTTAGTCTCTCTCTCATGGGGATGATAATGAAGAGCATGAGCAAGAACATGAAAACATGGATGAATGGAAATAGACAAGAAGCATACCTGGAGGGAAGATCAGCAAGGTTAGTCCACAGGGAGGAACAAATGAGCCCAGGGCACCTATTTATAGGCCTCCCCTAGCTAGGACTTCTCCAGAATCTTCTAACCTCCTTATCTAAATTTCTATTTCCAGATCACCTTGCATGTCCATTTGCTAATTTTGGAAAATCCCATCACTTGTTTCTATTTTTTATTTTTATCCTTTTTATTTTCCTATACTAAGGTTTGGTTTCACATTGTATACACAAATTAATTAATTTTAAGGATTTGGACTAGGATAAACACCAATTCCAAGGGTCTAAACTAGGATTTTTGGTCGGGGAAATTAGGAGTTTGCTCACAATTAACTCAAGCTCATCAATTCAAGGGTTTATTTAAAGTTCGGACCTCAACTCCAAGGGTTTCCAAGGGTTCAAGTCCGGTTTTCATGGGGTAAACTCGTGTTTCCAGTCAGTTTCAAGGGTCAAACCTAAGATTTTCATGGGTCTAATGTCAGTTATTTACACGCACGGTTCTAACGCACATCTCTAACATGGTTTCTTATTGCACAGTCAATCACACCGGCCAAATCATGCACGAAATATATCCCTCTTTAGATCAAAACATTACACAAATCTCATAAAATCTATGAACTTTGAAAAAAAAACAATGTATACTTCCTGCGGGATTTCATCCCGACATTCGCCCCCGCTAAACCTGCACATCGTCCCGATGGGCCAACTTGCAAAATTCAACAGAAGCGTATCAAGGTTCTTTTGAAACACCTTTTACTTTTTAATCTCTTTCTTTTCAAAAATCAAAGATGACTTCATGCAGTACATGCAATTTTTATAAGTAGATTAAGTAGTATGAATTTTAGAAAATTAAGTAGATTCAAGCTTCACAAACATCATATTATGTTTCTGTGTCTGCAATCTGACAAGTAATCACATGAATAAACCGTTGGCTTTCTAGATCTTTTGTTCGTTCAACTGGTTCAGATCCAACTGCTCATTCTAAGTACTAGCATATACTTATGTTTCTACTAGCTCTGTTTGTAGAATATACCTCGATTCTCACTATTTATCTCCTACGATCCAACTCTCCATCAGATCTTTTCTTTTTCTTTTTCTTTTTGTCTTTCTCTCTTTCTTTTCTTTTTCACTTCATCTCAGCATTTCTTTTTATCTTTCATTTTCATAAATCGGCCTATGTCGAAATCGGGTGCAACTCATGGACTTATCCGCCCGGCCAAGTTTACCCCACCTATTTGCCGACCCGACATAGCGCACGACATTCACAATGTCAATCCTACATGAAATCGACGTCAGCTCGTGGCTCTAACCACCTGGCCAAAGTGACTCCACCGCCTACCGACCCATGCAAGCGCATGACAACAGATAGGTCAGGCCTACGATGAAACTAGCTAGAGCTCGTGGCCTTGGTCATCCGACCAAGGTGGTTCCACCCGCCTACTAGCCCATCGTAGCGCACTAACAACATGCACACACATATAAGCTAGCTTGAGTATGAATGTTTTTCATAAATCATGATATATATGGAGGTAAGATCTCGAAAGAAATAAATACTAGGATCCAAAGTTTCCCACTCACTAAGTGTTCAAATCAATCAGCATATACATGCACTCGGTCTAAGCATGACATATCATTCCCAAGCTTTCACTCCCAAAAGTCTCTAGTCCACTAACTGATCCCATTCATGTAATTCCCAGTCGCTCATGCTTCATGCAAACCCATAATAAATGTTTGCTATCTTCATTCCACATGATTTTCATAAATCCATACATATCTTTATCACACATATTAATGTAATGCATATGCTCTTTAAAAAAGAAAACAAATTTTAAATTGGAAACATTTCACCTAGTCATTTTATTGCATCTTCTTCATTGATTGATCCAGCTTCTCTTTAATTTCACGATCTATCATTCTTCATCAGCATCAGAATCAGTGTCATCAATATCCTCTAGAATCATCATCATCATCATCGTCATCATCATCATCATCATCATCATAATCATCATAATCATCATAATCGTCATCATCAATGATCATAAACCATCTTTCAACATCATTCATCATCATACATCAATCATCATTAATCATCATTCATTAATCATCATTGTTAATCATTCTCAACATCAATCATTATCTTTCATCATCATCAATTATGAACCATCGTAAACCATCATCATCATGAATCACTAATAATTCATCAATCATTTATCATCATGAATCATCAATCATCCGCATTCATTAATCATCAATCATGATCAACATCAATCATTATGAATCACTTATCAATCATGGTCAACTTATCATCATCATCATCATTCATCAACATTCAATAGCTCTTGATCATTCTCATATGTTTTATTATGACTCTTTTTCAATCATCATTGAATATTTACAAATATATCTTGGAAAGTTAGATTTTTGCTTCTCTTGTTCTTCTTCAAACTCTTAGAAGTCTTTGAAGTTGTCTTTACACTCCCCTCGATTTGCTCGATAATATCATCAAGCAATTGTTTTTCCGCTTTATTAACTCGTTTATCAGATTTTGTATCTTCTTGAATTTCTTCTTCACTCTTTTCATGTTCAATTTGTTTGTCAAAGTTTAATTGGGATTGTAATTTTGCAACTTTGTCTTGATCAAATAGATTCTCATTAGTTAAAAGATTCGGATCAAATGATACATATACATCTTGATCTTTCTTTAATTTTTCTTGATTTTCTCTATCAAATTCTCTTTTATAGTCTATTTCCATTTGCTCTCTCAATATCTGCTCAATATTTTGCTTCTCAACCTTTATTTGTCTACGTTTGGTTTCTTCAGTTGGCTTCTCTTGGCTCTCAATAGATATCTTTCTTGTTGGTTCATCAGATTTACTGTTCTCAAGTCTTTTTGGTTTCCACACTCTTTGAATTGATTTCGATCTAGTTTTAGTCTCTTCAAAATATTCTCTCGTTCCACCTTTTCCTATATTCAAATGCAAAGGGGATTCATCTTGAAACTTACAAATTTTACCTTCATGTTCCCTCACTAGTTTATGTTTGCATGCACTTTCATATGCCAGACAATCCCAAAACATATGTCCAAACTGATCGCACCAAAAGCAACGTAAAGGTCTCTTCTCAACCCGGCTTGATTTCCTAGGTATCACTCTAGGCGAGGGTCTTCTAAGACCTAAAGACTGTTCGTGTGCAGATATGCCTTGGACTTTTACCTCATGCTCATTATCACATTTCAATACTTGTAGGTCATTAACTTGGTTTGTCAACAGGTCAACCTTATTTCTCAATTCAGAAATCTCAGAATCCATTTCATTTTTTAGGTCTTTAATACTTATGCCCATTAACTGAATAGTATCTGATATTGCATTTATAGTCTGCATTAGGGTCATAACGATACCAAATTTCGATTTGTGTTAATTTCTATTTCTTTAATTCGCCCTTCATATTTCCTAAACTGTTCCTCAATCATCTTATTCATTTTCGTTTTCCTCTTCTTATGATCTAAGCCCAGAAGTAGGTTCTTAATCTATACCTCAATGGAAAAGTGCATACTCGTATGATCAAAACTGATGCAAAAAGTGTATGATCAAAGTCAGGCAGTAAAACAGTCTTTCTCTTTAAAGTGTGTGAAATCAATGCAAGTAATTCAAATAACTTAAAATGCTGGTACCTGGAAATCTTTGTCCGATCCCTAGGTTCCCATCTATCTTCTCAAAGAGTGGGTGGCATGTCGAGGATCACCGGGCAACCGCCTCGCTTCACGTCGGGTTCAGTTGTCGAGAAGAAGGAGGTCGGACAGGAAGCCGACGCTGGGGTTGGATCAGGCCCCTTTGGTGTGTGCCGTTCCCGCTGTCCTGCACGCGGCATCTGCGCGCTCGGCGCCTCACCTAAACTCTCTGGAGCATGTGCGATCCTCGTAGGGCCCCCGCCTCTCGAAAGTGACAAGATGAGCGTGCGTACGCGTGAGAACGTAGGCGTCGGGAAAGAGACAATCGGATACAACAATAGTACACGGAATGCAGAAGCTCAATGATGCGATGAAAATGTAACGTCTGTCGACCAATGAAATCTGAATGATACAAAGACGCCCGCTACAATGCAGGTCGGCAATACAAAAATCCGCTACAGTGCGGAACAGGTAAATACAAATAAATGCCGCTGCTACAGTGCGGATCGGCTAGATATGATGTAGGCCTCCTGCTACAGTGCAGGAAGTCGCCCTCGTGACTCGTTGGTCTTCAGAACCTTTGCGGGTAGGTCTTCTCTTCGAATCTTCCGTCCGAGCTTTACTTCTGACTTTACTTCGGTCCTTTCTTTTCTTCAAGTATCCTCAGCAATAGTTTTACTTCACTTTACTTCAATAGTCCATGCAAAATCAAATACCTATAAGAAGGTTCCACAAGAAAGACCACGGGGCTTAAATCATCATTAGTAATTTTGAAAAAAAATAAAGCACTTTCTTAAATAAAGTAATATTATTGTTTCACTTCTTTCATGAAGATTTGTTATAAATTTGCTAATCATAAAGACCAAGTCAAATCTTTCCTTTCTCTTTAAACAAGTTAGCAAGGGTCAATCCTTCCTATGCAAAGGATAAAACATATACTCTCTCATGAACTAATTCTTTTGTTGAGTTATCCTTTCTCATGCCAAACATAAGTCTGACAATCAAGAATAAATGTTCTTTCATAGTAACACCACTTTTAGTCAAGGTTTTTAGTTGTTTACTTCAATATCTAGATCAAATGCTGACTAAAAGAGATTTGTGAGTTTCATAAGTGCATTAAAATCCTCTCGGTGTTTTCATGATCGATCTTTCAAAAGTTCTGAGTACGATATCTGGATATGCATAATAAAATGATGTATGCTTTTTATTGATAACCATATGACTCTCTCTTCCTTCTGTCTCCCAAATTCAGGTCAACAACTATCTATAGGAAGCGCTTCCAACCATGTCTCTCTCTCTCTCTGGCCGTCATCGACATCAAACTCTTTAATTCTGCTGCGTTGGCAATATCGCTGCGTCTCTCTATCTACGTGTCATCAGCCCTACAAATCCGACATCTGACTCTCTCTCTCTATTTCTCTCCTCCACGTACTGCTGCAGATTCGTTGCCGTCGACGACCTATCATCCAGCGCTTCTTTTCCTGCAATGAGCACAAATGGGAACGCCGACTCGGAATTTCTCTCTCACCATCTTCTCTCTCTAACTCATCGCGCAGCCGCCATTCTCTCCTCTAACTCTCCACGTGATAGAGCGGACGTCAATAGCTTCAGTGCTCCGAAGTTTCCTGCGTGGCGCCTCGTTCATCGAATCTCTGCAGCATCTCTCTCTCTAAGTCTGCAGCTTGACGCGCACAGACCTCCGAAACTCCACAGCTTTCACTCTCTCTTCAGTCGTCCTGGAATTCGGCTAGACCAGTGCTCCCGGTGGTCTCTCTCTCTGGACCTATGCTGCTAAATCTCTCAGAGATGGTATCTATGCCCAGGAAAATCTCTCTCTCTCTCCTCCAACCTTTTCTGCTACCAATCAGACATCCATCTTGACCAATTGAACAAAACGTCTCCATAATGAAAAACATAATGCAGAGTAATCACATGCTTCCCAGCTACTAGGTGCATGAACAATAAATGTAAAGAACATGGAAAGGTAAGGAACATACCTGGTAGGAAGATCCATAAGCAAGACCCACTGGGAGGAACAAATAAGGTTAGGCCAGCTATTTATAGGCCTTCCCCTATCTAGGACTTCTCTAGAATCTTCTAACCTCCTCAGATAACTTTCTATTTCCGGAGCCTTCTTGCATGTTCTCTTACTATTCCTAAAACCTCACATCTTTATTTCTATTTTTAGAGTTTTCTCTTTTTTATTTTTATTCTTTTTCAATTTTCTTCTTTCTATTTTTGAATCTTTTGCTTTTTCTCTTTTTATTTTTCTTAAATTAAGTTTTGCTTTCACACTGTATACACAAATTAAATAAATTCCAAGGACTAGACTTATGGTAAATGACAAAACTAAGCTTTCAACCTAGGGTTTCCAGGGGGCTAGACTTAGTTTCATGGACTATTTACAGAAATCACATGGTTCTGGCCAAAACATGTACAATTTTTACCTTTTTCTCAGTGAAAACACCACACAAAACTCATAAAATCAATCAACTTTTTTTATAAAAAATTAGTGCACACTCCCTGTGGGATTTCATCCCGACAATGTGTTGACTTGGTCTCAATCAAAACTTCTTAAAGGTCATCGAGCTTCTACCCATCAATCTAAAAAAATGAGAGGCACGATCCCTTGTGTCCAGTCAAGAGAAGTTGCCACGATCCCAGAGGTCTCACAAAGAGGAGAAGGCATGGTGCCTTCCTTTACTATTAGAGTCCCTCGATCGGAGTCTGAAGGCCCATCGCAAGTTGCTCCATTTGCTCCCCCTATACCATCGAAATTTGAGTTTGGCCCCATTAAAGACATTGAAGGGATACACACATTCGATTTTGAATCATTTTTTGCAGACCACTCAAGTCTTGCATGTTGAGTTTTTTTTTTTGACACAGAAGGTCTTCACACCTCAACACAAAGAATGGGACAATCAAGAGAAGCACGCCTTGTACACTGGGAAGATGACCAACAGAAGACTCTCTCTCAACAATTACAACAACCAAAGGGTGAAGAAGAAGAAGAAGCTACCGAAGCTTTGACTTATACTGCACAACTCTTCAAATTATAGCAAATCATGGAAAGATTTCAAGCACAATAGTTTCTCTCTGAAGAGAGCAGTAGAGTACTCATGGCCTAAGTTTTGGAAGAGGTGGGTGTAGACTCTCACCTCAGCAAAACTGTGCAACTTCCCTTAGAGACCTATGGTGTTGTGAAAGCCATTAGATACACCCTATAGAGGCCTCAACCCAATATGATCCATGCATGTTACAAACACAACCAAGTTCTAGGAAAAATATTCAGATTCCCATCACTTCCATAGAGACAATGACTACAACACCTGAAATGGGTGAGATGACTACCACTGACATTTTCATAATGCAAGGCGATACAATATCCCAAGCTACCAACATTGCCATGCCAAGTCCACCAATACAACCACTCAAGACTCTTGGCCATGAAACGATCGGCATCCATGAAGATACAACCAAGCCACCTCTTCCAATACCCCCATCATCACCCCCTTGAATAGAGATTGCAAATGTTATACCTACTATTGATCCCAATGAGTATACCTTCATTTTTCGTAACCCAACTTCCATTTCATCCCTGTTTTCTTCCTTCAATAACCCATTGTGATTGTTCCCACCCTACACCCAAACCCCCTTGCCGGTCTCATTTTCAGCACCCATAGCACAACTATTCACCACCACTACACACACTCCACCTATCATCCTGATGTACATGGTAGAGTCTACATACACTTCCACGTTTGACATCATAGAAATCTCACCATCCACAATACCTCCCCCTCCCCCCACAATTCCCCCATCCCCCCATTCCCCTACGACCAACTTCACTTGCACCCAACTCTATGTTAGACACAACACCCATACTCTCCATTCCCCATTCCCTTTCCATTGCATCAAACAATGTAAAAATTGCATCCTCATCTATAGATATTGCATTCAATACCATGTTTCAGTGTTTGAGAAAACTCTAGAAAAGGTACCATTAGCTAGAGGCACACAAAAACATGCTCCACAATTGCTCTACGGAGTTACAACAACGAATCAAAATGCTCAAAGCAGACAACAAGAGTCTTCAAGATCAGTTTCGTACGTTATAGGAAGCACATAGCATACTTGAGAAAAAACTTCAAGATGTGGATACTGAAGCTATGCAAATGATCAAAGAATAGCTCCACACTCAAATGGAGCACAACTCTAAAATTCAATGCAACATGTGCTACTACAGAGGCATCTTGTAGCAGATCAAGAGGAGAATACATGTTTGCAGCTACAAAATCAAAAAAATTTAGCAGCAGCCATAGAGAACACACCTGGGGAACTAGTAAGTCCCTCCAAGTTTAAAGTTGTTCCCCCAGACAATATCAGCATTATCCAAGAAGATTATGCCAACTTGTTGGAGGCACATGACATATTATAAGAGGACCTAAATCAACTCCAACAGCAAAGAGAGTCAGAAACTACAATTGTTCAGCATACAACATCATCCTCTCTAGTTGTTACTGACTCAACCGTACTAATGGAACTCCAGAAACAAGTTGAAGAAGTGCACGCTAGATTCCTACAATTCGAATGAACACCATCCCCACTTGAGGCTCTAGAGGAAGAAGAAACTATTTCAATTCCAGTGGAACAAAATTTTGAAGATGACTACGAATCTCAACCTGTTCCTTGCGGATGGATAACCACAAAAGGACAAGACACATTTGAAGCTCCATGCTCCTAGTTGAAGCAAGTGGAAGACATTGGATGCACACATGAAGATCACACAGTGGTGCAGAATCAAGCCATGTGGATCATAGAAGAAACAATGTTGCAATTCCACTACTTCCAACACTTGGCACCTCGCTCACTCATCATAATATTTGAACTCCAATACATGCCCTTTTTTGTAATTTTGATTGATTATCATGCAAAAATTTAGAGAATCACGGGGAAAACTCCCCCGAGTCTCATGTTCAAAAACTGGAAGAATATGGTCATGTTCTAAAACTAGAAGAACATGTCTCATCTTTGTGGTGGCATCCTTGCCCAAATGATTCAAAACACTATCTCGCTTTGCACTTTGATAAACTCATCAAAGTACAAAATAGTGGATGAATAATAAGGGTGGATCTAAAAACATCCCTTGCCAATTCACAATTTTTAACTAGGTATGATCTAGGCACAAACATGTGAATTGGATGGATTCAAATTGCTAGTCCATTTTTGGGCATGACTGGTGCATGGACTTAGTAACGAAGGTGGGATTATTATCCCTCACAAGACTTCAAGAATTCTTGATTCACTTGAATTTTTCTTGGAGAACTTGAAGTTTGGTTGTCTCGAACATCTTACTTGGATGTTTGTACAATAGTTTACTCCTATCCAATAGTTACTTGATTTTTTCACCCGACTAGAGGACTACTGTTGAGAAAAGGGGAGCAATAGACCCTAACCGCCTCACATGAAAGTGAGAGGCTCTTCCAAGAGGAGTTGCAAGAAGTGCAAACAACGCACACACACCCACATCCATGAACAATGACACCATGGCCAATGTCAAAAGGAACAAGGGAGGGCAATGCTCACACACAAGACAACCCCAAATGCCAAACCCACACACATGGATCAACGCCTAGCACACAAGGAGAAATGTGGAAGCCAAATGATCCTTCATTCCATTCGCATGGAGGCCAAGGCCATGGCCAAGGGACCTCCTCTTTACAAGAAATAGCCTCTATTTATAGGCTCAGCTCAATTCCCCCATGTGCTACTTTTGACTAGTCAAAAAGGAGCACATGCCTAACTAACATATCTCAAAAAGGATCTTGGAATATATTCTCTAACAACCAAACAAATCTCAAGGGAAGAGAGAATACGTGCGCGCGTGGGGGATTTTCTAGACTTCTTGAAAAAGGTGAGCATTTACAACAAGGCTTCAAAGCTTTACTTTATGAGAAATATTAAAAAGTTTCTAAGGAGGGGTTTTATGTGAAATCCTAAGTAGATACAAAAAGAGATATTATTTTTGGTCTAGGGAGGGTTTCTATGCACAATTGTGGGTATGTGCATACCCTACAACCCAACACTCTTCCCCCCTAGACTTTGTCGTCCTCGACAAAGCTAAGAGGAAAAGCTCATACACAACTGAACTGGTTCAAGCTTGAGTCTTCAATTCTGAGAAGCTCCAAGTCTGCAAATCTTCCATTCTGCAGTTTGCAATCTTCAGGTCTCCATACTCTTCATGGATCTTCGAACCTGCAACACATCAATCTTCAATCTTTCAAATCTGCAATACTGCAAGCCCTCACTCCATCCTTCGGTCTGCAAATCTTTAGTCTTTACTGCTGGGCGACACAATCCCATTGGTGGGCAGTCAGCCCAGCATGCATCTTTGTAAGGCTGGAAATGCCTTCTTCAGCAGCTCCCAAACCTGAAATAAAATACGAAAAGCAAGTAGACTGCATCTAACAATAAAATAAGCGTTTACTCCAATTTTAGTTTCCACTCCAGGGGCATCCTCTTTAGCAAGACTTTTTCTTCTAGAGAGACATCCTCTTGAAGATCTATCTTGCCATGGTGTGTATATCAGGTATAGCTACACCTATATGGTAGTGATAGAAGTTATTATGAAGATCATCATAATCCTGCAAAAAAGTAGCTCCAAAGAGTCCATAGCCTTCTAACTTTCAAATAAGCTTGCGCTGAGAGTTAACACGATATTTAGTTGTATTCTTTGATAAGTCGTCATGCTTGGGTATGGGTTAGAAAACCTTCCAGTCATCATGAGCAATTTCTGCAAATCATAGTGTCACTTCATCTAGCAGAGGTAAGAATGATCTATGCAGCAGTTCAATAAGTGTAAGTCTATAATGTCAAACTTATTTGATTAATTCAGCCATTACTAGTCACACGGCTAAGATGATGATTGTATCAGAACACACCAATATTTTTAGTGCCTGAAATGTTAGTTACATGCGAGCCATTTCATATGAAAGTGATGCAGTGAGTAATCAAGATTAGACTGTAAGATCAGGTGAGCACATCACACAGGGAATCATTCCAGGAGTGATAGAATATGCAGGCAATTTATCCACAAAAGAAGCAACGCTAGTCATATGCCTCTAATCATACTAAGTTTCTCCAAAAACCAGTACAGACCAATCCCACAAGGTTCAGTTACAAGAATTCAAAATGATCATCAAACTTGTGAGTATTAACGAAACACATCATTCACAAGAGAGCCTCTATGAGAGTCAAAAGGATCAAGGCTAAGTTCTGCATGTGTTGGCCTATACTGTATTAAGTGAGCATTGTAAAACCAGATAATTTCTTCCCTGACAAAGAAAAAGCATTCAGATCTTTGTGATAGTGTTTCCAGCTTTACTGGAACCGGATATTCTCCAGATCTTTTCTTGATAGAATTGAGCAGGCATTGTGTAAAACACAGGTTAGTCAAGTCCCTAACATTGAACCTCATTATAATTGATTGTGCAAAATAAATAATTGCACCTCAATTATCAAACATGAGAGTAACCCAAAACATATCCATCATAAGAGATCAACTTCTACAAGTAAGGACATACACCAAATTTCATATGTAAGATCAAGCGCAGTCCTATAATTGGAGGCTGACAACCAGTAAAGTTCAGTAATCACAAGGGTTAATATACGCCAGTGTGAGTCTGGTCTGATTCTAGAATAGGCACAAGGATTTCTAGGGAAACTTATTCACAATTCTTATCGAGAGCAATTACTTACTTCAAATATATATGCAACCATCTTTTGCTCCACCAAATATCAAAAACACCAAGAACCGTTAAAGACCATTCGGAGCGAGCTCAAACATAAAAACATGCTTGCGATATACAGATTGGTAAGACCAATAAATGGCCCTAAAGGGGCGGAGTCGCCATGTCCTTCCCTCAATCCCGTCATTCTCAGGAAAATATGAGCAACTTGAGAGATACCTAGCTTTAAAGAGACTAAAAAAGAACCCAGAGACCCAAAAAATTCTGTTTGAAGTTATAATTGCCATTGAGAACAGTCATGATTATTCCAATATTTTTCAAGTATAACAAATCATCCTAGTTCTTGATTGCACCAGGGTCATGTGTTGGCATAATTGCTACTAGTGAAATGTGGACACCCCCCCGTCAATCATACAAACCTTGAGCAAGCCAATCTTCCTCGTTGCCCATCTACTCACCCTGGTCACATAAGCAAGCCTGACAAGTATTTTAATCCTTCCTCAAGGAATCTTAGCCCAAAATGGGCTCAATAAAAACACAACTTATGAAGCAGGAAACAGAGAGCACATTAGCACAATGAGCATAAACAGTGTGTACATATAAGCATTGGAGTGGTGTGAGCAATCAAGTGAGTCAAACCAATGTCCACCTATCATTATAGCCATTGAACAAATAATGAGCCACCAATGTGAGCCAATGGATGACTTTATTCAGGCATTGAGGCAATCAGACAAAGATGACAGTCGCATAAACTATGTTGCAACCACCTTACCACCTCCAAAAGTGAGGGAACAAAACATCTGTATGGTTAGGAAATGAAAACACTACTAAGCATTGCTAGACCTAAATATCCTGACTCAAGTAGTTTTCAAGCAGTCAATCTTTCTTGAAATAAAAGATAATCACAATGCCTTAGTTTCCAGCATTCCAACGTATTCCCGAACATGTGAGGTCCCCCAACCGTGGGAAGCAATCTCCACCTGCCAAACTGATATGAAAATAGTGATGGAAGTTCAGTCATAAGCACTTGTACAGATTTGTTCCATGGCAAGATAAGAATGGTAAGAAATTATTACCCTTTGTTTTCATGAGCAAGTCATCATTACAAAACAACTTATATGTGCATGGTTGCAATAGATGCTTAAAGACAGGACAAGCGCAACACATTCCGATAGAGTGAAGGCCTCAAATAGATGCCAGTGATAAGGCAAAGTACAATTCAGGAAGGGTAAAACTTTTAGAGACCTCCTTCAACATAGTCGAAGTATAACATGCAGAAAACTATTGATAGTTACACTCCTACGTAAGCAGACATACCTGACCCGCGATTGATTCTCAAGAAAACTATTTGCCAAGAACAAGATTGCAACATAAAAGATCCATGACAAAATTTGGTTCATATTATCCTTTCGGTATAGGCTTAAAACAGAAGAAAACTCAAAAAATTCATTTGAGTGTAGAAGATACATCAACGGCCAATCCTATGTAATCCCATCACATGAGAGCTACCAGACTTTGTTTGCTTGGCGGACCTCCCAGAAAATCACAGAGAAGATGCCATGAGCAAGCATTCTTTGTGCACCCGGAACACCTCTGTTGAGTGAGAGGTTGCTGGATTTCGCGCAGCTGAGGGAGAAGGGAGACCATGCGCTCAACCCCAACGATGATAGTAATCGATGCAAACAGACAGTTTGGAGAAGACAAGGGAACATGTGCACTTGAATCTTCACACGACGCTTCTCCTGATAGGCGGAATAGGGAGCATGAAGGGCACATAAATCAGTGTAGCAGGCAAAAGCTCTCGATCGGAGAATACCTCCGCAACGGACTAGATAGGGCAGGAAAAGATACTCATCATGAAAGGCCAAGAGCATCTGTGGCAATAGCTCCACCAGAAGCTTATGGAGGCAAGGGAGACAAGCACTATCAAAAAGCCTGAGGTTGCCGACAAGGAAACGAAGAAAGCCATAGCTCAGCTTACAACTACATCAGAAGATACAACAACAGGCAGAAAAACGTGCTAAACTGGTGATCAATCTTTGCAAATCGAGGGAGAAAGGCTCAAACCTACACTGACGCAGCAAAATCCATAGTGAGAGTAACTCCAATTCTTTGCAGAGCTGGATGATTGTGCAGTCCAATGAAATCACTGTCAAGAAGAATCTTGACTCCCAAGAGTGGTGAATCCGAGGGTTCTATATGTCCGTTGAGCAGCGTCAGGGAGGGAAAGGGCCGAATCCACAACCTGGGCATGGAAGACAACCTTATAGCAGGTGAAAGCTACACTAACACATACTGTCGTGTGAGGTAGCTGACAGAGGGAACTCTCCTCCTCGACGAAAGAGTGGAGGTAAAGGAGGGAGAAGACTGCCCACACAACGAAGGAGACTGGCGGGAGGCTTCATACGAGCCACAGACTGCTTGAGAGGAAAGCACCAAGCTGGTAATAGATCAATGCTCCGCGCGAGAGGTGGTTAAGGCACAATCCCAGACCATCGCACAGAGGGGGAAAGCCGAAGCTCACCGTAGTCAATCAAGGTCTGCGAAGTAGAAGGAGAGCTTAAGGGCTCAACATCGACAAAATGCATCAAAGAACGGGAGGGTGGGAGGTAAGGGAAGGTGCCTCCCCCACCTAACACACTCACATCAACCAACGCATGTGATTGCAAGGGAGTTAAGGAGAATTCCTTTAACTCCTCCACCACGTCCTAGCTCTGACGGATCTTATGCGTGTCAATACATGATGAGAGAGAGCCTATCGACCTACTTCTTTACTTTCAAAACGCGCATGAAAGAAAAAAAAAATCGTTAGAGTTGGTGTGAAGAAATGGGGATCCAAAGATAATGTTGCAGATTCAAAATTTATTTGGTTTTCTTGAAATTTGAAGAGAGGGAGGGAGAAAAAGAGAACTACCCGATCCCTCTTTCCAAGTCATGCACTAATTTAGAGACAACAAAGATGGAGTGTGATGCCACTGAGCATGTGGGAGAATGTGTTTGTGAGAGAGAAAGAGAGAGATAGAAGGGAGTAAGGGGTTGTTTTTGTGTGCAACAAACAAAAATAAAGATCTAAACTACACAAAATGAGAAATAAGGGGTACCCTTGACCAACCGAAGGCCACACCGATCCACAACTCAATCCAAGTGTGAGGTGCATCCACAAAGTGTAGGCACGGAAAGCTTGAAAAAACCCAACGGCTAAAGGCCGACGTCCCCGACAACGGCGCCAAAATGTTGAGAAAAGGGGAGCAACAGACCCTAACCGCCTCACATGGAAGTGAGAGGCTCTTCCAAGAGGAGTTGCAATAAGTGCAAACAATGCACACACACCCACGTCCATGAACAATGGCACCATGGCCAACGTCAAAAGGAACAAGGGAGGGCAATGCTCACACACAAGACAACCCCAAATGCCAAACCCACACACATGGATCAACGCCTAGCACACAAGGAGAAATGTGGAAGCCAAATGATCCTTCATTCCATTAGCATGGAGGCCAAGGCCATGGCCAAGGGACCTCCTCTTTACAAGAAATAGCCTCTATTTATAGGCTCAGCTCAATTCCCCCATGTGCTCCTTTTGACTAGTAAAAAAGAAGCACATGCCTAACTAACATATCTCAAAAAGGATCTTGGAATATGTTCTCTAACAACCAAATCTCAAGGGAAGAGAGAATACGTGCGCGCGTGGGGATTTTTCTAGACTTCTTGAAAAAGGTGAGCATTTACAACAAGGCTCCAAAGCTTTACTTTATGAGAAATATTAAAAAGTGTCTAAGGAGAGGTTTTTATGTGAAATCCTAAGTAGATACAAAAAGAGATATTATTTTTTGGTCTAGGGAGGGTTTCTATGCACAATTGTGGGTATGTGCATACCCTACAACCCAACAACTACTTTGTCCTAATGAGTTTAAAAAATCCCATGTAAACTGTAGGAGAAATTTTACCATTTACTTTGAGTCAACAATTCTATAACTTGACCAATTCAAATTCAAACTAAAATTTTATCCAATTTAGGATACTTTTCTCAAAGACTTGAGCTAAAAGTTCTTGAGAATTTGGCTATCTCATGAGCAATTCCTTACTTCTCTATTCTAGAGTATACTTGAATCTAGAAATTCATTTAGAGTTATGCTAAATAACTTGAAGCAAACTCAAATGAATCAGTCAATATTAGACTTAGCATTTTTGAAGATTGAAAAGGTTCTTGTTCAGAACATCTATCTAGGATGTTTAATTTAGCTACCTATTTCTAATCAGCTAACCCTTGACTTTTGTGAATAGAATTAGATACCATATCTAAGTTGAATCCAAAAGATTTGGGGATCAAATCTATCATCAAGTTCCAATCTAAGACAAAAAGATAATTATCATCCCACAGTCCGATGTCCCATACCATATTTCCTACATCAATCTGAGACTAAAATCTGGTGTCCCAGACCACCCTATTTTATATTCACATTAATGTGTGGGTGATACTTATCCTAAAGTCTAAACATCTCTTAATAGAGTACCTTCTTTCTTCATTTGATTATGAGAATTTTGAAGTTTTAGACATTACCTCTAGCTAGATTTGCTAGGTTTTGATTCCTTCACATGATGATCTCACAATCACATGCTTTTCCTTCGAAACTTGAAAACCTTTTTATAGAATATCCATTGTTCTTTGCTAGGGTTTCAAATGAAAACCAATCAGAATTCCAAGTACTTGAATTTTCACAGATTCAAGTTTAATTGGTTTATTCTTGACCAATTTGTAGTGACAAGAGCTTTTGACTTCCTGTCTTTCCTTTCTTACTGATGCTTTAGGTACGTACCCTGACCGAGATTTTATAGGAATCTCTCTATTGCATAAGTCTAAGCATCTACTCATGCTTTCTGGATTTGTACCAAAATCCCTTTAAGGATAGGCAAACATTGTGTTTTACCTTCCAGAGACTTAACTATCATCTTCATGATTGCAGACTACATTCTTGGAATTTCTTCACTCTGTTCAAACTTGAAACAGCTTACTCTTTTCACAATTTTCCATTGGATAAATGAAACCTGAGTGAATAATTCCCAAAAGGAATTTTATTGCAAATACTTGTAAAAACTTCAAAGTAGTCCCAATCGCATGTTCTTGGACAATTATGGCCAAGCTTAATCAAGTCTGGTTGACCTTGCAACTAGAATAAAGACTTAGTCTTTATTATTAAGATCTCTTAAACTAACAAGTACCAATACTGATGGTTTGGGAATCATTGAAAACTACTTGCTATTAAACTTACTTGAAAGTTTCCAGTCTCACATCTAAGGAGATTTTTTCTTTCAAGAACTTTAGATTCCTACCAAGGAATCAGGTAATACTAAGCCAATGATTCATCTTGGAATATTTTGCTTTACTAGAATAATCTTTAAAAGAAATCTTGATTTTTGGACAAAGAATAAAGCTTTAAATCTTGTTCTTGTCCAAAAGATATTCCTTTTTAACCAATGAAATAGTTAACCAGATGTAATAAAGTGATAGGTAGGATGGTTGAACCACACCCTTGACAGATAGGAGATGGTTGAACTACACCCTAAGAGAGAGGATTAGGAAGTAATCCTCAACCATGGATTTTGGGGCAAGTGGTTAGCCCATCACATTCCTAACCAAGAGGTTGTGAGTTCAATTCCTTACACCAGACTATTTCCTTTATTGGCTTATCTTTAGGAAGTAGCTTAATTCCCAAAGATTACTTTGACTTGGTTTTCTTCTTTAAGCTCTAATTAGCTTAAAAAAAACCAATCATAAAATTTTCATCCTAAAAAAAGTGCTTTAATAAAGTTTCCATGCTTTTTGAAAACTTTGCATCTTGACTAGAGATGCTATCATGGAACCTAGCATCCAACTTTTCAACACTAAAATTCAAGTGATGCTAAAGTTTATTCACTTCTTTGATTTTCATTACTCTTAAGAATGAAATCAAAGAAAAAACTTCAAAAGTTCCATGATTTTTTACAAATGTGGAACATATCAACTATCCTTTGAATTTGAAAGTTCACTTGATTTAAGTACCATTTGACTTTATTTGATTCTTATCATGTCTTAGGATAGAATCAGATAAAAATTCCAAAGGAAATTTTATCAACCAACTTGGATGCATGAGTTCTTAAATCCAAGCTAATGACTACATCTAGGCTTGTCGTTAAAATTTTCTAAGTTTTCATAAACTTAGAGTCATCATGGAAATTTTCAAGGAGCCCTATTTTCTTGCCATTCCAATAAGCAAAAAAAAATTGAACGCTTGACTTTGTAAGAGCCTACTTTTCCTAATCAAGACTCCTAATTTGTGATACCTAAATATCACGTTTGGGAAAAACAAACTAGCTACTTGAGTTGCATGGTAGCCTGGAGCCTTACAACTACCTAGTTTGCCATTTCCTCTAGCTATCTAAGTCGAGTTAGAAAAGGAGGTGATGAAAGTATAAGTATTCAACTACTTAACAAACAATCATGCATACACAAATGCCTATTCTTGCATGCAAATCCATGTGAGTGCATGCATGTGTTGGCATTATCCTTTCATGCAATAATTTTAAACCAAGCAATTCTTGACCTTTAAAATGCATGTTCTCAATCATCCATGAACAAACATTCTACTTGCTAGCTTTTTAAAAAGATATAACCATTCATGTGCATAAACTTCATCATTAACTATCTTTTTCAAGCAAGACGAAAACGTGTTTTGTGCATGAAAACATTCTTTTGAAAAGGAGAAATGCACCAATATTCTTTTGTAGATGCATGCCTATGCTTGATAAATGTTTCCATACTTTGATGCTCTCCTTTTTTGCTTTCATTAAATTGCATACAATGCTTTCAAAATTGGAAATTCCTTCCCTAATTCAATGATAATAGCAATGCATTCTATATGAAAGCATAGAGAAAAATAAATACTGAAATGAAAACATCAACTTGCAAAGTACTTATCTCCCAATTAAGCTATGTCCTTCCATTGATCCTGAGGACCTTTTGAGGTGGGTGATAAGAGGAAAAGCTCTGTCAAATTTCACAGGGGCTATGACTTTTTGTGCCCATGAATAGTTGCAAAACTTGCAAAAGATAATAAAAACACAGAAGTTTAACTCCGAGAATCCTAGCCCGATTGGTTGAGAGAGATACATCTCATGTAGAGGTCACATGTTTGAAACCTCTCGGTCGCATGATTGATGTAAATAACTTGATTAATAACTCTTGAAGCTTTTGGAGATTACCACTCGACTACTTTTGCCTCCTTAGCTTCCATGATCTTTGCACACGTGCGACTTAAAACGCCATACATGGAATTGGAGATAAATGACCAAAAGATCATCTCATAAATCTTTCATAGAAGCTCAAGCTTGAGAGGAAGATGATGATGAATCCTACAAGGTCTCCATGAGAGCTTAAGAAAGATGATGAGCCACCAAGGTGACCATGGAAGATTGATTTGATACCAATGCAAGAGACTAGCATTACGACCACCACCACGTGCTAGAGAGATGACTCTCCTCCCGACCAAATGCCTCTATATATAGCTCTCTCCAAGGGATTTCCTTCTTGGGCAGGTGGATACTAACCATCCATGTGTCGGCCATGTAATTGCATGTGCACCAAGTATCTCAGTTAACTCGAGTTAACTCAAGCAAATACTTCTAGAAGGCTCTATCTCTCTTTGCACAAAATACTCTCCCCATGCACCCCATGGGGATTGAACCCAAGACCTCCTTCTTCACACCCTTGAGAGTTAACAATTAAGATAAATGGATCACTTGTTTATAAGAGCATATGACCTCTTAGTAAGTCTTAACTCAAGATCTTTGGTCATATGAGGGAAGAATATAATAAAGTAAGTTTATGATCTAAGGATCCGATTGGTTTAGACCGATCTAAAATCGAACACTGTTTGGTCATCTATGTGTATGAACAAAGATCTTGAGTTTAGACTTACTAAGAGGTCATGTGGTCTTGTGAACAAGTGATCCATTTAGCTTAATGGTTAAGTATCAGGGGTATGAAGGAGGAGGTCTTGGGTTCAATCCCCATGGGTAGATGGGGAGAGTATTTTGCCCAAAGAGATCTAGAGCCCTCTAGAAGCATCCACTTGAGTTAACTCGAGTTAACTGGGACACTTGGTGCACATGCAGTTACATGGCCGACACATGGATGGTTAGTATCCACCTACCCAAGAAGGCAATCCCTTGGAGAGAGCTATATATAGAGGCATTTGGTTGGGAGGAGAGTCATCTCTCTAGCACGTGGTGGTGGTCGTAATGCTAGTCTCTTGCAGATAGATGCTAGAGAGGTGGGAGTGTTGGAAGTCTCAACAGACAAGAAGGTCAAAGCAAGGAGCTAGAAGTAGCAAGGAGAAGGAAACATAATGCAGATCTGACAAAGAATAGGCCTAATCAAAATTTTCATAACTTATTTTCAACCAAAAGTGATTTTTATCTCTACACCAACATTGTAAATATCATTTTTGATAGCTTGAGCTCTATTTTGTTCAAGTCAAGGAGTCTTGAGTTTGAGGAGTATTAGAAGTACCTACATATCAATTTTCATAATTTTTAGACTCTATTTGAGCCCTCAAATAAGCCTTGAAACCTAATTTTTAACTAGGCCGGACATTAGGTGTCCATAGGACCAAAGCTAATGAAAAACTATAGAAAGATCCAGAGAGCTCATTTTTGAGGTTAGTTTGACAGAGATTAAAACTTTTATATGAGAGATCCATCGTTCTTCTCTTTGTTCTTGCCTTGTGTGCACATGTGTGTGCATGCTTGTGTGTTTCTCACTCACACATACTTGTGCCATTACTTCTTCATGGTCGTCATACCAATTCTCACGTCTCCAGCATTGTGCTAGAGAGAGAGAGAGAGAGGAGAGAGTGGAAGAGAGAGAGAGAGAGGGAGAGAGAGAGAGAGAGAGAGAGAGAGAGAGAGAGAGGGAGAGAGAGAGAGAGGGAGATAGAGGGAGAGAGAGAGAGAGGGAGATAGAGGGAGAGGGAGAGGGAGAGGGAGATAGAAGGAGAGAGAGAGAGAGAGAGAGAGAGAGAGAGAGAGAGAGAGAGAGAGAGAGAGAGAGAGAGAGAGAGAGAGAGAGAGAGAGAGAGAGAGAGAGGGGAGAAAGAGGGAGAGGGAGAGAGAGGGGAGAAAGAGGGAGAGGGAGAGAGAGGGGAGAAAGAGGGAGAGGGAGAGAGAGGGAGAGGGAGAGAGAGAGAGAGGGGGAGAGAGAGAGAGGGAGAGAGAGAGAGAGAGAGAGAGAGAGAGAGAGAGAGAGAGAGAGAGAGAGAGAGAGAGAGAGAGAGAGAGAGAGAGAGAGAGAGAGAGAGAGAGAGAGAGAGAGAGAGAATTGAGCTCACATGAAGGTGAGCTCATAAAAGATGTGACAGGTTATCAAAGCCTTGTGGGTAGTTTGAAGTATGCCACATCTACAAGGGTAGATATATGTTATAGTGTGAGTGTGCTAAGTCAATTTATGCACACACCTAGGAAACCTGTTATGGAGGCTACCAAAAGGATACTCATATATCTCAAAGGGACCATGAATGAAGGGTTATATTACCCTTATGTATCTGACTTAAGTTTGAAATTGTTCTCCGATGTAGATTGGGAACTAACTCTTGATTGTTAGCTTACTAAGTTAATAAGAGTTCCCCAAAAGGAATCAAGTCAATTGCTATTGTGTCCAGAGAACTCTTCAAAACACTAGATAGGTGTATGAACATAAATAGCAAGTTTTTTGTTCTTGAATATACTCCAACTTATCTGTTTTGATTCATCTTTTTGAGAGTGATCTTCTAAGGAAACTACAGCAATTGCTTATTGAAGCTCTGATTTTGAAGCGTGTTGACTACTTAGGTCAGAAGCCTATAATTTTGAATGTTGGTACCATTCCTATTGGCATAAGTTAGGTCATAGATCAAGATGATGATGAGAGATAGAGATATGCAATTAGATTTGTTGCAAACATACTATATTAAACTTGGAGAAAGTATGCACAAATTAAGAGAGAATTATGGAGATTGATGACTATATTAAAATTTGATAAATAATATTTCATTGGAGCTAATGTTATAATTGAGACTGATTGTCTTCCTCTGATAGGTATTATAGCTTATTGTTCTTCTCCAGATATTGGGATGCTTATGTGTATTTCATACCTAAAGTATTAATTTGGATTTTGTGCACATAGTTGAAAAGTTAAATACAGTTGTTGATATGCTTTCAAGAGCAAAGGTCGATGATGACCTTGATGATGATCAGAGAGAAAGAGATATGATCCATTAGTCTACGTTTATGAGTGATTTTGTGAGAATGAATATGATAGAGAATGAAAAAATATAGAAAATGATCTTAGTTCACTGATAGCTTCCTTAGGCTGGTTCACAAATAAATATGGATCCATTAGGAAAAAGTCATACAAATTCTTTCGGAAGGATGGATTTATTTGGCAACATGTTAAATGCAAGGGGAATAATCTAGAACGTGTACTACGTTATACAAGTCTTTAGAGCAAATTCATGAAAGAAATACATAAGGCCTTACGGGAAGGTCACAAAGGATATTATGCGATGTATAAAAAGGTTGGGGAAGGCTGCTGATAGCCAGGTATATATGTGAGTGTGTGAGACTTTGTGAGCACTTGTGCCGCATGTCAAGTGCATTCTTCAGTGAGGCATAGAGACCCATTATATCCGACCTACTCTTTTTGTTTTCATTACAAAAGGATTGTTAACCTTGTAACCATGCCCAAAGGAATCAACAAAGTGAGATACATTGTACTTGCTAGAGAGGACTTAACCAAGCATGTTGAAGGTCAAGATCTTCAAACAAATACTACTTATAGTATATAAAAATTCCTTTTAGAAGAAGTGATTTCATAATTTGGGTACATAGATGTTGGAACAAAGAAATCCCAAATTGATGATTATAAAGAGCTTGAAGCAAGTCAAGGATCAGAATGAAGTCAAAGAAGTCATTGGAGATAGTGAAGAGATCTCATAAATGTAGCCTGTACACATATGTACATTATTAGTTGAGAATTATTAAAAAATGGATATAGATGATTCCTAAGATGATAAGGAATATGTAATAGACATGGGATGAGTTTGGAATCATATGTATGTAAGTCAATGATGTAAAGAAATAAGTGAGAGAGTCATTAGAAGATAAGTGTCCATGAGATAGATGTGTAGAGAGTTATCTTCACAAGTTAGTGTCGAGTCTTTCTCTGATTTCTCTCAGCTTGATCATGTGCATCAAGAAATCTTTTGTACACATCTAGTCTAGAAGCTAACGAAGCTATGTTCAAAGTTTCATGGTCTAATTCCTTTCATGCTGTGAGTATGATCAATAGGAACATGTATATGTAAAGTCTGTAGGTAGACCTCTCAGAGTCGCACACTTTTTTGTGTCAATGTTTTGCTTCGATCTCAGTGCACAGTGTAAAGTTTTTGATGAATCAACATTCAAAATCTAAGTTAGAAGGTAAAGAAGCTGTGGCTAAAAGCATTTAGAAAAACGGGATGTGTGCCGTGAGAAATCAACCTTAGAAGTTGACTATGTCAAAGCCGCTTGTTCAGGAGGATAGTTTCTAACATACTTTTGATCTTAATGATCAAATGAAAGTTTTAATGATTCTTTTGAAAGACTAATGGTTGATATGATTGCGCAAAGGTAGCTTGGAGGTATGTTTAGATTGAAGAATCTAAAGATATGTGCAGGTAATGAAGTCAATCTTTGAAGCAGACTTCTTGAAGAAGAAAAATTTTCACTCAAAGAAGTGATAGTGGAAGACTTGATAAATTAAGGTAATATTTGTGTAAAGTTTGATCTATAACTGATATAGAGGTGCTCTTAAATCAGTATAGATCAAGCCTTTGGAGATTTAGAGGTGTCCAGCAGTGGTATCAGAGCAGAAGGTGCAATACAAGTGAAGTAAAGAGCATTGGAAGTCCGGACTATTGCAGACATTGAAGTCTCTTCAAATTGAAGGTGGACAAGTTCAAAGCTTTGAAGACAACCTGTAGAAGAGTGAAGCACGAGTTCAAAGGATCAAGAAGGATTAAAGCTTGATGGAGAGTGTTAATCTCCAAAAGAACAAGTTGTACTTGAATTTAGAACTCCTCTATATCAAGAACAACTTCTGACTCCACTTAATTTAGAAAACAATCACCAAATTATCAGAATTTTGGCTAACTGTTGAAAACTGAAACTTCCTGGAAAGTCTGCTGCAGATTAATCACTCATTGACTAATCAATCCTGTAAAGTTTTTAATAAAACTTGCACAATGCTTCGCCTTAATGTTGCGCAGCTATTCCAAGTTAAATTTCTCAAAAATGATTGAGTATACTGTGAGAAATGTGTGAAACACTTTACCTATGTCTGAAACAGCTTCTTTGCAATGGCGTCTTTGACACCTGCAACTTCTTAACACTGGTTCTCCCAAAGTAAATCCCGTTTGATCAAGATCTTTTAGCCATAGATGGCTTACCTTCCAACTTAGATTTTGAGCCCTCACTTGTGTAAAACTTTACACTGTGGACTGAGCAATGATCATTTCTCTGAACATGAAATCTGCGCCAGTTTTGACGACTCTCAGAACATCTTCACATATGAATGTTCCTAAACTAAATTCTCTCAACCTGATCACAATTAACCTCTCAAATTCTAGTCATAGATAGATTAGCTATTGACTTAGATACGTGCAAAAGGATTTCTCAAAAGATTAAACACAGAAGGAGAATGGTAGAGAAGATCGACGCGCCATTTCTGAACTTTTCACTTATCTATTTTCTTCATACATCTGATGGATGATTTGTACAATGTACATCAACTAACTCATCTCAACTCTCTTCTCTATATCTCTATTCTACAAACATGTACTTATATATATATATACAAGTCCTAACTCGTAACTACTTCAAGTATATTGAAGTATCTTAAAGAACTAATGTACATTTGATTAAAGAACTTTACTATCTGATTCTTTCCTTTAATTCATGATATTGATCTTCAATCTTCTCTTCATGTCTTTACTTCTACCCTTTGTATAATCACAATTTGTTGATTGTCTTGCTCCAACAGCTCCCCCTCAATCATCAATTGTGATTATCTGCAACCTTTTTATTCCTGCCATGTCTTTGAACTTCTGTAACTTTGGTCCATCTAAACTTTTTGTCATCATATCTGCAAGTTGATCTTTTGTAGGAGTGTGTATGACTTCAATCTCCTTATCAATGACCTTCCCTCTCAGAAAATGATATTGTATTTCAATATGCTTAGTTCTAGCATGAAACACAGGATTAGCTGCCAAGTATAGAGAGCTCATATTATCTCCACAAATTATAGGAATACTCTGAACAACATCAAAACTCTTCATGAGTGTCTTTAGCCATATTACCTCCTTTGCAGCTTCCACCATACCTTTATATTCTGCTTCTGTAGATGACAAAGCAACTTTATGTTGCTTCTTAGAACACCATGAAATCAATTTGTCTCCTACATAGCACAAATATCGATGTGTTGATCTTCTATCATCCACATTACCTGCCCAATCTCCATCACTATATATCTTCACTCTTGTATCAGAGGTAAATCCATAGTACAGCCCTTCTCTGAGTGTACCCTTGATGTACCTAAGTACTCTTTGTCCTGCAATCCAATGTTCCTTTCTAGGACAATGCATGAATTGTGAAAGCACACCAACTGCATATGACAAATCAAGCCTTGTCAGTGTAGCATAAATCAAGCTACCAACCAAACTTTGATAGAGCTTCATGTCTCTAAATTCTTCTCCTCCAAATCTAGACAATTTATGGTTCACTTCCAATGGTGTAGGTGCAACCCTGCAATCTTCCATTTTAAATTTGGTTAGCAAATTTTTAAGATACCTTTCTTGGGTCACATATACTCCATGTTGAGTATATAAAATCTCCATTCCCAAGAAGAATGACAAGTTCCCTAAATCACTGATTTTGAACTCTTTCTCCATCTGCTTCTTGATCATTTGTATTCCTTTATCATCTGTTCCTGTAAGTATTATGTCATCAACATAAATACACACATAAATGAATCCATCTTCACTTGCTTTGACTAGCAAGCTACTATCTGCCTTTGATGCTTGAAATCCAAGATCATTCAAGAACTTTACAAGCCAGACAAGCGACCGACTCTCTGACGATTGACGGGGGGTGCAACTGGCGACCGACTGAGACTTTGACGATCGACAGGGGGCGCGATTGACGACCGACTGAGACTGACGAGATGAAGTGGTGCGTCGCGATTGACACCTGTGACGACTGTCCAGCGAGAGGGAAGAATGCTGTCCATCAGGCTCTGAAGGCGACTGACTGAAGAAGTTCCAGTTGACAGTGCCCGACTGTTCGCGACAACTGGTGCTTCTGCTCAACAATGTCAGGTCTGTCCATCCTGCTTTGGCTAGACAATAGCTGCTTCCGCTCAGCAATGTCGGGTCTGTCCATCGTGCTCTCCTCGATTGTTGCGACTGATTGACGGTGTGCCTTCTCTCACGACTGATTGAGGCGCTCAATCGCGACTGATTGGCGGTGTGCTATCCGTCGCGATCGACTGAGGCGCACTTTCCCTCACGATTGACGAAGCCACTTATTCGAGACTGGTTGTGGGTGGGCTATCCATCGCGATCGATTGAGGTGCACGATTGACTGCCCACGAGATTCAATTTCTTGAGCCACGTGTCATTTGCTACGAGGGAGGCGGGCTTCCTTCTTTTAGTGTTTTGATTTTCGTGCCTTTTGCGCTGGTAGAGACATTCTTTTATTGTTCTTCTACTAGACGTCTTCGATAAGATCATTTAAGAATCTCGGGGTGTCCCTCTTTTGTCATGGATTTGGCGACCCCCTCTCTTGTGAGAAGTAACCTGGCCCCTCCTCCCGGGGAGACCGATAACCTGGCCTCTTTATTGGAGGGGGGTTCTTGTGCCGCCCTAGGGGCCTTCGAGAGTGCTGAACCCCCCTTGGTCTCCCTCAGTAGATCCGCAATTCTGTCAACTCAGGAGGAGCTCAAGAAAGTTTGCCTCGTCGGCCAAATGTTCGGCCCTAAGCCCCCGCTCGAAACTGTGCGACAGTGGCTTCGCAACGAGTGGTTCCCCCGTGGGCTAGTTGTTTGTAAGTGTCAGTTCTTACCGGCAAGCCACTTGCTGCTAGTCTTTGAAAATGAAGATATGGCGTTTCGAGCCCTTAGTGTCGGAACTTGGCAACTCGGCCGGGCGACCCTGTGCCTATTCAGATGGTCCCCTGATTTTACTCCCGACAAATCGAAATCGCTTCGGTACCCTCTCTGGGTTGAGCTCCCTAACTTGCCATACTTCTTGTACAACTTCGTGTGGGACATCGTTTCTCCTATCGGCAAGCCGTTGGCCTCACGCGAGGACATTGGGGGTCTCATTTATGAAGGTGCAAGACACTCGTCCAACGCTCGGTGGCACCCTCAAATCTGTGTCGAGGCTGATCTCAATTTGCCACTTCCATCGAAGATCAAACTGAACTTGGGCGAAGGGGATGTATGGGAGCAAGACATCAGTTACAAAAACCTTCCCAACGCGTGCTTTTGTTGTGGCCAACAAGGTCACAGGATTAAAGATTGCCCTTTGAGACGAAAAAGCAAGGGAAATCAAGAAGCCCCCAAAAATGCTCAAGATAGCAATGGAGCATTGAATCACTCGACGAAAGTAGAGGAACTCAAGGACCCCCTTAATCCAGAAGCTGATGCAGACGGGTTCATCGAAGTCACAAGAAGAAGGAAAAGAAGCCCTAGGGCAACTTCTGAGCGAAACAACATGTCAGCTACCCCCTCCAGCAACTTGTATTGCAATCTGGAAAAGGACATCAATGAGTTTGACTACCCAGGTGGGAACCAACTTGAGGTGGACACCGACTTCAAAGGCCTAGAGATCCCTGACAGTAAAGAAACCCTGCAGGAGGGTTACACTACAAGCAAAGATAACGGCTTTACTACTAGCAACGAAGATAACATGGATAGTGAAAGCTCCATCATCGGATCGACTATTCCGGAAACGGAGCTGAAAACGGTGCCCAGTTCTTCCCAGCAGGAGGCATCCCGCAAAGGAAAAAAACCTATGGAGTTACCGTGGAAAAGCCCCCACAAGAACCTATTGCTAACTCGGGATCCGATCCGAGCGAAAAAGAAAGATGAACCCAAGAAAAGAAAGGACAAAGCTCCCTCCCGCAAAGAGGGCTCACTACGACAATGATCATCATCGCGTTAAATGCTAGAGGGCTAACCGACCCCTCAAGAGCGATCATCATTGGTCAATGGCTTCGCGACATTAGCCTAAACCCAGATTTTATATGTATTCAAGAGATTAAAATTGACGGAGAAGACCTCCAGAAATGGCTTAGACATGTCTCCTCGACCCATGTTTGGATTTCAACGGCGCATCAGCGGGGGTCCGGTGGAACGGTAATCGGTATTAATCAACTTTGGTTTGAAAAGCTTGAGAACTCCATTGAAGATGAATGCCATCGATGGATTGCTGTTTCTTTCGGTGCTCCCTTTTGTTTTACTTTAGTTTCTTTGTATGCCCCTAATGGGGAGTTAGAGAGACTTAACACTTGGGCCTCCTTGGACTCGCTCACCCACAACGTGCTTATTTGTGGTGACTTCAACATGGTAGAGGACCCTATGGACAGATGGATGGGCAAGGGTAGGGTCATCGATAGTCGGGAGAAAGAAACGTGGGACAAAACTAAACTACACTTGGATTTGGTCGAATTCAAAGACTCGAATGGCTTTTCTTGGTCAAATCTCCAAGCAGGCGAGGACCTGAGGAAAGCTAGACTTGATAGATGCTACATTTCTCAGAGTTTTACTCATCAGTGGGGTCACCCTTCCCTCTCCCAACGCACCGACCTCACCATCTCTGATCACTACCCGATCGTCATCACTTTTGAACCCCCCACCAAGATCCGTAAGGCTCCTTGGTTCCATGCCAGTGTGCCCTCCTTCTCTCTCCCCTCCGTCCATCAAGAAATTTCTGATGTGTGGAAGGAGGCATTCGCCTCTGGCTTGTCCCCAGCCAAGTGTTGGAGAAGTGCGGTCGATAAGTCACGACAGATCATGATTAGATCCAGGAAGATGATAGAGACTGTGCGGCGGGCTCTTAGAGAAGCTCTATATCATAGACTCTGGCGGCTCGAGGAGGAAGTGAACAAAGGAAAATCTCAAGCCCAGAAAGGACTTCGAAAAATCAGAGCGCTGCTGAAATACGAGGAAGAGATACAAAGGAAAAATTTGCAAATTTTCTTCAAGGAGTGGTGGGCAGGCAAAGCCGACAAACCCACCAAAGAGATGTGCCGTATCCTCAAAAGGAAACTCAACAGAGAATCGATCCCCTTATTGCTAGACGCAAATGGCAATGTATGCAATACGGAAGAAGATAATTTTGGGATCATTGAAGGGCACTTCACGAGACTCCTGGGGACCTCAAACCCCCTCTCCCACCATAGAAGGGACTATATGGTAGCCATATCTAGGATTTCCCCCCACAGGATACCACTCAACCTTCACTCTCTGCTTCATGCCTCTATCTCTGAAGTCGAAATCATTGAGGTCATTGATGCCCTCACTTCAGGTAAAAGCCCGGGACCCGACGGGCTCACTAATGAGTTCTTTAAATCCTTCAAGTTGGTGGTTGCCACCCCTCTTCGTTTGGTTTGGCAAGAGGCACTCAAGTTTGGCGCGCTTCCTTCTTGTCTCAACAATGGTATTATCAAGTTAGTACACAAAAAAGGGGAAAAGAACAGAATAGAGAACTTGCGTCCCATTACAATGCTCCAAACAGGATACAAGATCATCGCCAAAGTCATTGCCAACAGAATCTCTTGCCACTTGAGAGCGTGGTTAAGCGAGGACCAAAAAGGTTTCATCAAAGGCAGGTCAATTTTGGAAACCATTATAGATATCTGGGAAGGTCTTGAATTTGCAAATGAGTCTAAACAAGAAGTTGTATTCCTCAAGATCGACTTTGATAAAGCCTACGACAGGCTAGAATGGGACTATATTCTACAGTCGCTTCAAGATCTTGGATGTAGTCAGAAATTCACCAAGATGATCGCGACCCTTCTCGGAAACGCATCGACCCAAATTAACATTAATGGAAAACTTTCAAAGGTGATCAAACTTAGAAGATCTATCAGACAAGGGTGCCCATTGGCTCCCCTTCTCTTTGCCATTGCCACGAAAGGGCTTAGCAGGCTGGTGGAGCATCAAGTGGAAGCTGGTAACATTAAAGGCCTTCGTTTGCCGCATGACCACAGTCAGATCACCATGAGACTTTTTGCCGATGATATGAACGCTTTTGTTCACAATGATAGTACCAGCCTGGAGACGTTCTGGAAGTGTCTTGCTACTTTTTGTGAAGCCTCTGGTTCCATAATCAACCACTCTAAGACCGCCTTTAGAGCTATTGGTGGGTCACAGCCCGACCTTCTCATTGATCATGGCTGTCAAATCATTCCGCAGGGCCAAATTTTTCGGCTTCTTGGGATTCCCTTGGGGTTTGGCGTCTCTATGGAACAGCGGTGGAACTGGGTGCTTGCCAAACTCGAAAACAAGCTTAACTATTGGATAGGTATGCAAATCAATCTTGCTGGTCGTGCTATGGTTATCAACACGTTCCTCTTATCATCTACCATTTATTTCCTTTCTTGTTGGAGACCGAAAGAGCAAGATCTATCCAAACTGGATAGTATTTGTAGAAACTTCCTTTGGACGGGCGACCACAATAGGAGGGGGGTGCCTAAAATCAAATGGTCCATCTGCTCCAGCCATAGAGATAGTGGGGGACTTGGTATCTTGGACATTGGGTGCATGGCTAACAAACTATCGGCCAATTGGATGATTAAGGCTTGGTGCAACGGGGAGGCCTCGTGAGCCAAGTTGATCTTCAGAAACAAGAATGAGTTGGCGCTCATGGGTTTCCCAAATTGGAAGAATCTTGACATCTTGACCTTGCTGTTTTCTCCGATCCCCGTCTTCCCGAAAGGCTCTAATCTGGTGTGCTCCCTTTGGAAGAGTTGGAATAAAGTCAAAAGCTTCACAAGAATAAGTGAAGACTGGAAGTGGGCTGCCGGTATCAGACAAAACGACTCTATCTGGTTTCCGATCCATGGCATCCGGAGTGTGGAATCTTGGAACATTCAAAATGCCAAGAAGCTATGGAACAAAGGCTTCAAAAAATGGAAACATCTCTGGAAACAAGACACCAACCGCTGGATCAACTTTGAGGATATTGACCCTAGCATCAACATTTCGCATGAAGAATGGAACACTTTGCAAAGCAGATGTCTCGCCTGGGACCGACACAAAGTTCGCCTTCTCATGGGACACGACATGCCGAGCTCGCTTGGTCTCAAATGGCACAATGGGAATAGCCTATCAAAAATCCCGAACATCAAAGAAACGATCGACTATCAGGTTAACCTCAACAAAAAGTGGTGCCTGTCATGGATGCGGCTTCGGTGGGACATGAAGTTCATGGCTATCTGGCACCCCCTCATAGAAATCAAAAAGTCTGTCCTCTTATGGCAAATTCTTCATCATGGAATCTGGACCAACCTTAAGGCTAGCAAAATTTGTGGGATCCCTCCCTGGTGCAAACGCTGCTACCGGTCTATCGAAGGTGTTTCACACATCTTCTTTACCTGCCCCAACTCCAACAGACTCTGGCAGGTGGTTGGAAAGAGAATTAGACTTCAAAAACGTCTCAGTTGGCAGCAAGCCCTGCTGGGAGAAGCGATCGGCTGCTCCGCGACTCTCTGGAATGCCATCAGAGGGGAGGTCCTATGGAAAATTTGGCGGGAAAGATGTGCTTTCAACTTCGGTGACTCCCCCAAGGAGTGGTCAATTGAGAAATCGCTGTTCCTCCTTGGCAAAAGGATTGTCAACTGTAAAAAATCCCCCCCCTTTAGGCATCATCAAGTACTCCTTTTGATCGATAACAAGCTTAAACCCAAGTGGGCCCCACATGAGGGTGATGAGAGGGTAATTAACGTTCTTTGTAATGTCATCTAAGCTCTGTAAAAGCTTCCCCTGCTTTGTGGGATTTGGGGGGTCCCGTGGGCACTAGTCCCCTTCTCTTGTACTTTTCTTTATTTAATTCAAGTCCGGGAGAGTAGGCTAATGCCGAACTTCCTTTATATTAAAAAAAAGAACTTTTACAAGCCTATAATTCCATGCCCTTGGGGCCTGCTTTAATCCATACAAAGCTCTCTTGAGCTTACACACATAATTTGGATTCACTTGATCTTTGAATCCATCTGGTTGCTCCATGTAAACTTCATCTGAAATGTAACCATTCAAAAAAGCATTTTTAACATCTAATTGAGATAGCTTCCAACCTTTACAAGCAGCAATTGCTATGAGAGTTCTGATGGTTGTCATTTTTGCCAGAGGACTATAAGTCTCATCATAGTCCACTCCATATGTCTGTGCATACCCTTTCACAACAAGTCTAGCTTTGTACCTAGACACACTTCCATCTGCAAATCTTTTTGTTTTGTACACCCACTTACATCCAATGATTTTCTGGCTATTAGGTTTAGGAACCAGATCCCAAGTCTGATTCTCTATTAATGCATCATACTCCTCTTGCATGGCTTCTTCCCAATTTCTCTTGCCTTTGGCTTCATCATATGTAGATGGATCTTCATCTGCTTTTACCAAATAAGCATAATCTTTAGTAGTCAAGAATGAGGTGTCATAGCTATACCTTGTAGGTTGCCATTTGTGCCTAGATGACCTCCTAACTTCTGCACTTTTTGAAGTCTCTGGTTCATCACATTCTGGATCAAACCTTGGCCTCTCTTCAACTTCAACCTGTACTTCATTATTCTCATTTTCATCAAGTAATTGAATCTTTGCTTTACCTTTCCTTTGATCCACTACTTCTTCAACATCTGTATGTACATTATATTTACCTGCATACCAAGTACCTTGCTCATCAAATGTAACATCCTTGGATACAAGGAATTGCTTTGTGGATGGACTCCACAACCTGTATCCCATTTGCTTATTATCATAACCAATGAATACATATTTTTCTGCCTTAGGCTCCAACTTATGCCTCAATTGAGATGGCACATATGCATATGCCAAGCATCCAAATATTCTGCAATGATCCAAGGTAGGTCTCTTACCTCACCAAGCTTCATATGGTGTCATACCTTGCAAAGCTTTACAAGGCAATCTATTGACCAAATAAGTAGCTGTATTTACAGCCTCTACCCACAAATAATTTGGACAATTCTTCTCTTTCATCATGGACCTAGCAAACTCAACAAGAGTCCTATTTCTTCTTTCTGCTACCCCATTTTGTTGAGGAGAATACCTGCAAGTAACTTCTCTCTTTATACCTGCATTCCACAAGTAATCATTGAATTCATTTGAAAAATACTCTCCCCCTCCATCTGACCTTAGTCTCTTCAATTTTTGACCTGTAATCCTTTCTGCATATGCATGATAGTGTTTAAATGTATTAAACACTTCTGACTTTTCTTTAATCACATAAATTGTGATCCATCTGGTAGCATCATCAACATATATGACATAATATCTTGAACCATTTATACTAAAGTCCTTTGAAGGACCCCACACATCTGTATGCACCAATTCAAGTCTTTCTGAATACATAAACCCATGCTTGGAATAGGATTGCTTATGAGCCTTACCTAATTGACATGCCTCACATCTGTATGTCATGTGTTGACCTGCAATGTTAGGCAACCCAAGCACTGAATCATTATTAATCATGTCTTTGATACCTCTTTCATTGAAGTGTCCAAGTCTTTTATGCCAAAGATCCAATTCAGATACCTTCTGCTCTCCATATGTGAACATAGCATGTCCAACATTTCCTTGTACCTTCAATGTGAAGAGCCTTCCTTCTTTCTTTCCTGTAACAACCTGTTTATACCCTTGACTATACTCCATCATTGGTGAATCTTACCTCATATCCTTTTTCCACAATTTGACCTACACTGATCAAATTCTTTGGAATTGTGGGAACATAAAGAACCTTACTCAAAAGAGTGCTCCCATCTTTAGCTTTGACTGAACCAATTGACTTTACCTTATGCTTTGTATTATCACCTGTCTGAATTGTATGGTTAATTGCATTATGATCTAAATCAGTCATCAAAGCAATATTTCCACTTAAATGATTACTACATCCTGAATCAATGTAGAACACTCTCATGTCCTCATGTGAAGTTTCATATGTTGCATTCATAATGAGAGTCGAATCCTCCTTCTGATCTGATGCATAGTTGTAGTAGGTGTTATTATAGGATTGATTTTGGAAGCTTCTTCCTCCACCTCTTCCAAAAGAATTCCTACCACCTCTACCTCTGAAGTTTCCTCTTTGAAATCTACCACCTCTTGCTCTTTGATTAAAGTTCTGATAATTACCATTGTTCTGATTATTGTGCCAACAATCATGAGATAGATGATTGGTCTTACCACATATCCAACAAGCTCTTGCATTATCTTTGTTGTTTCTGCCTCTTCCTCTACTTCTGCCATTTCCTTTTCCTCTTATGAAATTTGCTTGATTTGAAGTACCTTCTTCTTCACCTGATTGTTGCTTTCCTTTGTTAGCTTTCTTCTTGTCTTTGGAGTACATTGCATGACCTGCACTCTTATCAACATCTCCTTTGACATCATTCTCAAAAGTTAGCATATGACCTAACAATTGATTCAAATCAGGAGTGAAATGATCTAATGAAAGTTCTGTAGACAGAATAAAAGGCTTCCACTTCTCATCTCCTCTTAGCCCTGTGAGAATTTGTCTTACCAATTTTTCTTCTTCAATATCTTCATCCACTGCACCTAAAGAATCTGCAATGTCCTTCATCTTTGTCACATAATCAGAGATTGATTGTGAGGCCTTCTTCTTGAAAGTAGTAAATTCTGCCCATAGTGAAGCCTTCCTTGATTTGGTTGTGTTTTGGAAATGCTCTTCCAAAGCATTCCAAATGTCACTTGCACTTTCAAGTCCTCTAATGTGAGGAAGCAAATAGTCATTGACTGCCATGTAGATTATGCTCCTTGCTTGAGCATCCTTCTTCATCCAATTCTTCAAGTCTCCAAGCTCCTCTCTAGTTGGAACACTAGAGTCTCTAAATTCTGGCTTTTCTTCATCTCCTGTGATGTATCCCATCAGATCTTTGCTCATAAGATGAGCTTCCATCCTCATTGACCATGCAAGATAGTTCTCTCTATCCAGCTTCTCAATTTGGAGACTATCTCCCATTGTTTCTTTACCTGTATTGCCAATTCTTTAACCTTTATGAGAAATAAATGTACCTTGACTTTGAATCTTACTCCTTCTGATCCTTTTGATAGCTTCAATGTGTCTACCTTCAAGTTTTCTTTAACCTTTATCCTTTTGCACCTTCAAGATGTAAAGATTTGTGTTTCTGCAGTAGTCGGAGTCTTCTTCACTTCAAATTTGACACATATTGCTCTGATACCACTGATGGAGAGTGTTAATCTCCAAAAGAACAAGTTGTACTTGAATTTAGAACTCCTCTATATCAAGAACAACTTCTGACTCCACTTAATTTAGAAAACAATCACCAAATTATCAGAATTTTGGCTAACTGTTGAAAATTGAAACTTCCTGGAAAGTCTGCTGCAGATTAATCACTCCTTGACTAATCAATCCTGTAAAGTTTTTAATAAAACTTTGCACAATGCTTCGCCTTAATGTTGCGCAGCTATTCCAAGTTAAATTTCTCAAAAATTATTGAGTATACTGTGAGAAATGTGTGAAACACTTTACCTATGTCTGAAACAGCTTCTTTGCAATGGCGACTTTGACACCTGCAACTTCTTAACACTGGTTCTCCCAAAGTAAATCCCGTTTGATCAAGATCTTTTAGCCATAGATGGCTTACCTTCCAACTTAGATTTTGAGCCCTCAGTTGTGTAAAACTTTACACTGTGGACTGAGCAATGATCATTTCTCTGAACATGAAATCTGCGCCAGTTTTGACGACTCTCAGAACATCTTCACATATGAATGTTCCTAAACTAAATTCTCTCAACCTGATCACAATTAACCTCTCAAATTCTAGTCATAGATAGATTAGCTATTGACTTAGATACGTGCAAAAGGATTTCTCAAAAGATTAAACACAGAAGGAGAATGGTAGAGAAGATCGACGCGCCATTTTTGAACTTTTCACTTATCTATTTTCTTCATACATCTGATGGATGATTTGTACAATGTACATCAACTAACTCATCTCAACTCTCTTCTCTATATCTCTATTCTACAAACATGTACTTATATATATATATACAAGTCCTAACTCGTAACTACTTCAAGTATATTGAAGTATCTTAAAGAACTAATGTACATTTGATTAAAGAACTTTACTATCTGATTCTTTCCTTCAATTCATGATATTGATCTTCAATCTTCTCTTCATGTCTTTACTTCTACCCTTTGTATAATCACAATTTGTTGATTGTCTTACTCCAACAAAGCTTTATATCAAAGGTACACTATATCACCATAAATCTTAGTAATTGTAGACACAGAAGATCAAAGATGGGAGAGAGCTTGCAGATTGATAAGCTAGATAGGGAGAACTATCCAGCTTGGTCCATGAGGATGGAGGCACACTTCATGAGCAAAGATTTGATGGCATTCATCACAGGAGAAGAAGAAAAACCTAAGTTTGAAGATGCTAGTGTTCCAACTAGGGAAGAGCTTGCAGATTTGAAGAATTGGATGAGGAAGGATGCTCAAGCTAGGAGCATCATTTATATGGCTATAAATGATTATCTTCTACCTCATATTAGAGGATTAGAAAGTGCACTAGATGTGTGGAATACTTTTGAAGAGCATTTCCAAAATACAACCAAGTCAAGGAATTCCTCATTATGGGCAGAGCTCACAACCTTTAAGGAAAAGAGCTCACAATCAATTTTTGATTATGTGGCAAGAATGAAGGATATTGCAGATAGCTTGGGAGCAATAGATGAAGATATTGAAGAGGATAAGTTGGTAAGACAAATACTTACAGGTCTGAGAGGAGACGAGAAATGGAAGCCTTTCATATTGTCCATAGAATTGTCATTAGATCATTTTACTCCTGATCTTAATCAATTGCTAGGACACATGCTAACTTTTGAGCAGGACATTAAGGGAGATAATGATAGAAGTGCAAGTCAAGCTATGTACTCCAAGGAAAAGAAAAAGAATGGCAAAGGGAAGCAGTCAACTGATGATGAAGGATCTTCAAGTCAAGCTAACTTCACAAAAGGGAAGATGAATTTCAGAGGTGAAGGAAGAGGAGGTAAGAACAAAGATAATACTAAAGCTTGTTGGATTTGTGGTAGAACAAATCATTTGGGAATGATTGTTGGTTTAACAATCAAAATGGTGGAAGCCATAATTAGAGTTTCAATCAAAGAGGTAGAGGATGCAAAAATCAAAGAGGTAACTTTAGAGGAAGAGGTGGTAGGACATCATATGCTAGAGGAGGTGAAAGAAGTTTTCACTCAGTCCTACAACAAAAACTACTATAATTATGCATCAGATCAGAAGGATGAAATGACTCTCATCTTGAATGCAACACATGAATCACTAGGAGAGGATCAAAGGGTGTTCTACATTGACTCAGGATGTAGCAATCATCTGAGTGGCAACATATCATTGATGACTGATATGGAATCAAAGGTGAATGGACATACAATTCAAGCAGGAGATAACACCAAGCATAAGTTCCTAAAAACTTGATAAGTGTAGGACAAATTGTGGAGAAGGGATATGAAGTCAGATTCACAAATGATGGTGTTTATGTGAAAGATCCAAATTAGGGATATAGAAGTATTATTGCAGGTAAAAAGGAAGGAAGACTTGTTACTCTCAAGGTTCAAGGTAATATTGGACATGCATTGTTTACTTATGGAAGTCAAAAGATGTCTAAGTTAGACCTATGGCATAAAAGGCTAGGTCATTTCAATGAGAGAGCCATAAAGGAAATGTCAAAGAATGATGTACTGCTTGGATTGCTAAATGTTGAAGGTCAACACATGGTGTACAAGTGTGAAGCTTGTTGATTAGGTAAAGCACACAAAAGGTCATACAATAAGTCAGGATACAAGTACTCAACATGCTTGAGTTGGTTCATATAGATGTGTGGGGTCCTTCAAGGGACTATAGCATAAATGGATCCAGATATTATGTATTGTTTGTTGATGATGCAACCAGATGGGTTACACTTTATGTAATCAAGGACAAATCAGAAGTGTTCAAGACATTCAAGCATTATCATGCTTATGCAGAAAGGATTATAGGACAAAATCTCAAAAGGTTGAGATCAGATGGAGGGGGAGAGTATTTTTCTAAAGAGTTTGATGATTATTTGTGGAATGTAGGTATAAAAAGAGAAGTAACTTGCAGGTACTCCCCTCAACAAAATGGAGTTGCAGAAAGAAGGAATAGAACTCTTGTAGAGTTTGCAAGATCAATGATGAAAGAGAAGAATTGTCCAAATTACTTATGGGCAGAAGCTATCAATATTGCAACATACCTAGTGAATAGGTTACCATGTAAAGCTTTGGATGGTAGAACACCTTATGAAGCATGGTGGGGTAAGAAACCTACTCTTGATCATTGTAAGGTATTTGGATGTTTAGCATATGCTTATGTTCCTTCACAATTAAAACATAAGCTAGAACCCAAAGCAGAGAAGTATGTGTTTATTGGGTATGATGATAGACAGATGGGTTACAGATTATGGAGTCCATCTACAAAGCAATTTCTTGTTATAAAAGATGTTACATTTGATGAGCAAAGCACATGGTATACAGGGTTAACAAATGATTATGCAGATGTTGAAGAAGTACAAAGGAAAGGGAAGACCAAAGTAAAAGTGTATGAAGAAGATATTGATGATGTTGATTGTAAAAATAAATTGCAGGGCAATGATGAAGATAGGCCAAGATTTGATCCAAAACCAAATGTGGCTGAGACTTCAAAAAGTGCAGAGGTCAGAAGTTCTTTGAGAGATAGAAAAGAACCTATCAGGTATAGCTATGATACATCTTTCTTAACAACAAAAGATTATGCTTATATTGTGAAGACAGAAGAAGACCCAATCACATATGAAGAAGCTAAAGGCAAACAGAATTGGGAGAAGGCAATGCAAGAAGAGTTTGATGCTCTATTTGAGAATGAAACATGGGAATTGGTGCCAAGACCAAAGAATCAGAAGGTGATTGGATGTAAGTGGGTGTACAAAACAAAACGGTTTGCAAATGGTGAGGTGTCTAGATACAAAGCTAGACTTGTGATTAAAGGTTATGCTCAAACTTATGGGGTAGATTATGATGAAACCTTTAGTCCAGTTACTAAGATGTCAACAATTAGATCCCTAATTGCTATTGCTGCTTGTAAAGGATGGAAGCTATCACAATTAGATGTGAATAATGCATTTCTGAATGGGTATATTGGAGATGAAGTATACATGGAGCAACCAGAGGGTTTCAATGGATTCAATTGGATCAGATTATGTGTGTAAGCTCAAGAGAGCTTTGTATGGTTTGAAGCAGCCCCCAAGAGCATGGAATTACAAGCTTGTTAAGTTCTTGAATGAATGTGGATATCAAGCTTCAAAAGCAGATAGTAGCTTGCTAGTGAAGGTAAGTGAAGATGGGTATATATACATGTGTATTTATGTTGATGATATTATTTTCACAGGTACAGGTGCTCAAGGAATCAAGGAGATTAAGAAACAAACAGAGAAGGAGTTTAAGATAAGTGATTTGGGAAACTTGTCTTATTTCTTAGGAATGCAGATTGTGTATACTCAACATGGAGTATATGTTATACAAGAGAGATACTTGAAGAATCTTCTAGTCAAGTTCAACATGGAAGATTGCAAGCCTTCAACCACACCATTGGAGGTAAATCATAAATTGAGAAGATATGGACGTGAAGAATTTAATGACATGAAGAAATATCAGAGTTTGGTAGGTAGTTTGATCTATGCTACCTTGACAAGACTAGACTTATCATATGCAGTGGGTGTGTTATCACAATTTATGCATTGTCCAAAGAAGACTCATTGGATTCCAGCTCAAAGAGTACTCAGATATATCAAGGGAACTCTAAGTGAAGGTTTGTATTAAGGTTTTACTTCTGACACAAGAATCAAAGTGTTTAGTGATGCAGATCGGGCAGGTGATTCAGATGATAGAAGTTCTACTCATGGTTATCTCTGTTATATTAGAGATAAGCTAGTTTCTTGGTGCTCAAAGAAGAAACATACAGTTGCTTTGTCATCCATAGAAGCTCAGTATAAAGGAATGGTAGAGGCTGCAAAAGAAGTGATATGGTTAAAGACCTTATTGAAGAGTTTTGGAAATGATCAGAGTACTCCAATTATTTTTGGGGATAATGTGAGTTCATTATATTTGGCAGTTAATCCAGTTTTTCATGCCAGGACTAAACACATAGAGATTCAGTATCATTTCTTAAGAGAAAAGGTACTTGATAAAGAGACTGAAGTATTGTATACTCCAACAAAAGAGCAAGTTGCAGATATGTTGACAAAAAGCTTAGATGGACCTAAGCTATAGAAGTTCAAAGAGATGGCAGGAATAAAGAAGAATGGAATAATCACAATTAGTGATTGAGGGGGAGCTATTGGAACAAAGAAATCCCAAATTGATGATTATAAAGAGCTTGAAGCAATTCAAGGATCAGAATGAAGTCAAAGAAGTCATTGGAGATAGTGAAGAGATCTTAGAAATGTAGCAAGTACATATATGTACATTATTAGTTGAGAATTCTTGAAAAATGGATATAGATGATCCCTAGGATGATAAGGAATATGTAATAGATGCGGGATGAGTTTAGAATCATATGTATATAAGTTAATGATGTAAAGAAAAAAGTGAGAGATTCATTAGAAGATAAGTGTCCATGAGATAGATGTGTAGAGAGTTATCTTCAAAAGTTAGCATCGCGTCTTTCTCTGATTTCTCTCCGCTTGATCATGTGGATCAAGAAATCTTTTGTTCACATCTAGTCTAGAAGCTAATGAAGCTATATTCAAAGTTTCATGGTCTAATTCCTTTCATGCTGTGAGTATGATGAATAGGAACATGTATATGTAAAGTCTGCAAGTAGACCTCTCAAAGTAGCGCACTTTTTTGTGTCAATGTTTTGCTTGGATCTCAGTGCACAGTGTAAAGTTTTTGATGAATGAGCATTCAAAATCTAAGTTAGAAGGTAAGGAAGCTATGGCTAAAAGCATTTAGCAAAACGGGATGTGTGTTGAGAAATCAACCTTAGAAGTTGACTATGTCAAAGCCGCTTGTTTAGGAGGACAGTTTCTGACATACTTTTGATCTTAATGATCAAATCAAAGTTTTAATGATTCTTTTGAAAGACCAATGGTTGATATGATTGTGCAAAGGTAGCGTGGAGGTATGTATATCGTTAGATTGAAGAAATCTAAAGATATGTGTAGGTAATGAAGTCAATCTTTGAAGCAGACTTCTTGAAGAAGAAAAATTTTCACTCAGAGAAGTGATAGTCGAAGACTTGATAAATTAAGGTAACATTTGTGTAAAGTTTGGTCTATAACTGATATAGAGGTGTTCTTAAATCAGTATAGATCAAGCCTTTGGAGATTTAGAGGTCTCCAACAATAGAGAAAGTGGTTGCAAATTGAGGGAAATTAGATGCAAGAGAGGCAAAGAAATTCTTTGACGGTGGAGGTATTTGTTTGTCTCTCATTACTGCCTATAACCCTGAGGCTAATCAAAAGATTGAGAGAGCTCACCCTTCTATAGTGAAGTACATCTCTAAGGCTTGCATTGGTGATATAAAGTAGTGGTCTAGATATCTTCCATTTGTGTTATGGGTAGATAGGATGACATACATGTGGTCTACATGATTTATGCCTCTGGAACTAATGTACTATCAAAAGTGAGTTTTTTCTATCAAGACTTAGATTTGACATGGATGATGCTCCTATGGCATGATGAAATGATCAGAGAAGAACTATTATAAGTGAGAATAAAACAATTAGAATTGGGAAATCAGAAGTTAAAAGAAGTAGTACAAAGACAAAGGAGTCGAGGTTAAAAATTAAATTTACTTTTGATAAAACTTATCAACTTAGGTCACATAAGATTGAGATTGATGACTGGGTATTGATGTACAATATTACATTTGATAATCAGTATGATGCAAGAAAGAAACTGACAAGAAGATGGTTTAGGTTGTATGTACTGATGTCTGTATTCAATAATGGAACATATGAGCTTCTCAAATTTGATGGTACTCCTTTAAGATCTTTGATTGCACAGAAGAGATTAAAGTTATTCACGAAGAGAAACAAAGAAGAATATGAGATTGATCAAGAACTATTGGAAGAAGAAGATGAAGATGACATTGCTTAAGAAATTAAATAAGGTGAATGTTTTTTATTTTGGTTGTCCATTTTTCAATTATTATTCTATATATTTTGGCTTCATGTATATCATATCTTGCATTTCATGATGTTCTACGGGAATAAAAGAAGGTTTTAAATTACAATAAGAAGCGATTATAAATTCTAGTAGGGATGTGTGCACTTGAGAGAGTAAGATCAGATATCGTATAGTTGTTATGAAGAACTAGATAGGATATTCTTACTTAAAGCTCTTAGTAGAAAGAAGGACTTATTTTATATGGATGGGTATGCGACACTTTGAAAACACTTAGGAAGTGAAATCTTGACTCCATCTAGTGCATATCTCTAGATTCACAGATCTGATTAGGGGGTTAGGACTTTCCCTTAAACAAAAAAGTTATGAAGTAAAAAGAATAAATAAAAATGTAGTACATTAATGGTTGTTGTGAAGTGAAAAAGAAAAAGAAAAATAAAGAAAGAGAAAAAGACAAAATATTTTTTGACTAAGATATGGTCTCTAAACCACTTTTAAGAATTATTATGTGGGCTATACGAGGAAGAGCTATGCAATAGTGGAGCTAGTAGTATTTTTTGATAGGTGTATAGAAGCCAAACATGAGAACATTTATATAAATTGATAACTGAATTTGAAACGAGTCGATAGGAAAGCTGTTACTTGAAAGCCTTAATATTTTTAATAGGTATAATTTGATTTATTTTTTATGGTAGTATACTGACCAAATGCATTTTTCAATCATAACTGAGGTACTTTAAAGCCATCTTTATTTTTCTTAGAACCTGCATTCACATATGAAAGTCACAATTTCAATTTCCAAAAGAAAATCATAAAAATAAAATAAAAAAATAGTTTCAAAAGAATCTTGATACACTTCTCTTTGACTTTGTAGGTTGGCTCATCTGGACGATGTGTAGGTTTAGTGAGGTTGGATATTGGGATGAAATGACTCGGGCATTGTGTATGAACATTTCTTTGTAGAAATTATTTCTTTGCTTTTATTGATTACGATCTGATGTTTTGTCTATTAGGAAAAGAAAAGAGTTGTAGTTTTTCAAGTATTTAATTGGTTTAGTTGATTGCATGATGAAAAACATTCCATTTGTATTTTAAGTGAACTTTTGACCTAGCTAAACCCTACAAACTTGTAAAATTACTTGTATAAAGTTCAATAATTCTTTTTACCTTAAAAATGCAAGTATTAACCTTCTAAACCCTAAAGGGAACCACTTGTAATCAAAGTTTATCCAAGAAACTTTAGGAACCTTTACCACTCTAAAATCCTAATTGTACTCATAACCCTAACACTTCAAACCCTAGCCCTCGACCCTTTAAATCCCTCATATGTATATTAAAAAACCCTTGAAAAACTAATTTTAACCCTTGGAAAACATACTTTAAACCCTTAGAAATCCATGGTTTTAACCCATTGTGCATATTCAACCAATCATTGGATGTTGAAAATCCTAGCCATATAAGAAATCCTAGCCATTATGACCTGAGCGCCTTCACGGGAAGAAATATATCTAACTGGAGGAACTTTGTCACTTCATCCCCCCCCCCCCTATCAACATACAAGAAGATCAAGACTTTTTTACATTCACTTTTTGTTCTGTATTTAGGATTTATTAAAAAAAAGTTTGTAAAAAAAACATATCACGTGCACTTTAGAACCTCTACATCAAGCAAATTTCAAGTAAGGTGTTTTTCAAGTTCCTTTATTTTTAGTTCATTCGCATCACTAAAAAAGAAGGTTGTTTTCATTTGCACTAGGAATTAGCACTTACATACTTGCATTGAAAGATCATTGAAACATTTCTTTTCATTTAGGAAAGATAGTTTTGTTTAAAGCACTTAAACATCTTTAAATCTTAGGAAAGTTTTATAAATAGATTATTTTTTACAAATACCAAGAAGAAAGATTTTATTTTGAAATAGAAAGATTGTTTGTTTATTTCATTGCACAGAAAGAATTTTATAGCATAAAAAGAGTTTTAGATTTAAGTTCTTTTATATCTTTTTTGTTTTATCTAAAACCAATTTAAAGGAAATATTATTAAGGAAATTAATAGTAATTCTTGTTAAAAAACCAAAAGATCTAAATCAAGGAAATATATTTTTAAGAGAAACCTTTAGAATTAAATATTCAAAGGTTTAAAAATTAAGTTCTAAACAATTCTTAAAAATTAAAAACTTATGTACTTATAAATTCCAAAGATCAAGTCAAAGAGATAAGTATAAATTTAGAAAACAAAAATATTTAAGAAAAGAAGTTAGTAATAGTAAAGCCTAGGATTAGGTAAAGCCAACATCCCTGGCTTTATCAAATAGTGATAGGTTTAGGCAGTTTAGAGAACGATTAGAACCTGCCATTAGGCATCTTCTACTCCATTCAAAGCGTTATCAAGAACGAAAAATGGAGGAGATGTTCAAAAATATGATGATTGAGAAGCAAGGAACACCCACAGTCCAAGACATTTGAAAAGAAAAAGGCAAATTCACTGGCCTAAACATTACTTAGTACCTGGATGCATTTGAGGAACAAGTGCAAATCCAGGGTTTAACTGATGATGTATTAGTCAAATATTTTGGCTGAGTTGTTTCTAGTTCAATTCTAGAAAGTATACAAGAGCACGCTAGTAAACCTTGGGAAGAATTTAGAAAAGAATTACATACGATATTCTATCTTGAGCACTTTAGCCAGCATAGTTGGAAAGGATTTTTGCGTTGGATAAACTCTGTAAAGAGCAATGAGTCCTTAACTCATCTTCATGGTGAGTTTATGAGATGTTTAGCTCAACTCCCCGAAGATGATAGAAACACAATAAATCTAGATGTATCCTTAAGATACTAAGTCCTGAGGATAGGGCTGAGGTTGAGAGACATATAGAGGAGCCAGGAAAAAGATATGGCCTGACTGATGACTGGGAAAAAGTAAAAAAAGAAATAGAGGTTGTTGCTCAAATGAAGCAAGGACAAACAGTTCTGTATGCTAGACCTAATACTTCTCAACCTCGAGAGACACCGATTGCAAGGCAAACTGACATACTAATGCCTATGACTATGGCTACGGCTAATAATTCAGTTGTCACTAAAGCTCTGATAGAATTTCAACTAGATATTCTATGTAAGTAGATGGAGAATGTCATGAACATGCAGGCATCTCTTTCAAAAGAGGTTGCCCAATTGAATAATAAAGTATACTCCATGAGTTTTAATGATCTTGGGGCTAGCATTAGTGGTGTAGAACAAGCACCACCCATACAACCAGTTATGCCACAATACATTCCTCCTCAACCAGTCTTCCAGCCAGCTCCTGAGTTTGTTGCTTAGCCACCTTTTCAAAGAAATAATGAAAAGAGAGGGACTGGCGAAAAGTGATGTGTTTGGTGTGATAGTAAGGAGCATGCAACTTTGACATGTGATGAATTAAAAGCGCGAAGGAAAATCAATTAGTTGTAGAAATTGATAGAAGATTGTGTGACTTTAGGTCACGTCTTTCTTTATTCGTCAATTGGGGCAAAGGAGGAATGAAAAAGATATATGAAAACTTAACAGTCTCTAATGCAACTGCCAGCACCTTGGCTGCTAGATTAGAGCGAGTCGATGATAGGCCTCTTTCCACGCCTAGCGAAAATCCTTATTCGATAGAGGCACTGGTAAGGGCTAGAGATGAGATAATATACAAAACTGCATGAAGATCTCCTGTAGATCAAGCCTTTGTTTATTCTCACATTGCTAATGTTGAGGGAAAACGGAGACAAGATGATATGCAGGATGATGTAGAAGAAGGAGATAGGAGGGTGACTAGGAGACAAACGAGAGAGGATGAGAAGAAAACTGATAAAAAAGTTCAATTTGAGGATACAAATACATCTCAAGAGGAGAAAAGAAAGATGATAAAGGAAGGCAAAAAGCCAACAGATGAAAATATTCAATCATAAGAAGAACAGAAGAAATCTGAAAAAGAAAAACTCTAAAACTGAAAATAAAGATGATCAAAAATAAAATGAAGAAAAAGGAAAAATGAAGGGTAAGAGCTCCACGTGCTATTATGATTTCCGAGCTCGAGAAGAAAAACGATGCTAGGAAAATCTTAAATGATATTCTTCTAAAAAGTCAAGTAACAATGTCTCTTGAACAAGTGTTTTCCATAGCAAAACCGGAGTTCAAGGACAGTTTTATTCGACTGATTATAAGGAGACGTTTTCCATTGCCACAAGACGAAGATATGAAAGATGTGGTAGAGGAAACTCTAGCTATGAGTGATGCAGTTACATTAAGTGAGTGATTATGAAGACGATGAAGAATTTACAATTAGAAGCGTAAACAGAAATTTTTTAGGACCCATATAACCTGATGATGAAATGTTAAAGAGTGAAAGTAAATTCAATTCTACCGTCTGGGCACGAGGCACACCAGAAGTGAAAATTAGATTTGAAGATGAGAAGGATTCCTGTTTAGCTCTAGCTCTCATTGACTCGGGACCAGAGATAAACGTTATTTCAAAGAAGTTTTTTGACAAATTTAGATGGCCAATCGACAAAGAGCATGGCTGGAGGATGAGAACAGCCGACAATGGCTCTGGCATATTATTAGGTGCATGTGCGAATGTGCCTATAATGATAGATGGAGTTCGAGAAGACTTTCACTTCTTTGTTCAAGATAATTATTCGTATGAAGTAATTCTCGGACAACCATTCATAGCTGAGATGAGAATGGAAACAAAAGCAATGAACGACAGGTCAGCGTATGCAAGAATTCGATCCAAATCAGGGATGGATTCTTTGCAAGTTATGACAGTCTGCCCAAACCATATTAGAAATAGAAAGAACTTAAGAAGAAGTCCCATTGACTCGATGAGTCATGTATGTGATGATCCACTGACTATGAGAGAATATGGGACATATTATGATCAAAATTTCTGCTAGACTCCACTATTGAGCAGGACAATAGTGGACATTGTTTTGATGTCTCGCCTAATAATGAAGATAAACTTGAAGATTACTTAGTTTGTACTCCTACGACTAGCTTACATTATATTACAAAATAAAACCTTACAAAAACATTTAGAAAATAAAATGAAAAATATTTTAGAAAATCAGGATTAATTTCAAGTGACGAGAAAATTGAGTGTATAATTGAAATCTCAAAAAGTTCCACTTTATTAGAAGAGTTAGAAAGTATTTCTTAAGAAAATTTAGAATCAAATCTGATTATTCTTAACTCTATTCAAGAATATGAGATTATTAGTGAATTCATCCTAGAACATGAAGTTAGCATAGAAACCAAATACAAAACTATAGAAAAGAAAATAAGGCATGTAGCTCAACCCTTATCCAAAGATAGTCATGATATATTTCAGGGAGTATCAGATGACCCTATACTTAGAGATCGATCTAAGATAGTTCATATATTTACACAGGAGAGTAAGAAATATATTAAATTCGGTGATGAATTTCTTTCTCAACTAGAAAAAGATCAGTTTACAAAGATGATTAGAGAAATCTACTTTTGGTGTTAATGAAGTGTTGATAGTTGGGCATTTATGTGGTCATTATGGTCATAGATCCTATCTAGCAAAAGTTGATGCCGTTAGTGGGATTTCTGAGTGATGTCACAATGTTAGTGAAGTAAGGATATTTCTAGGTGCATGTGTTTTCTACGTCATCTGGATCCCTCACTTTGCTCATGTAGCGAACCCACTTTATGATTTATTAAGAAAAAGAAAGAAATTCTTTTGGACTGATGAGCATTCTAGAACGATGAGACGTTCAAAGAAATTGCTTATCAATGCTCCTATTTTGAAACGTATTGACTATACAGGAAATAAGCCTGTAATCCTAACCGTTGACACTAGTCCTATTGGTATAGGATGGGTCATTGGGCAGGATGATGAGGAGCAAAGATACCCAGTTCGCTTTGGAGCAAAGATCTTACATGATACTCAAAGGAATTACCCTCAAATTAAGAGAGAATTATGGGGATTAATTACAACTTTAAAAACAGATAAAGAATACTTTATAGGAGCTAATGTAATAGTAGAGACTGACTGTCTTCCATTAATAGATTTAATAGCTAATTGTTCATCTCTAGATATAGCTATGCTACGATGGATAGCCTTTATTAAATTTATTAACCCTAATTTTGTTCATATTGTTGGTAAACAAAACACCGTTGCTGATATGCTTTCAAGAGCAAAGTTGGACAATGATAATGAAGCAATAGATAATCATATAAATTTAATAAATTATGAAACATCTATCTATACATATGAGAGATTTAGAAAAGATGATTATGAAGGAGAGTGGCGAGATATAGGATTCTATCTGAGTTCGTTTCAGCCTCTTCCAAGCTAGTCTTCAAATCGATTCCGGAACGTCAAGAAGAAGTCTTTCGACTTCTTCTTGAAAAATGGATATCTTTGGAGATACGCTAGAGGAAAGGTACGAAACCCTCAAAGAGTTCTAGGCTTAAAAGTTTTTCAAGTGCAAGTTATGCAAGAGATGTATGAAAGCCTTTGGGCTGGTCATAAAGGCTTTGTAGCTACATATGAAAAGATTAGGGAAAGCTATTGGTGGCCGATGATGTACGTAACTGTCAAAGAATTTGTGAGCACTTGTAGTACGTGCCAGTTACAATCCTCTATCAAGCATAGAGACCCCCTTCACCCAACCTATCCACCTTGTATTCATTACAAGTAGGTAGTCGACCTTGTGACCATGCCTAAAAGCAATAGTGGTATGAGATACATCGTTTTTGCGCGAGAAGATTTGACAAACCACGTCGAGGATAGAGCACTTCATTCCAATACTAATAATGTATGTGTATTCCTTCTAGAAGAAGTATTATCCAGATTTGGATATATAGAAAAATTAGTAGCAGATCGAGGTGAATTAGATGCTAGAGAGGCAAGAGAATTCTTTGCAAAGCATGGAATTCGATTGTCTCTTACAACTGCCTATAACCCAAAAGCAAATGGTAAAATAGAACGAGGGCATCCTTCCATAGTGAAGGCTATTTCGAAAGCTTGCCATGGAGATATTGGACAATGGCCAAAATATCTCCCATTTGCTCTTTGGGCTGATAGAATGACCTACACGAGAACAACTGGTTTTATGCCAGCTGAACTAATGTACTATCAGAAGCCGTTATTTCCCGTACATACTCAGATAGTTAACTGGATGACTTTAGGTTGGAAAGATAATGTTTCACGAGAGGAATTATTAGCGCTTAGGATTAAACAACTAAAACAAGGTAATAAAAATCTAAAAGAAGCAATTAAAAAATTAAAAATATCTCGACTGAAAAATAAAATATACTTTGGTAAGAAACATAGACTAAGGCCACAACCAATAGAGAGTGGTGATTGGGTGCTTGTATATGATAGTACTTTTGATACTCAATATGATGCAAGCCATAAACTAACTAAACGTTGGTTTAGACCTTATGTTGTTGTTTTCGTCTTTAGACAATCGAATTCCATGCTGTGCAAAGAATTCTCTTGCCTCTCTAGCATCTAACTCACCTCCATCTGCTACTACTTTTTCTATATATCCAAATCTGGATAATACTTCTTCTAGAAGGAATATGCATATATTATAAGTAGTATTGGAACGAAGTGCTCTACCCTCGACGTGGTTTGTCAAATCTTCTCGTGCAAGAACGATGTATCTCATACCACTATTGCTTTTATGCAATGTCACAAGATCGACTACCCACTTGTAATGAATACAATGTGGATAGGTCGGGTGAGGGGGGTCTCTATGCTTGATAGAGGAATGTAGCTGGCACGTACTATAAGTGCTCACAAATTCTTTAACAGTTACGTACATCCTCGGCCACCAATAGCTTTCCCTAATCTTTTCATATGTAGCTACAAAGCCTTTATGACTAGCCCAAAGGCTTTCATGCATCTCTTGCATAACTTGCACTTGAAAAACTTTTAATCCAAGAACTCTTTGAGGGTTTCGTACCTTTCCTCTAGCGTGTCTCCAAAGATATCCATCTTTCACGAAGCAGTTGAAAGACTTCTTCTTGATGTTCCGGAATCGATTTGAAGATTAGCTTGGAAGAGACTGAAACGAACTTAGATAGAATCCTATATCTCGCCACTCTCCTTCATAATCGTCTTTTCTAAATCTCTCATATGTATAGGTAGATGTTTCATAATTTATTAAATTTATATGATCATCTATTGCTTCATTATCATTGTCAAACTTTGTTCTTGAAAGCATATCAGCAATGGTATTTTGTTACCAGCAATATGAACAAAAGCAGGGTTAATAAATTTAATAAAGGCTATTCATCGTAACATAGCTATATCTGGAGATGAGCAATTAGCTATTAAACCTATTAACGGAAGACAATCAATCTCTACTATTACATTAGCTCCTAAAGTATTCTTTATCTGTTTTTAAAGCTATAACTAATCCCCATAATTCTCTCTTAATTTGAGGGTAATTCCTTTAAGTATCATGTAAGATCTTGGATCCCAAGCGAACTGTGTACATTTGCTCCTCCTCATCATCCTGCCCAATGACCCATCCTATACCAATAGGACTAGTGTCAACAGTTAGGATTACAGGCTTATTTCCTGTATAGTCAATATATTTCAAAATAGGAGCATTGATAAGCAATTGCTTTAGATGTCTCATCATTCTAGAATGCTCATCAGTCCAAAAGAATTTCTTTCTTTTTCTTAATAAATCATAAAGTGGGTTCGCTATATGAGCTAAGTAAGGGATCCAGATGACATAGAAAACACATGCACCTAGGAATCTCCTTACTTCACTAACATTGCGACATCGCTCCGAAATCCTACTAATGGCATCAACTTTTTCTCGATAGGATCTACGACCGTAATGACCATATAAATGCCCAACTATCAACACTTCATTAACACCAAAAGTAGATTTCTCTAAGGAGAAAGTTAGTCCAACCTCTTCAAATCTTTCAAATATCTTTTCACAGTCAGAAATATGATTGGAAACAAACTTTTTGCAACTTGATGAATCTAAACTTTCATCTTTTTCTTTTTCCACACACCCTTTTATTGGAATCTCATCAATAAAAGGCATTGTCACTTTTGGTATAAAGTCATGTAAGACCAGATTCATAGCATTCATCATATGCACCACAGAATTCATGGCTCCTTGTGGTAAAGTACACATGTGTACTAAACCCAAAGGAGTCTTCATCGTGGTCACATCTTGACTCTCAACCGCTAATTGAAACTGATCATACCTTGAATACATGTGTCCCATTGAATAGATGGAATGACCAGCAAATACCTCGGCAAACTCATCTACAATGGTACATGTTCCTAGATTCCTAATAGTGAATTTATTCACAGGCTGCAGATCCTGAATAAAGCATAGCTTTCCACTCTTTTTTGGTACCGTGAACCACCTATTGGAATATGGTGTTGAGGATAGTTCCAAGTTTCTCATGGAAATCTTCTCCTTTAACAGTCTCATTAGCTCAAGTAAATGAGCCTTTGGGACTGGTATCGAACGAAGATTCCAAGGAATGTGTGGTACAGTGAAAATAATCATCGGAGCTACTAACTTTGGGTCTGCACATCCTATCTCGTGTGGGAATAAAGAAAATGCTTTACCATGTCGAACAATCATCTTTGTAAACTGATCTTTTTCTAGTTGAGAAAGAAATTCATCACCAAATTTAATATATTTCTTACTCTCCTCTGTAAATATATGACCTTTCTTAGATCGATCTCTAAGTATAGGGTCATCTGATACTCATTGAAATATATCATGACTATCTTTGGATAAGGGTTGAGCTACAGGCTTTCTTTTCTTTTCTACAGTTTTGTATTTGGTTTCTATGCTAACTTCATGTTCTAAGATGAATTCACTAATAATCTCATATTCCTTAATAGAGTTAAGAATAATCAGATTTGATTCTAAATTTTCTTGAGAAATACTTTCTAACTCTTCTAATAAAGTGAAACTTTTTGAGAGTTCAATTATACACTCAATTTTCTCGTCACTTGAAATTAATCCTGATTTTTTAAAATATTTTTCATTTTGTTTTCTAAATGTTTTTGTAAGGTTTTCTTTTGTAATATAATGTAAGCTAGTCGTAAGGAGTACAAACTAAGTAATCTTCAAATTTATATTCATTATTAGACGAGACATCAAAACAATGTCCACTATTGTCCTGCTCAACAGTGGAGTCTAGCAGAAATTTTGATCTTAATATGTCCCATATTCTCTCACAGTCAGTGGATCATTACATACATGACTGATCGAGTCAATGGGACTTCTTCTTAAGTTCTTTCTATTTCTAGTATGGTTCGGATAGACTCTCATAACTTGTAAAGAATCCATCCCTAATTTGGATCGAATTCTTGCATATGTTGATCCGTCGTTCATTGCTTGTGTTTCCATTCTCATCTCAGCTATGAATGGCTGTCCGAGAATTACTTCATAAGAACAATTATCTTGAATAAAGAAGTGAAACTCTTCTCGAACTCCACCTATCATTATAGGCACATTCGCACATGCACCTAATAAAATGCCAGAGCCATTGTCGGGTGTTCTCATCCTCCAACCGTGCTCTTTGTTGATTGGCCATCTAAATTTGTCAAAAAACTTCTTTGAAATAACGTTTATCTTTGGCCCCAAGTCAATGAGAGCCAGAGCTAAACAAGAATCCTTCTCATCTCCAATTGGAATTTTCACTTCTGGTGTGTCTCATGCCCAGAAGGTAGAATTGAATTTACTTTCACTCTTTAACATCTCATCATCAGGTTGTATGGGTCCTAAAAAATTTCTGTTTATGCTTCCATTTGTAAATTCTTCATCGTCTTCATAATCACTCTCACTTAATGTGATTGCATCATTCATAGCTAGAGTTTCCTCTGCCACATCTTGCATATCTTCGTCTTGTGGCAATGGAAAAAACGTCTCCTTCTAATCAGTTGAATAAAACTGTTCTTGAACTCCGGTTTCGCTATGGGAAACACTTGTTCAAGAGACATTGTTAGTTGACTTTTTAGAAGAATATCATTTAAGATTTCCCTAGCATCGTTTTTCTTCTCGATCTCAAAAATCATAATAGCACGTGGAGCTCTTCTACCCTTCTTTTTCCCTATTTCTTCATTTTCTTTTTGGTCATCTTTATTTTCAGTTTTAGAGTTTTCTTTTTCAGATTTCTTATGTTCTTCTTGTGATTGAGTATTTTCATCTGTTGGCTTTTTACCTTCCTTTATCACCTTTCTTTTCTCCTCTTGAGATATATTTGTATCCTCAAATTGAACTTTTTTATCAGTTTTCTTCTCATCCTCTCTCGTTTGTCTCCTAGTCACCCTCCTATCTCCTTCTTCTACATCATCCTGCATATCATCTCGTCTCCATTTTTCCTCAACATTAGCCATGTGAGAATAAATAGAGGCTTGATCTAGAGGAGATCTCCATGCAGTTTTATACATTATCTCATCTCTAGCCCTTACTAGTGCTTCTATCGAATAAGGATTTTGGCTAGGCGTGGAAAGAGGCCTATTATCGACTGGCTCTAATCTAGCAGCCAAGGTGTTGGCAGTTGCATTAGAGACTGTTAAGTTTTCATATAGCTTTTTCATTCCTCCTTTGCCCCAATTGACAGATAAAGGAAGACCTGACCTAAGTCACACAATCTTCTATCAATTTCTACAACTAATTGATTTTCCCTGGTACTTTAAGTGAGCTAATTGTCTAAATGAAATGGCAAGAGGAAAGCAAGATTGCACGGGTAGCAAAAATGCTTGTCGAGGATGACTTTGCAAGTAGAAGAGGGGAGTATATTAACAATACTTATTATTACCTTTTTTTTGCACTAACATATCTTCATGGTGTAGAAGAGATGGTTGATTACAAGTCTTTGGAAGGAGAAATATGTGTTGGTGACGATGAGCTCCGATCAAAAGTGGTTGGATTTCGATGGGAAGGGAGGTCCTTAAGAGGCTTCCAGTGAGAGATGTGGTGTCATCGACAGCTTTGCTTACAAGATATAAAGACTAATTGTAGGTCATATTGGAAACCTATGTGGAGAGGAGGCTCTTTGTTGTCTTGATGAGATGTGTGAAAAAAGGGAGGGAAACGCTATGAGGTCGTCATTACTCATCAAAAAATGGGGGCGTCAACCCTTCAAAACAAGGGAAAGTATTTTGTGATAATCTGTGTGTGGTGTAGTATGTTTTTTGAAAGTACAGGTCTGTTTTTTTTTTAATAAAAGGAAGTTCGGCCTTAGCCTATTCTCCCGGACTTTAATTAAAGTAAAGAAGAAAAGTTACAATTGAGTGGGACTAGTGCCCATGGGACCCCCCAAATCCCACAATGCAGGGGACGAGTGTGGCAAGCTAGAGCGCATTACAAATGAGGTGGATAAATCTATTATCACCCTCATGTGGGACCCATTTGGGTTTCAACTTATTGTTTTCGAGGAGATAAATACAGTGATGTCTAAATGGTGGAGATCTCTTATCTTGGGAGATTCTTTTACCTAGAAGAAACAATGATTTCTCGATTGACCATTCCTTAGGAGTTTGGTCAAAATTGACAGCACATCGCTCCCTCCAAATCTTCCAAAGAGTCTCACCCCTGATGGCATTCCACAGCCTCGAAGAACAACTGATCGCCTCACCCAACAACACCTATTGCCAATTGATTTGGTGTGTGAGTCTCAAAACCCGTGTCACGTGATGCCAGATAATACGGGACTTGGGCCAATCGAAGAACAGTTGAGCTAAATCTTCGATGCATCGATGGCAACGTTTGCACCATGGTGGCACACCACATATTTTATTCGCCCTTGAATTGGACCAAATTCCCTTATGCAAGATCTGCCACATGAGAACAGACTTTTTGGTCTCAATTAGGGGGTGCCAAATAGACATGAACTTTAGTTCCCATCGAAGTTTGGTCCAAGAAAGACACCACCTCTTGTTGAGGGTGTGATGAACATCTAAGTTCTCTTTAAAGTTGGGTATTCTGGATATTCTCTTACCATTGCTCCATTTGAGGCCCTCAAGGCATGGAAGATCCTGTCTGGAGAGAAGGCGAGAAGTTGAGCGATCCCACACCAAACATCTACCTTGAAGAAGAATCCATTCCTCGAGGGTAACTCTATGTCTTGGGTCTAAGACTTCGAACCTAATCCACTGGTTGGTCTCTTGTTTCTAGAGCTGTTTCCACTGTTTGAACCCCTTGTTCCATAACCGCTTTGCAGTTTGAAGGTTCCAAGGCTCCACTCCTCTAATGCCACTGATCGGGAACCAGATAGAGTCATTTTGTCTTATCCCAGCCGCCCACTTCCACTCATCACTGATTCTGATGAATTGTTTGGCCTTGTTCCAACTCTTCCAAAAAGAACACACGAGGCTAGAGCCTTTAGGGGACACCGGAAGGGGGGAGAACAAAAGCGTGAGAATCCCTAAGTCCTTCCAGCCAGGATGGCCAACAAAGGTAAGGTCTTTCAAGTTTCTGAATATCAATTTAGCCCAAGAGGACTCACTATTGCTCCAGGCCTTGATAAGCCACTTAACTGCTAGCTTGTCAGCCAAAGCCATGATATCCAGAATACCTAAGCCCCTTGAGTCTTTCGAGCTAGTGCAAGTTTCCCAATTGATTTTGGGGATCCCCCTCCTGTTGGGGTCCCCAGTCCAGAGGAAGTTTCTGCAGATTCTTTCCACTTTGGCCAACTCTTTCTCCTTCGGTCTCCAACACGAGATAAAGTAAATAGTCGTTGAAAGCATAAATGTGTTAACAACCATAGCACGCCCTACCAAGTTGACTTGCATACCTTTCCAATAATATAGTTTGCTATCCAGCTTGGCCATCACCCAGTTCTATCATTGGTCCATTGTGATGTCGAAGCCCATCGGGATGCCGAGGAGACGGAAGACTTAACCTCTGGGGATAACTTGACACCCTTGATCTAACAACAATTGGGGTGGGGGTCCGCGGATTGCTCTGAAAGCAGTTTTAGCATGGTTGATTTTTGAGCCTGATGCCACACAAAAGGTGTCAAGGCAACTCCAGAACACCTCAATGCTGTTCATATCGTTATGCACAAAGGCATTCATATCATCGGCAAAGAGTCTAGCAATCATTTGGCCATGATTTAGAGGTAGAGAAAGACCCATGAGATTGCCAGAGTCGATGTGATGCTTTAATAGGCGACTGAGGCCATTCGAGGAAATAGCGAAGAGTAGAGGAGCCAGAGGGCAGCCTTGCCTGATAGATCTTTTTAAACGTATGGGCTCAGAGAGCTTACCATTTATATTTATTCTAGTTGAAGCGTTTCCGAGAAGAGTAGAAACCATTTTTGTGAACTTTTGGCTACATCCAAGGTCTTTCAGTGATTGGAGAATAAAGTGCCATTCCAATCTATCATATGCTTTGTCGAAGTCGATCTTAATGAATACCAGATCTTGTGCAGATTCCTCAGCAAATGTAAGGCCTTCCCAAATGTCGACAATTGCTTCAAGTATAGATCTACCTTTGACAAAACCTTTTTGGTCCTCACAAAGCCATGACTTTAAATGACAAGAGATTCTGTTGGCAATAACTTTGGCAATTATCTTGTATCCAGTTTGGAGCATGGTAATCGGCCGCCAGTTTTCAATTTTGTTCTTATCTCCCCTTTTGTGAATTAACTTGATGACGCCATTATTAAGATACTCAGGAAGGGCACCGAAGGACAGAGCCTCGAGCCACACCAAACGTAGTGGGGTGGCCAACACATGCTTGAAGGACTTGAAAAACTCATTGGTGAGGCCATCAGGACCTAGACTTTTTCCATTTGGAAGGGCATCAATAACCTCGATAATTTCGTTCTCAAAAATGTTAGCTTCTAGAAGAGAACTCATGTTCTGAGGGATTCTAGAACGAGCTACCCTTGAGATGGTAGCCATGCAGTCCCGCCTGTGTGGGGAAAGAGGAGTCGAGATCCCAAGGAGATGGGTAAAGTGCTCGACGATGATAGATCTGTTCTCGACTTCCGTGCTACATTCGATCCCATTGTTATCAACCAAGAAGGGGATGGATTCCCTAACTTGTTTCTTTTTGAGGATGTTACACATCTCTTTCGAAGGTTTGTCGGCCTTCCCCGCGCACCAGTCTTTGAAGAATATCTGAAGATTTTTCCTTTGAATCTCCTCCTCGAATCTTAGTCTTCCCCTGATTTTTAGAAGACCTTGCTGGCATTGCAACTTACCTTTGTTCACTTCTTCTTCAAGTCGTGAGAGTCTCCGGTATACCTTTTCTCTTCTTTTTTTCCGGATATCTCTTATGGCCTTATGAGTCCTGATTAGAATTTGTTGAGTCCTTTCCACCGTGCTTCTCCAGCACTTAGCCGGTTCATTACAGCAGGCAAAGGCCTCTGTCCAAACAGCGGAAATTTCTCGGTGGACAGAGGGGAGGGAAAATGACGTCTGAAAAGCGTGGAACCAAGGAGCTTTCCGGAGCGTGGAAATCAGTTTGAAAGAAAGAGTAATCGGGTAGTGGTCCGAGATAGTCAGGTCCATGTGTTGGGAAATCGAAGGAATACCCCACTGGAGGATGGTGTTTTGGTCCATGTAACATCTATCAAGTCTTGCTTTCCTCAGAGAGTCCCCGAGTTGGAGGTTAGACCATGAGAACCCCTTCATATCTTTTACCTCGACCAAGTCGAGATGAAGCTTGATTTTATCCCATATCTCTTTCTCCTGACCGTCAATAATTTTCCCCTTGTTGTTCCAACGGTCCTCAGGAAATTCAACCATGTTGAAGTCCCCACAGAGCAAAACATTGTGTGAGAGGGAGTCGAGCGAAGTCCAAGTGTTTATTCTATCCGTCTCACCATTAGGGGCATAAAGTGAGACCACGGTGAATTGTTTAGGGAGCCCGAAAGAGGCAGCAATCCAACGAAGATTTCGATCTTCATAAGTCGATGTCAACCTGCTGGACCAAGAGTGACTAATACCAATTGCAGCGCCGCCCGCGCCCCTAGGGTGCGAAGTGGAGAGCCAAAGGTGGTTTGGAGAAATGCGTTTAAGTCGTTTCTGGAGATCCTCTGCGTCGATTTTAATCTCTTGTAAGCAGATAAAGTCGGGGTCGAGGCACTTGTCTTTGAACCATTGGCCAAGAATCGCCGCTCTTGAGGGGTTGGACAACCCCCTGATGTTAAGCGAGGTGATTTTCATTATTGATGGTTTCCCTCTTTGAGGGGAGGGACCCGATCTTTTTTTTTTTCTTTTGATCTTCTTTTTTACCCCCAACTTCTTTACTCAGGATCCTACTCTTGAGGGGGCTCTTCCAAGGCATGCCTGACGGTTGTTTCCCTTTAAGCTTTGACTTTTATTGCGGTAGGCTTGGCAGGCATACTGGAGGAGTAGGTCCGAGGAAGGAGCTTTCACTGTCTTGATTGTCTTCATTGCTAGTGGTGAATCCATCCTCTTTACTGGTGGTGTAACCTTCTTGGTTGTCTTCTTTGCTGGTAGAGCATCCAAGGGAATTGTCAGTAGGGTCTTCTTCGTAAAGGTTGTCCCCTGGGAGGTCGAACTCATTAATCGCCTTTTCTAGGTTGCAGTACATGTTATTCGAAGGGGCAATGGTCAAAACATTCCTTGCTAGTGCTCTTCGAGGGCTGACTTTCCTCCTATGTCTTACTTCGGTGAACCCTTCTGACTCCGTCTCTTCAACCCGAGTGCTCGCTTCTTCCTCCACCGGAGAGGGACGGCCCCTAGTGCCAACTTGAGGGAAAGGATCCGGAGCCCCACCTGGTTTAGGCTTATTTTTCTTGGTATTTTGCTTCGAGGGGAAGTCTTTGATCCTGTGACCTTGGAGCCCGCAATGGAAGCATGCATTGGGCAAATTCTTATAGGTAATCTCCTGAACCCACATCATACCATCGCCATAGTTTATGGAGATCTTCGCTGGGAGGACCTGGTTCAAGTCCGCTTCAACGCAAATTTGTGGGTGCCAGCGTGCGTTGAAAGAGTATTGAGTACCCTCGTATATTAACCCCCCAACATCCTCTCTTGAGGCCATCGGGCGATCGATCGGTGAAACGATTTCTCGAAGAAATCCATACAAGAAATAGGGTAGATTGGGAAGCTCCACCCAGAGCGGGTAACGAAGAGGCTTTGACTTGTTCGGAACAAAGTCTGGGGTCCACTTAAAAAGGCATAAGGTTGATCGGCCCACCAGCCAGGAGCCGGCTTGCAAGGCCTGGAAGGCCATCTCTTCATTCTCAAACACTATAAGTAGGTGATTCGCCGGCAAGAATTGACATTTGCACACAATTATACCACGCGGGAACCACTCCTTACGCAACCAAGTTCTCACATTCTCTAGAGGGGGCCTAGGGCCAAAAACTTGGCCGATGAGACACGTTTTCATCAATACTTCTTGCTTTGCCACCACCGATTCCTTGCACAAAGAGACCACCGGAGGTGCAACGTCTGAGGGGACGGAGTCCACCTCAGGGGGGCACGGGGACTGGGGGGAGCCACATTGCTCAAGACCAAAGATGGAATGACGATAGACATGGAAGCGAATTCACCAATCCTTTTCAATGGCAAGATCTCTTGCTAGCTCACGGTCATCCCATCTTAAAGGGTAGCTCTATTTATTTTCTTTTCCCTTCTTTTTCTTGGAATGTTTTGACTCTTTTCTTCTCTCTTTTTTTCTCTTTCTACCCTTTTTTTTTCTTTTTTCTTCTCCCTTTTTTCTTTACTTTTTTCTTCTAGATATGCCGGGCACTCAATCCAAAAACTCCACCACGGCAAGCTCCAAACCCACGAGCAGCCCCTTGAATGGGCTTAACTCAAAAACTTAAAAGCTTTAATTCTGTTTTTCCACGGGCAAACCACTTAGGTGTACAGTTTTGAAATTTCTGATCTCTTTTTCGTTTACCGTTCTTTTGCTTCTGCTTGTTTTCCAATTTTAATTATAATAATTTAAGAGCTCACGCCCCGAAGTTTTAAAGAGAGAAGACAAAGTTCGGTTCGTGAACGGAGAAACAAGAGAGACAGAGATCTAACAGTCGCGATAAACACTAAAGGCGTCGCGATAGTCCCTCACGCGTGTGTCGCGATAGTCCACCCAAGGTGTCGCGATATTTCACTCAAGGTGTCGCGATGGGCAGGCCAGAGTGTATCGCGATAGTCCACTGAAAATCGCGATAGACCGCACGTGACACGAAAACCTTCAGCCTCCAGTGTATCGCGACAGACACCCAGAGTCGCGAGGCACCGGAACGAAGACTTCTGTTGCTGTAGCAATGTCCGACGACCGACGATGCTCTGACGCTGCTACCACCGGCCGATAGCTCTACACTGCTGATTTCTCGTTGCTACTCCTTCATCCGACTGACTCCTCCGCGTTCGCACTTAGCCGCTCTGTAATCACCAGCTTCTTCGCGTCTCCATGTTCAACGTTGTACGATAGGAGGGGAGTTACTCTGCCTTCTTCGGTGACGCCATAGCTGATCCATCGATGCACATAAAAGCACCACATATTTCTTTTACGTACTGTTGTTGTTGAAGTCATGGCGATACAATTTTACCCGCATGTACTGTTTTAATTCTCCAATAATGTCATGATCTACTGTTTCCGCCTTCAGTCAAAGTGCAGGTCTGTTGGAGGACCCTTTGCGTGGTGTTTTTACTCTCGGTTGTCTTTGACAAGTAACGAGGAGCAGCCGTGGATGGTCATGTGATATAGTTTTTTGGGTTTTTTGTTTCATTGTACGCAGGTGAGGGGAGAATAGGCGTCGAGAAGCAGGGCCCATCAAGCTCTCTCAGAGTAGGAGGTTCTCTCAAAGAAGTTGGCAGTTCAAAGGTTGTCGAAGTGTTGGTCCGTGATTGCAAAAGCCTAGAGATTTATGTCAACAAAGTTGTTCCTTGTCTTAAGGAGGAGTTCTAATACACCAACATTTTCGAGGTTCCTAAGGTCCAAAAGGTTGTGATTAATTGTGGTATTAGAGATGGATCAACTTCGAGGATATTGAACTTACCGTCAACATTTCGTACGAAGAATGGAACACTTTGCAAAGCAGATGTCTCGCCTGGGACCGCCACAAAGTTCGCCTTCTCATGGGACACGACACGTCGAGCTCGCTTGGTCTCAAATGGCACAATGGGAATAGCCTATCAAAAATCCCGAACATCAAAGAAACGATTGACTATCAGGTTAACCTCAACAAGAAGTGGTGCCTGTCATGGACACGGCTTCGATGGGACATGAGGTTCATGGCTATGTGGCACCCCCTCATAGAAATCAAAAAGTTTGTCCTCTTATGGCAAATTCTTCATCATGGAATCTGGACTAACCTTAAGGCTAGCAAATTTTGTGGGATTCCTCCATGGTGCAAACACTGCTACCGGTCTATCGAAGATGTGCCACACATCTTCTTTATCTGCCCCAACTCCAAGAGACTCTGTCAGATGGTTGGAAAGAAACTGCGACTTCAGAAGCACCTCAGTTGGAAGCAAGCCCTGCTGGAAGAAGCGATCGGCTGCTCCGCGACTTTCTGGAACGCCATCAGAGGGGAGGTCCTATGGAAAATCTGGAGGGAAAGATGTGCTTTTAACTTCGGCGACTCCCCCAAAGAGTGGTCAATTGAGAAATCATTGTTCCTCCTAAGTGGGCCCCACATGAGGGTGATGAGAGGTGTGATTAACCTTCTTTGTAATGCCATCTAAGCTCTGTAAAAGCTTCCCCTGCTTTGTGGGATTCGGGGGGTCCCGTGGGCAATAGTCCCCTTCTCTTGTACTTTTCTTTGTTTAATTCAAGTTCGGGAGAGTAGGCTAATGCCGAACTTCCTTTATAATTAAAAAAAAAATGCGAAGGTCCTAGAATCTTCCATAAAAGACCTATCCATCGTCACTAGGGGCGGCCAAATATTACTTGTGTTAAGAAGGCAATCATGGGCTTTCAAAATTCACCAAGGCATACCGGTTGGGGCTAGCTATCACATTGAGGGGAGCGTGGTGGCCTGTCCACTCTCAGTTAGAGGTAGGATGATGTGGGTGATGCCCAACTACTGGAGACAAACCCACTCAGGGAGGGAGAAAGGCACCAGTTGTTTCTAACTGTATACACATCAAAAGGGGGGGGGTGTGGGGTGGGGGGGGGAGTTTTCTGGGGGGCTCCTCTTCTCTTTTGGTGGGTGTCCAGCTACACAGAACGAAGCGAAGGGGGGGAATAGGCGCCTTCAGAGCTCTAAGGCATGCAAGCAAGGAGGAACTTGGGCTCTAGTGGAGAAGGAAAACCAAAGAAGGGGATTTGTTGCGCGTATCCAGATAGGAAAAGGGGAAGTGTGGTCGTTTTTGGGTTGTGATTGGCAGTATCAGAGGAGGGTTTTCTTCTTCACTTTTGTCCACGTGCTATAGTTTCTTCCGTTTTTTTTCTTGGGGATCAAGGGATGTACGGAAGAAGGGCGACCACGGAAGAATCAAAATTTTTGGAGTTTTTTTCTTCCTGTGCAGGTAACAGAAAAAGATAACAGAAAAAGAGGAAGAGGGCAACTAGCAGCTTGTGGAACTATTGGGAAGAGAAGGAGACGATCAACTCTACATGGAAACGGGTAGTCTTCGAGTCTACACATGGAAAGAAGATAACTTGGGCCATCTTGGGAATAGGATGTATGGAGAGGCGGACGTGCTGACAGATTTGGACTCCATTGACATGCAAATCTGAGAGATTCAAAGGGGTAAAAAGTAGATTGGGCACGATGTCTTCCATGGAGGCTGATGCAATACTTCTATTGTAGAGGTAATGAATGATTGATACTACTGCAAGGACAATAAAGATCTTTAGCATTTATATCATGTGTTGGTGATTCTTTTTGCGTTCAAGAATTAATGCAAAACAACTACTACTTCATATGCTCATTGAACGACAAAAGAAAAAAAAAAACCATTTGTTTATGGAAGAGGGAACAAGAAAATGCACGTGTGTTCCCTTGTATGTGTGTGATTGTGCATATGTATATCTCTTAAAGTTCTGAATTATGAAGTTGGAGAAGGTTCTAGAGTTCCAAAAGAAAGAGATAGTGAAGAATCAGAAAGGATACCACCACTTTTCAAAAATACGCAAAAGTGGTCATATCAAACTTGGTAGGACAGTGGTTCCAAGGAATACACTTGAAGAACCAGAAATTAAACAAGGAGACAACAAGACCAGGTAAATTATGTAGAACATTTTGAGATTCATAAGGTTTTAGCCCTTACTTTAGTTGAGAATGAACCAACTAGTGTTCAAGGTGTACTACAAAGTGATATGATTATCACAGGTTTCAAAGATTTAGATCTTAAAGGACATGTGATAGTGTACTTTGCTTGCAAAGTACACTATCACATGTGGGATGTGTTTACATCTTTCTATAGTAAGATCACTCCTATTGCTTCTTGTCTTGCACTTGGACATACATAAAAATAATCTTCTATTATTGGCATCATTAAAGTAGGTAGGGTGCTAGGTACCTGTTGAGCCAATCAAAGTCAAAGTGGTCAAAGTAAAAATGATCAAAGTAAAAATGCTCAAAGTCAAGCTCATCAAAGTCAATGTTCTCAAAGTCAATTTGCTCAAGATGCACATGCAGTGCAATCAATTGTTCTCAATGGTTATGGTTTGTAGAAAGTGGATGCAGGTTGTAGATTGTCTTTGTGTAAGGTTTTCAAGGGTTTTTAAAGTATTTGGAAGGTTCAAGTGAGCCCTTCCTTATGTACACAATTGAAGAATTGAAGGTGAAAAGTGAAGTCATGTGAAGAGGAAGCGGTACATGGGTGTATGTATGGCTCCCCATTTAAAATTTTGTTTTAGTCCTAAAGTCACTATAGGAAAAAATAGAGAGTTGTTGGCTATACACATTTTAAGATATTCTTGAGACATCAAAGTGAGAACCAAGATATGCTATCAATTAGGAGCGTACATAAGTGAACTGACACCCAACTCAAGGCATTCATTATTCTTGGAGTTAGACTAAGCGAGTGTGAGAATAGTCTACACTATGAGAGAAGAGCAAGAGACATTCAAGTAGTGTGCAACGCAGAGAAGTAAGTGGGAGACTAAGTGTGCAAGAGGAGTGATCTAGTGTATGCACAGAAGGTGTGCAGAGGACCAGTAAGCAAGGCAACCAAGGTGGCACAAGGACCATTGAACAGGTGTGTGCATCGACAGAAAGTGTTCCTCTCCTCCAACCCTATTGGAAGCTTGAGTGCAAGGTGTGCACAAGAGCAAGCTCATGGAGAAGGTGGGGTTCTGGTGCAGAGAAGGTCCAAGCATAAAGAACTTTGGGTATCTTGTAACCTTGTGTGCGTGTATTCATTGGGATTAAACACTTCGCATAGAGATCACTTGGGTCTTGTTTGGACATCATTATTGTATTTTTTTCTATTGGTAATCAATATATAGAAGCTTCCGGTGTCTGTGTTCCACTTCTTCTCTTCTTCCTTCTCCTATAAACACTCAAGTCACTTTTTTGAAAAAGAATCCCCCAACAAAATTTGGCATGCATGGTGGGACCACAAGGAGGCTTGAGCTTAGGAGAAGCAATACTTGCAAAGTGTAGAAGAAGTGCAAGGATATTGACAGTGCTAGTCTGAGAGGTAATATTTCTTCTATTTGGAATTCTCTTGGCGCAAGAGGAGTATAAGCAACTGATGATCGCAACCCAATCTCAAACCTTGAGGGTCCCTTGCAAAGCAAGAGGAAGAAAGGCTATTGGAAGATCAACTAGTCCTCTCTCACCGACATCATCAATAAGGAATATGGCAGCCCAAGTAGACTTGGAAACTTTACTCTCTAGATTCAATATCAAATTTCCATCTTTCAAGGGATTTGTAAGAAGACCTAGACAAACACATTAGCAGGTTTTTGGCCTTATGTAAGACAAGGAGTCTGATGGGAAGAGAAGATGCAATTTTTATTCATTTTTATTATCATTTCACTATATGGGACTTAATGAAGGAAGCATCTAAGACACAGTTCCAACAAGGGAACATAACGGAGAACATTATTGAAGAGCTAGAAAATCTAAGACTAGGTCTTAGGGAGACATTTCTAGAACTTGTCACCAGAGTGAAGGCATTGGTGGCTAAATGACCAGAATCTCCCCATGAGGTCTTCATCAAGAAGTGGTTCGCTAAACCACTTCCGATTTCAACCCAATGTAAAATGAAAGAGTTAGTATTATATACAGCAACAAATGAAGAGTTCATTAATACAACCACAAGATTGGAGCAGATCACGCATGAGTATGGGAAAAGCTCTTCTAATTTATTATATCATGTAGAATCTAAGGACCCACTAATCCTTATTCTATCCCTCTCAGCCCTTCTACCCTCCCTAAAATTTCCTTCCTACCCTCCATTCTCCTGCTTTTGCTTCTTCACTGCAAAATTTCCAATTTTGGTTCTTCCCTGATGATCGTTCTTTCTACTTCTCATGATGTGGTGAACTTGTTAGCTGCTCCATGTTATATTGAAGGTTGCGTACAAGAGGTATCAAGGTGAACCTCTCTAGTTAGAGTTTTGGCTTTGGCTATTAGCTCTCCCGGACGTAGAGCCCATTAGGTGCTAGGCAACTATTGAGCCAATCAAAGTCAAAGTGGTCAAAGTCAAAATGTTCAAATCCCTTATGTACAAAGTTGAAGAATTGAAGGGCAAAAGTGAAGTCATGTGAAGAGGAAGTGGTACGGGGAGTGTATGTATGGCCCCCCCATTTAAAATTTTGTTTTAGTCCTAAAGTCAGTACATGAAAAAATAGAGAGCCATTGTCTATACACATTTTTAGACATTCTTGGGACATCAAAGTGGGCACCAAGATATGTGTCACTCTAGCACAATGGTGAGTACCAACGTGAGAAGATTCACCTCATAATTGTCAATCCGTGGAGACGTGAGGACTAGTATGAAGACTATGAGCAAGTGAAGGCACAAGTGTGTGAGTGAGAAGCACACAAGCATGCACACACATACACACACACACGCGCACACAAGGCAAGAACAAGGAGAGGAACAATGGAGTTCTTTGCATTAGTCAAAAAGTCTCTTACATAAGCTCAATTCACAAACAATCTAACCTCAAAAATGAGCTCTCTAGCTCTTTTTATAGTTTTCTAACTAGCTTTGGTCTTGTCCAGACCTAGTGTCCGACCTAGTTAAAAATTAGGTTCTAGAGCCTATTTGAGGGCTCAAACAAAGTCTAAAAATTATGAAAATTGATATGTAGCTAGTTCTAATACTCCTCAAGCTCGAGGACTCCTCGGCTTGCACAAAATGGAGTCTATTCTACCAAAAACGGAATTTACAATGTTTGTGTAGTGATTAAAATCACTTGAGTTGTAAATGGTCCATGGAAAAAATGATTGGGCCTTGTTGCCGTATTGTGCATGACTCCTCCGTTGCGCTAGTATGCTCTTCATCTGACTTGTATGCCAACACGCCCCCCTTCCTAGCGTCTGTCGCCCCTGACAGACCTCTGTTCTATCGGGTGGTCGATATAGTATTGGATGACATTGGTGGCAAGTTCGTGTTCTCCTATCCTTAAGCCTCTTGCTAGATCAGCTTCCAATGCATCCCAATTTATTGCGCCAGGGACCTCTGGTTGCAGGGTGGTGTAGTACTCAGAGTACGTTGCTTGTTCACAAGCAAAGAGATGGAGCAGGTGTGTTGGCTTCGGTGCGAAGATCTCCGAGTGATACTCCCAGAAACCTGATTTGAACATTTCTTCGAAGGTCTGTTTGTAACATGCAGGGAGGTATTTGATGCGTGCATGCCAGGCGTAAGCCACACGAATACTGGGGGTGGTGCTCATGTCATACACCAAATCATAATTTCCATTGGTAAACCCTGGGAGACGTACCTGTGGTGCAGCTGCATTTCTAAAAGTTTTCAGGACTACCTGCATCATATCTAAAATTTTAAGCATCATTTGAGCTGCTACATCTGGCATGGGCTTCAATCGCGGCATCCAATGGTGAATTGTTCCCATCATGTATGCTACCGACGGTGGTCCCTCTGGTGGCGCAATGTACGGGTAGTTTAGCCATTCCTTGCATTGCGCGTTGTTCTGCACTTTGATATTGAATGCCTTCCAAGACCTGCGGCGTGGAACTGGACCGTAGCATGGATTGTATAGGAGATGTAAAGGCGCGTTGTTCCATGTGCGTAGCATTTCTGGATATGTCTCTAGAAGTTTCTGTCGCCAGGTGGGTTGACGAATTTTGCCTTTTTGCGCCTCTGGAGGAAGGTCTTCGGGTTGAAATTGGGTAGCAAAGGTAGGAATCTGACCTAAGGCGTCTCGATGACAGGTTCTTGAAGTAAGCACATTGTAGCACAGTTTCCTCTATGACCCTCATGGCCTGATTTTGCACTACTGTGCGCTCTTCGTGAGAACTCCCGATTTCCTCCACTTGACGTAGCCATGGAGGCCGTGGTGCCTCGAATGTGTCCTGAGCTTCTTCCGTTTGTTGGCCTCCTGGGAAGGGTTGTGGGTCGTATTCTTCTTCAAATGTCTGTTCCACAGGAATTTGTACTACTTCTTCCTCGGTGGGAGCCTCTGGAGGGGAAGGTGGTCTCTCATATTGTAGTAGACGTGCTTGCAATTCGGTGACCTGTTTCTGGAGATCTTTTAAGGCCTCTGAGTCTGTGAGAAGTGAAGCCGCAGAGGAGGTGGTTTGAGAGGCTGCCGTTGTTTCTTTTTGGTGTTTCTGCTTCAGTTGACCCAATTCCTCTGATAGCAGGTCATGTGCTTCAAGCAGCATGGCATAGTCTTCCAATATGATCTTGATATTGTCGGGGGTCACTGCTTGAAACTTTGATGGGCTGATGGGTGCCCCAGGTGTGCTTTCGATAGCTGCTTCTAGGTTCTCCTGATTTTGTAATTGCAGGCGTCGATTCTCTTCATGAGCGACAGCAAGATGTCGCTTCAGTAGGGCCTTATTTCACTGAAGCTTTGAATTGCGTTCCAGTTGTGTCCGTAGATGACCTTCTACCACTTGTATTGCTTCCTGATCTGTGTTCTGTAACTGTACCTCCAATATGCTATGAGCCTCTTGGAGAGTTTGGAATTGTGTGTGGAGGCGAGCATTTTCCTCCACTAGTGCAGCAAGTCTGTGTTGTAGTGTCTCCGAGTGCTCTTGCAGGCGTTCATTCTGTTGCTGGAGCTGATTGTAATCTGTCCTTAAGTTTGATATACAAGCTAGCATGGTGTCCAATGCATTTCCTATAGATGAGGGGGTGGTGTTTACAATGGAAGATACATGGGAAGGGAATTGGGGAAGGGGAAGAGTGAATGATGTGTCTATTGAAGACGAGTGTGTGGGTGAAATTGGTGGAGGGGGAATGGGAGGAGGTGGAAGCGTGGGGGGAGGGGGAGGTGCCGTGGGTGGTGAAATATCCATACTTTCAGGAGTGGGTGCGAGTGTGGGGTCTACCATATACATTGGAATGGTAGGTGGTGTGTGTGTGAAAGTGGTGAATAGATGAGAAGTGGGGTGGGGAGCTGAAAATAAAGGGAATGGTTGAGACCTGGGTTGAAAAGTTCTAGCAAGGAAGTTATGGAGGGATTGGAGAAGTGGAGAGATGGAGGTCGGGGGTTGAGGTTGTAGAGTTGAGGAGGGCATGAAGGGTTGCGTGGTAGCAGGGAAACCCATGAATATGGATCTAGGGTCAGGATGACCTATGGCTGAGGGCATGGGGATGGTTGTCCTAGGGCAGGCTCTATGAGCGATTCGGTGGATTGTGTAGTGATGGGGGTTGCTTCATAGATTGGGTTATCAGAGGTGGAGAATAGGGTTGAACTAGAGATGGGAGGACGGAAGATGAAGGTTGGTTCGGTGGGTTGAGTGGTCGAGGTGATTTCCACGGTTTCTACTCTAGGAGGCGATGGTGGGGGTGTGGGTGGTAGTGGCTCGGTGGATTCCTCATGGGTGACTGGGTGCTCTTGGCTAGCAGTTTCTGTTGCTTGGGAGGTTGTCTTGATGGGTTCGGATGTAATAATTGGCCCTTCTGCCGTTGTATGGGGATCTGGATATTCTTACCTGAGCGTGGTCGTGTCTGGAATCTTCGTGGATCATATTGAACTGGAGACCTCCTAATGGCAGTCCGCACTGCTTCTACTACCCCATATGTTTCTGCCATCAATAAGAGACCTTCACTATATTCTGAGTCAACTCTTGCTTCTTCCAACAACTAAGTCATGAGTACTCTACTGCTCTGTTCGGTGAGTAGTTGTTGCGATCGCACTCGTTCCATAATTTGATACAGCCTTCGGAGTTCTGCTGTATAGGCTGGGGCTTCAGTGGTCTCCTCTTCATATGCTACTTCTTCTTCTAGGTGTCCTTGTTGTTGACCTTGCTGGGCGTCACTCCAATGTACATGGCGGTCGTCTGTAGATTTTCTTCTTCTTTGTGAAGATGTGCCTTGTTCTTCTGCATCTGAATAATACTCTACATCAGAGAGTTGTGTACTTTGTAAGAATGCTTCGAAGTCCTGAGGATCCATTCCTTCAACATCTCCAGTTGTAGCAAATTCAAATTCAGATGGAGCAGGAGGAGCTGAAGGGGTAGCTTGTGTCGTAGTTTCAGATCCAGACCTGGGTATCCTAATGGTGAAGGGAGGTACAGTGGTCTCCCTTCGTGGCGATACTTCAGGAGTAGTCAGAACTTCCCTTGTCTGGACACAAGGGATTGCACCCCTCATGCGCTTGGATTGATGTGTGGACGTCTTGAGCTTCTTGAACATTTGTAATTGTGCCCAAGTTAAGGCATGTTCAATGGGAACATCGTATGCTAGGCACCGGTAAATAATGCGTGTGATTGCACAGCAACCGTTCACCACTAATTTCCTAGAAGACCTTTAATTTGCTTCATACAATTGATCTATAATCCCTACCGGAAGCTTAATTGGTAACGCACCTGCCTCGGCTAAGTAGAGAGCGAACCAGATTATTTTGTGTGGTTGTGTGAAGCGGTCTTGGCCCGGGAAAGCAAAATGTTGCATGCACATACGGAGAGGGATGGACACGTTTGGTGTGAGTGCTGCCATGTCTTTAAGCTTCAATAGTTTCCTATCCTTCATGTTAGTAGGAACGAGAGCATCCTTCTCAGCAGGTACATGTGTGCCGTGCATATTCAAAGCATTGCTCACCAACTCCACAGTAAGTTCAAACCTCTTTAACTCGTTGTTGCCCAGCAAGGAAGGAAGAACAAATGATCCTGGTTTGTCCTTTTCTTCATTAGCTTGTAATGTGGAGACCAAATAATAGCATCGGAGGAGATCTAGTTTAGGTAGTGGTGCTTCAAAGTATTCTGCTAGCCCTGCACATTGCCATATGGTCTGGAGATCCTCGGTGTTCTGTAGAGTCTCAAACTCCTTGGAGAAAAATTGGAATCGAACCCATGATCTGTCATACTCGCACTTAGACTCCCATATATACTTGGCCTCTCCTAATGGACCTGGCATGCCATTGAACCAATGAGAATTGGCATGGACTCTTTCTGTGATCCCTGTGGGTGGATCCGGTACCGGGATCTGCTGAAGGTGTTGCAGCTCCACAGGTCGTTCGGTTGGTGGCACATCCACAGGTAGACTGTCCACATCGATTCCTGCAGTAAGTATTCCTACTTGTGAGCTCGGACCTGTCGCTTCTGCCATGTTACTTCTTGCCTTCTGATTCTGTGAGAATATAGAAACATGTGTTAACATTGTAAAGGACAAGTTAGAACCGTTTTTGTCCCCATTACAACATTATCATGAGGTTCGGGAGAGATTAGTAGGTTAATAAGTGCTCGGTGCTTGTGTGTGTAGTTAGGAATTGGTTGGACCTAAGAGCTAAGTGGAATGATGTAGTGTGAGAGTGATGTAGTTAGTAGGTGGGCATGGATTTACAACTGGGGTCCGGGGGTTTATTACAAGTTTTAGGTTGCCAAATGCAGTGGATGGGCTTTGATCTTGATTTTGTGGGGACTCTGAAGAGTTTGATAGGGGTATCTGCTTGAAGATGAGGCTTTTTAGGGACCCATTTACAAGTGATTCTACTAGTGCTCATGGAAGAATATGTGTCCGTGTGTGATGCGTAAGACTGGGCCTCAGATGTTCGAGTGAGTGAAACATGTTGTACCGGTTGCGGCCTTGGTGTAGCTATTTGAGCCCGCAAGCAAGCCTTAGGCACCCAGATTTGTCGTGATTGTGGGCTGGCCTTCGTTGACTTCTTGGGTACCCAAATAGACTTCACCTTCGCAGAAGAATTAATGAAGGACTTCTCATTAGTGTCATGTTGTTGACTACTAATAAGAGGTTTTGGCCGTGGGGTCGGCTTGGTCTGAACAGGGTATTCGCCTTTTCGCCTACATACTTGCTTCCATGGCTGAAACAATCTGCCTTGCTCCTTTTTTTGGCCTTTAGTATCCTGAAGAAGTCCACTTCTTAGGTTGAGGTTGACTGCATGATCATAGATCCAGTCCTGACCCAAGACAAGAGGCTCAGTGAGGTCCTCATCTTGACACACTAGTACTTTGACTGTCATTACTTTGTCTTGAATGGAGATGGGAAGATCCACCTCGCCCATGCAAGGAGTTTCCACACCTCCCAATCCTATGAGATATGCTTCTATAGGATCGACAGTTAATTTCAATTCTTGACAGTAAGACAACTTGACAGCACTAGTGGATGCACCTGAGTCAATCAAAGCTCTTACAATCTTTGCACCCTTTCCTTGTCCTACTCCTAGGGTTACAAAAGGCCGTCGGTCGATTATTCTATGGGAATGCCCACGTGAAGTCTCGCACATGGCCATAGGATAGCCTACAGATTCTTGAGTGTCAAGCATAGGCGGGTCTCTGCCTTGTCTCCTCAATTTCATTCGTCGGATGCGTTCTAAAGCTTCTGCCTGTGCTTCTCTTCTAATTCGTTTCTCTTCTTCTTTACGTTTCTTGGCAGTGTTGAGTCGATTTAGCATCTCTTCAGTAAGGGGTTCCTGATATAACTTGACTCTGCATCCACTTATGTAACTTGGTAGAATATCGCCCTCTAAAGTGGCTAGTTGAACTGCGCCACTTGTGGAGATTCTATTGATAATCATTGGCCCGTAACCTCTTTTCTCTAATTTCCATGCATGCTGCTTCAATGTGTAGACTAGGACTAGGTCGCCTGCTTTCAAGCCTTTATCCTTCACATGTGTATCAAAATATGCCTTTTGCCTCTTCTTCGCTGCATAGATTCCTGCTGCAGCTCTCAATCGTGTTTCGCCTAGACGTTCAAGATCAAAGATTCGAGAGGAGAGTTCATGGCCTGTCCAGTCATGCTCTTGTGCTACCTTCAATGTAGGTATCAAAAAGTCCAGGGGTAGCACAGCATTTTGGCCGAATACCATCTGAAAGGGGGTGGAGTACCGTTTTATAGGCAACCCGGTATGCCCAAACAGCATGGTGTAGCTGTTTGTCCCAATCAGAGCGTTTATTGTTCACTAGTTTAGTCAGCACATTGCATAAGATCTTATTAGTGCTCTCAGCCTGGCCATTAGCTTGTGGATGATAGGGGGCTGATTTCTTATGTATCACCAAGAATTCTTGGAGAAGGTTTTCTATGACTTCATTCAAGAAGTGTGTGCCTCTATCACTCACCAACTGTATTGGCAATCCGTACCTCGTGAATACATTTTCAAATAAGAACTTTGCTGTTGTTTGAGCATCATTTTTTGTAGTAGCTTTCGCTTCTACCCACTTGGTTAGATAGTCTGTGGCCACGATGATATATTCAGCATGTGAACCATTAGCTGGGGGATTAAGAGGACCAACAAAGTCTATTCCCCATTTAGAGAACGCACGTCCGCCCATCATAGGCTTCAGTGGCATCTCATCCTTGTGTATAGGGTACTGAGTTCTCTGACAAACATCACACCGTTTCACATAGGTATGTGCATCCATGTGAAGGGTTGGCCACCAAAAGCTTGCAAATAGTATTGCCTTGATTACCCGATCTGGTCCAAAGTGTCCCCCTGCTACACCTTGGTGAGCAGTATCCAAGATTTTGAGATATTCACTCTCATGGACACATAGTCTCAGGTAACCATCTTTACCACGCTTGTATAGATTGTCACCAATGAGTGAATAATCCTGGGCTTCTTGTTCTAAACTCCTTTGCCTAGCCAGAGTCATGTCTGGAGGGAATGTTCTCGTCCTTAAGAAGGATACTAGAGGTTCACTCCAATCTGGCACTATGGACACTTGATAAAGAGTGGCATGTTCCACAGGTGGTTTAGTGCAACAGATTGGGCATTCCTTGCACAACTTTTGGACGTCAGCCTCCATAGTAGGCCAGTGCACTCCGAGTCTCCTTAGTGTCTGTAAGGTTCGTTGCTTTGAGTGGTGTTGCTCTAACGCACCTACATGTGCTAATTGCAACCATTTAGCGTACTCATCCTCTTCCACACAACAAGCCAAGATCCCTTGATCTGTGTGCTTATACATACTTCCTGCCATGATGTGATACTTTTGGGCTTTTACTACCTCTCTATCCTGTGTGTTTATTATTGGGTGGTTAGGTCCGTATGTCAACACTGGTACCAATGGCTTAGCCCACTGCGGCACCACTTCCAAATTAAACAAGTAAGCATCAGGAAGGTCATCTGACACTCCTTGTGGGGCTTCTCCTGATGTGAGCCTAGAAAGGTGATCTGCTCTCAAATGAGTCTTCCCTTTCCTTACCACAACCTCAAAATCATATTCCATTAGCAAGAGAAACCATCTTACCAATCTTCCTGTATTGCATGGCTTGTTTACGAGGTATAGCAATGCCTGATGATCAGTAAAAAATTTAAACTTATTTGCAAGCAAATAGTGTCTAAATTTCTTAACTGCATATACCATGCCTAAGCCTTCTCTCTCAGTAGTGGTATAATTTCGTTCAGCTGCATTCAATTGTCTACTAGCATAGGCAATTGGAAGATCCATATTACCTTCACCAGTAGGTTGTGCAAGCACACATCCAATGGCATAATTGGATGCATCCACATGAACATGGAAAGGCTTATTCCAATCCGGTGTGGTTAAGATTGGTGCTGAACATAATCGCCGTTTAAGCTCATTGAAGGAATTCTCACATTCCTCAGTCCACTCAAAGTTTGTCAGAAGTCCGTACAGAGGCTTTGCAATGATGGCATACATGTGTATAAATCGTCGGTAATAACCACAATGCCCCATGAAAGCTTGTACTTCCTTGACATTCTTTGGCCTAGGTAATTCGGCTATAGCTCCTACTTTCTCTTCATCCGTAGATATGCCATTCTTTGACACTATGTGTCCTAGAATTTTGCCTTGCCTGACCATAAAAACACATTTTTCTGGGTTAGGCAGACTTGATATTCTCTACATTTGTCAAAGATTTGTCTGAGTTCAGGAATATGGGTTTGTCTAATGTTGGAATGAGCACAAAGATCATCAACATAAACTTCTAAGTTCTTTCTCAGGAACTCCTTAAATACATGACACATCAGCCTTTGGAAGGTTGCGGGAGCATTGGTCAGCCCAAATGGCATTACCCTAAAAGCGAATATATTACCCTAAAAGCGAATATACCCCACTCTGTGGCAAAAGCCGTTTTATGCTGATCTTCTAGTGCAATGGCCACTTGATTGTAGCCAGAGAACCCATCTAGGAAGTTGTACACTTCCTTGCCTGCCACCCTTTCTAAAAGATGCTCAGTGATAGGAACCGGGTAATTATCCCTGATCGTGGCTGCGTTAACCTTCTTCAAGTTAATGCATACTCGTAATTTGCCGTTCTTCTTGGGCACCACCACAATGGGGGATACCCATTCAGTGTGCTCAATTTCATAGATAAATCCAGCTTCAACCAAGCGGTCTATCTCTTCTTTGATCTTGGCAGCATAGTTGTCATTATATGTGTATGGCTTTTGTTTTGAGGGTCTGGCCTCTGTAGTCATGGGAATCGTATGTGAGCATATGTCCGGGTCCACACCTTTCAAATCCTTGTAACTCCAAGCAAATACATCTCTGTATTCTCTTAGCAAGGCTATCAGCTCATGCTCTTCTTCCTCAGTGAGGTCATGTCCTATGTAAGTGCACCTCTCTTCTCCTTCTTCTATGGCTACCACTATTTTCTTGGTGGTTTCTTTGTTATCATAGGCCTCTCCCGATTGCGCCTCTCGTTTAGGCATTCTAATCATGACTCTCCTGTCATCTATCTCATACTTCTTAAAATTTTCCGGAACCTCAAACAAAGATTCTTCCTCTTCTGGTGTGACTTCTCTCTTCTTTCTTTTCTTTCCTTCTTCCTTATGGGTTACATGTGTGGCTAGCCTTACATCCTTTGTAAGCTCTCCGTGCTTCTGGGGTTGAAATTCTACTTCATAGAAGTATTCTTCATCTGATGCAAAAGGTGGGTCCATAATGATTGACTCTAGATCGGAGTCACTCGCATCCTCAAATGCATCAGGGCTAGGTTCACACTCTTCTAAAACTGCCTCTCCCATGATCGGCTCTATGGAGAAGACTGAAATGTCATAGCCATCCTCATCACAGTGAGGTGTCCATTGTTCTTCATTGATGGCTACATCCATGGTTGCTAGAATTTCTGCCCAACCATGAGGTTCGAATTCTTCGTCTGGAAAAACTACAGGTGCATAGGCTGGGTCTTGCATTGATCTATGGGTTTCTTTTGCACCTATCTCCCTGGCTTTTTCTCTCTTCTCTTCTTCTACTGCTACCTTACACATCCATAAGTGAGTGTCTTCATGCATCCATGAGGATCCTGATCCTAGGGAATGCACCGATTCCGTATCATCTTTGGCTCTATGGATGGGGTTCCATTGGATAGGAGGGACATCTCTATGAGAGTAATCCTTGAGATTGACTTTGGTTGTAACACCTAAGTGCTACAAATACAAGGAATTGGTTCCCCAGTCCTGTACCACTTGCAACTGCCGCATAAATGGTCTTCCCAAAATCATCTCATAGGCTTGATTTTTGCTAAAGTCACAGATAGCAAATGTGTGCTCAAACTCTACACCACAAGTAGTGAGAGTTATCCCCTCGAGTAATCCTAAGGGTCTTTCTATGTGCCCGTCAGCCATCTGCAATTTCATTCTTGTTGGCCTGAGAGCTGGCTTACCCCATCGTTTCCATAAGGAAGTGGTAACAATTGCAACTCTTGCACCTGAGTCCAAGATGGCCTTGGTTGTGTATCCTTGATGAGTGATGGGGAGATATGTGTTTCCCTCTTCGCCCTCACTCATGTCTCCTATCTTGTCTAAGGGTATTTCTGGCACTGTTCTCTGGGATCCTACCTGGGAACAAGGTTTTGCTATCTCGGGCACTTGATTGGCTACATGTTTCCACACTTCTGGTCTAACCTTAAGCAGCTCTTCCAAAGTGAGATTGCACTGCACTTTGGTGTTCTTCACTACCTCTGTGTTCCTAGGTATGACTGAATCTTCGTTTCTTACCATGACTGTAGGTGCTCTCATACAGGTGGACTTTGCTTCCCATGGGCCTGTGAAATGGGGTAGTTCTTGTAAAGAATTAGACTCGAAGTCTAATCTTTCTTGAGATTGGGCACTCTCCTACTCTCCATAAAGGGAAGGAAGGTCTTGTGGGAATTGATCGTGTGTGTCATCCACAAGTTCAATGGGAGGAGGAACTTCACTCTCTTTAGCCCATTTCTCTTCTTGAATCTCTCGCAAGAATTTTGGTGTGTATTGATTCATAGAAGAAGAGGTGTCTGGCTCCGTAGAGTTAGGCACGTAGGCCTCAGGCACATAGGCTTTCTGGGTAGGAAGACCTTCTCTTTCACTAGCCTTGTCATGGTGTTGAGGGGCGGGCTCCTTTTGTGATTGTGCAATTAGATTCTCTATTCTTTCTAGGGAGGGGGGTTTGTCTGGTTCAGTGGAATTGGGCACATAAGCTTTCGGTGGGGGATGGGTCATGTTTTTGCTTGCTTTATCTCTTTCTTGATTTTTTTCTTCCTTGGCAGATCTTGCAATTATGGCCTCTAACTTCTCTAGAAGTCCATCCAAGTGTAATTGCATCTTGGCTGAGCCCGAGTAATTGAAAAGGCGACTGGCTTCAAACATAGTCTGAGCCAATGCGACCATTTTCGCGCAAAGCTTGGTTCTTTCTATCTCTAGGTCAGCTCTAGGGTAGCACTTGTCATGATCCGTTACATTTGGCCCTTCTTGGATTCTGGCCTGATATGCTTTAAGCATCATGTCTATGTCTTCAGGAGTGGGATCAGCTAATACTGATCCTGCTCGGGGTGGTGGGTGGGTTACGTGGGGTGTATTAGAGGGTGGAGAGATGGAGGGTGATGGGGATGGTAGCGGTGGGAATGTGTGAGAGTGCGGTTGAGATGTGATCTCTATGATTTTGGCCTTGGTTTCTCGTAGACTTTCCTCAAGTTCACTCATCTTCTTTGCCCATTGCCTTTTCATACGTTCACGGCTATCTCTCCAAGCTCTTGTTCTCTTCTTATTTTGGCCCTCAGTATCGCTAGCGTCTGGGCTCTTTTCCTGGCTTACCCCTTGGTTTTGCTGCAATGCTTGAGCTCTAGTGATTACCTGCACTGGTGCAGTGGAAGTGACACTTCGTGTGGAATTGACCACTAACCCAATAACATTAATCGGAGTGATTTTTGGCATATTGCTGGGATTCTTGGGACAATCTCGTAAGAGATGTTCCTTTCCGCACTCCTGGCAAAAGCCTTGGATCGTCACTGATTGGGGTTGTGTAGGTGCAGGCATGGGGCAATCACGTATGAGGTGATCACCCTGGCATCTGAAGCAAGGTCCTCTAGGAAAAGGGGGTCGTATCTGCCTAGGTTGAGGTCTAGAGTTGGGGTTTGTGTACATGACATTAGCATATTCAGGCTCCCAAATAGGTTCACTCGGTTCCTTACTGTAGTAAGACTCACCATGTTCAGGAGACTGCATGTAGTAAGCCTGGGGACTATCAACATGTGTAGAATCAAAGCTATGGTCACTGGGATCACTTTCTGAGATTAATGGTGTTACTGGGACTATCGCTCTATTCAGGTTTTCTTCTGCAGCAGCATACTTGACCGGAATCACATTAGTAGGAGCAGGTGGTTGCTGTGCTAGCACTGGTTGGGGTCTCAGTTGCCCTTGATAAGGTGGCTGATAAGTTTGCTGTGGTCTATTGTATTGTTGTGCTGGGTACTGATTCTGGTATCTACCCTGTTGTGGATATGGCTGAGGGTAATTTTGCCTAACAGTTTGTTTGTTATATGGGCAGTATTGTGCAGTGTGGTTGGTGTACCTGCGCTCTATGGTGCAGTACTGGCTACTAGGATTCGCCTGGGGTTGGGCCATAATGGGACATGCATTTGCCATATGGTCACCGCCACAAGTGTAATACCGCTTAACTGGGGCAAATCTCGGAATTTGTTTGCTAGAGACACCTAGTTTTTGAGCTACCTTCTCTGCAAGTTCCTCAATGGATGTGGATTGACCAGATGTGAGGCTACTAGAGCTATCAGAATCCTTATAGATTTTTGATAGTTCTAATTCCTCACCTAGATTGTCCTCAATGTCTATGCACATATGCGCACACTCTTCTATCGTTCTGGGGTCCTTCAGATACACATATGACCTGAGCTTGGTGCTCAACAATCCATCTAAGAACAAGGCCACTTGTTTGGCTGGTGTGGGTAACTCCGGCATCGGGCATCTCTCCAGGTACTGCCTAAATCTTCTTCCAGCTAGTCTGATCGTCTCTTGAGGTGTTTGTTTGAAGCTATGAATTAGTGAGGAAGTGTTGTGCCTGATTCCACTCTTAGAAAACTCAATGATAAATGCCTCTAAGAGCTGGTCTATGTTTCTGAAATGCCTCTCGTTCAGTGGTTGAAACCACGTAAGGGCAGTGTTCCTAAGGGTTAGACCAAAAGCATTATATTGTGTGAATAGGTCCTCTACCTCTTCAGCTTTCAAGACTTGCCTAAACTCTGCCACATGGTCATAAGGGTCACCCGTGCCATCGAAGTAATTCTTCATGGACTTCACTAGTTGAGTTGGTCTCAAGGTCCTCGTGTGCTCTCTTGGTCTTGGCAAAGGGAAATCATCGGCATTTCTTCGGTTTCCTGGGGCTCTATGTCCCTCAAGTTCCCCTCTATTCGTGTCCATTCTCGTTCTTTCTCTTCCCCAAGAGTTGGCAAAGCTTACCTCAGGTCTCTCTCGACTCCTTTCTCTTTGAGTCCCCTGAGCTTGAGATGTTCCAGCTCCTTGGCGACCAAAGGACACATTCGATCTTGGTTGGGGGAAGATAAATTCTCCTTTCCAAGTGTAAGCATGCCTATCATTTTCTGTAACCCCAAAGATCCTCTCTGAAGAGTGATCTAAGTAGGTCACTCTTCTTGGAATATCAGGATCTTTGAACTCATATATCATGATTGTTCCTACCTCACTCGGTTGACTAGGTCTATATCTCCAAAAGGCTTCATCCGTCTCTCGGTTCAAGAGGAGATCTATGCTCTTATTATCTTGGGGAATCCACTCTGGTGTGATAATCCTCGTGAGAACAGATTTGCCTCGGGGGGTTCTAGGTTCTTCGCCCATGTTTCCTTGCTCTAGGTCACCTAAGTCCGTTTCCGGGACCACATTCCCAAATTCATATGTCCTATCGGGATGACTGGTGACTACATATATTGTCCCTTCCTTGTCCAAGTATGCTCCATTTTCAAACTTGACAGCTCGGCGTTCTAGTCCAATGGATTGGTCAGGGTTTTTAATCTGGACCACCGCTCTTCCTAGGCCGTCCTCATAGATGCTAGCACCTAATCGGTTGGTCCTAAGGTACTCGAGTTGCATCTTGTAAGGGCCTTCCACCCTATGTAAATATGGCACCCCAGAACTTCCTATAGGTCTCTCCATACCGTGGGACATCTCAGACTCGCTAGTCTCAGAACTAGGGTAATACGAATGATGGCTCAACTGCTGGGCCCAAGACCTCGCAGTATGATTGACACTAGCCTCTGAAGATCTAAGACTTTGTCTGTCTCTCCCTACATGTCTACCTGACCTAAGGTTCATATGCCCTTTGTACGGTTCTGATTCTTTGGTACCAGTCACTTGTTCCTTTTAAGTTCCCTTGGATGTGTTTTCTTGTTTTTAGTTAAGCGTCATCAGGAGCACTTTCGTGGGTCGTACTTGATGTTCTGCGTCCGCTTAGTTTAAGTTCTTTTCCTTTAAGTTATCCCTTGACTACAATTTTGCCTACCCTTGCACTTGAGAAATTAAGGGCTCTTCAAACTTGAGTGTTCCTATCGTACCCCTAGTCAATCAGAACAACTACTCGCACTTAGCCTATGCTAAGAATAGACTGAGGGGGTTAAGTGATGTTCCAACCTCAAGTCGCTCCTCCTGGCGATGCTGGTCTACCCAGGAAGCACGTTCCCGAGCTTGTTCTCCTTGGCACTTACTTTGCTTTCTCCAAGAGCTCTCGATGATCCTGTAAGAATCCCAAGTTTAGGTTCAAGTTGATCCTTCAATTGACAGACAATTTATTTCAGACACTTTTTTAATGATCCTTGTTCCCCCTTTTGTATTGCTAAAAATTTCCTCTAGAGCTCCCTTGGTGTTCCTACCCCTCAGTGTGTCAACTTCCAAATATCCTATCTGAAAATCAACACATTATTCTTATAAAAAACAGTTGAGGGCGTGTAGTATATGCCACGAGCTTTCCGACAAGCCCTAGAGCTCAAAAAATAGATTTCGTATGAAAAAGTTATGACTATTCAGGGTTTAGGGGGTTAACCAGAAAAACAGAACCTTTCAGGAGTTTTAATGCATTTTTCTAAGGCCTTTGCAAGTGTGTGAGTATTTGAGAATGCAAATATGCCCAAAATTTAGCTTAAATTTCCAAAAAATTTACTCCTTAATTTTTGCCGAAAATGTCTGTCTATCGCGATAGACGGTGTCTGTCGCGATAGACACAAACTATCGTGGGGGGCTGTCTGTCGCGATAGACGGTGTCTGTCGCGATAGAGTGGTCTGTCGCGATAGACGGTGTCTGTCGCGATAGAGTGGTCTGTCGCGATAGACGGTGTCTGTCGCGATAGACGGTGTCTGTCGCGATAGAGTGGTCTGTCGCGATAGACGGTGTCTGTCGCGATAGACGGTGTCTGTCGCGATAGACAATGTTTGTCGTCTGTCGTCATTTGGTCTGTCGCGATAGACGGTGTTTGTCGCGATAGACTGGATCTGTCGTGGAATTTTGGTCTGTCGCGATAGATAGGTGTCTGTCGCGATAGACGGGGTCTCTCGTGGGTCTCTGTCTGTCGCGATAGACGGTGTTTGTCGTCTGTCGTGATTTGGTCTGTCGCGATAGACAGTGTCTGTCGTGATAGACTGAAAAAATGCAAATTTTTGAGAAACTTCTAGTGATTTGGAGTGCTCTAATGGTGTAGGTTACCGTGCCAAACACGCATTCACAAAATATTAAGTTTTTCTGTCTGTCGCGACAGACAGAGGTCGTCGTCCCAGGACCTGTGCAGAGTATGTCGTACCTGCGCACACTGCTGGAGAAGGTGGTACAGCTAGTTCCTGCAACAAAAGCTCAAAAACACACCAAAAACAGATAGCATGCAAGCTCTCTCTCGCTCTCTCTCACAATGAAATGAGGGAAATGAGGTGGGGAGTGTAATATGACCAAAAAACTGAAATTTTTTGTGGAGATGGAGATGGAGGTGGGAGATGGTGGGGATGATGATGGTGATGCGAAAATAAGGAAAAAATGAAGAAAAATAAAGAGAAGGAAGGATATTACCTATAACTCCAATGTCTCAACTCGACGTCTTACCATTCACACGCTCGTCCTTGAAGCTCTCTCCCCGGCAACAGCGCCAAATTTGGTGTCACTCTAGCACAATGGTGAGTACCAACGTGAGAAGATTCACCTCATAATTGTCAATCCGTGGAGACGTGAGGACTAGTATGAAGACTATGAGCAAGTGAAGGCACAAGTGTGTGAGTGAGAAGCACACAATTGCACACACATACACACACACGCGCACACAAGGCAAGAACAAGGAGAGGAACAATGGAGTTCTTTGCATTAGTCAAAAAGTCTCTTACATAAGCTCAATTCACAAACAATCTAACCTCAAAAATGAGCTCTCTAGCTCTTTTTATAGTTTTCTAACTAGCTCTGGTCTTGTCCAGACCTAGTGTCCGGCCTAGTTAAAAATTAGGTTCTAGAGCCTATTTGAGGGCTCAAACAGAGTCTAAAAATTATGAAAATTGATATGTAGCTAGTTCTAATACTCCTCAAGCTCGAGGACTCCTCGGCTTGCACAAAATGGAGTCTATTCTACCAAAAATGGAATTTACAATGTTTGTGTAGTGATTAAAATCACTTGAGTTGTAAATGGTCCATGGAAAAAATGATTGGGCCTTGTTGCCGTATTGTGCATGACTCCTCCGTTGCGCTAGTATGCTCTTCATCTGACTTGTATGCCAACAATATGCTATCAGCTAGGAGTATACGTAAGTGAACCGATACCTAACTCAAGGCATGCATTATTCTTGGATTTAGACTAACCGAGTGTGAGAATAGTCTACACTATGAGAGAGGAGCAAGAGACATTCAAACAGTGTGTGATAGATAGAAGTAAGTGAGAGACTAAGTTTGCAAGAGGAGCAATCTAGTGTGTGTAGAGAAGGTGTGCAGAGGACCAATAAGCAAGGAAACTAAGGTGGCAGAAGGACCATTGAAGAGGTGTGCGTGTAGACAGAAAGTGTTCCTCTTCCCTTACCCTATTGGAAGCTTTAGTGCAAGGTGTGCACAAGGGCAAGCTCCTAGAGAAGGTGGAGGTCTAGTGCAGAGAAGGTCCGTGGCATAAAAAACTTTGGGTATCTTGTAACCTTGCATGTGTGGGTATTGACTGGGGTTAAACACTCCATAGAGAGATCACTTGGTCTTGTTTGGACATCATTCTTGTGTTTTCTCCTATTGGTAATCAATATACAGAAGATTTTGGTGTCTGTGTTCCGATTCTTCTCTTCTTCCTTCTCCTACAAACACTCAAGTCCATTTTTGCAAAATCCCCCAATAGTACCTTATTTACTTCTTCATAACATTGTTGATGAATTTCATCATAAACAAAATTTTTACAACAATGCAATCTTCTACAAGGGAGAAATTATCTCTGATATAAGAGGGATGAAGCATGACATAAAGTTTACCTTTTGTAGAATGTGAGGACTTACTTTGCCGTTCCTAGAGGTGGTAATGCTAGAAGAGCTTTTACCGTTTATGGATCTGCTTGGATTCCTCTCTCTGAAATAAGGTGTTCAAGAAGAACCACTTAGTTTTAAGCAATGGGACACTTCTCTAGATTTAGTCCTCCTATCTCATGCAATCTTTTTAATCTATCCTCAATCCTTTGATAGTGAATTATTATGCTATTATATATACAAAAATCATCCATATATACTCTTATTGATGATTAAAAGAAAGGTTGGAATATATAATTAATGAATCACTAAAATGTTGCAAGTGCATTAGTGAGACCGAATGGAATCACTCTATATGCAAAGCATCCCCATGGTGTAATGAAATTGGTCTTTCTTTAATCTTCTTCAGCTATATAAATTTCAAAATATCTTCAATATCCATCACATATAGTGTATCATTCATGGCCAGCTACTTCATTCAATATTTCATCTTTGAGGGGTAGTGCAAATTTATCTCTTTTGGTTGTAGCATTCAATGGCATGTAATCCACACACACCCTCCATTTACCATTCTTTTTTAGGAGAAAAAATGACTAGAAAAACCCATTTTCAATTGGAAACAAGATAATCAAAACCTTATTGTTAATCAATAAAGCTTATTGTTGTAGAGTTCTGATCCTCCTAAGCTTTTGCACCACTCGCTTGGTAGAGGATTTACTTTAATCAATAAAGCTTATTGTTGTAGAGTTCTGATCCTCCTAAGCTTTTGCACCACTCGCTTGGTATCTTCTTAGATTTCAATATGTTAGATGGCAGTTATTCCTGGATCTCAGTGTAGTCTTTGATGAATAATCTACAATATCTGTTTAGCATGTTGATATATTCGTTCTCTTCCTCCATTGTAAAATCATCTGCTAACATCCTTTTGAAATGTGCTACTTCTATGGTCTCCTCACTTTGTGGTTATTCATGATCATCCCTTTGGTTCCATCTTCCTTTCCTTGAAAGATTAAATTCATGACTTCTAGTGTCGATGAACCACTTTCACTTTTCGATTCCTTAGTTCTAGAATCACTATCATAACATGAACTTTCTTCATCTATGGTTTTTTCATACTTGTGATCATCCGTCTTCTAGTCCTTCACATCATAGGTTACTGATTTTGTTTCATCATTTGGTTTGAGAACAAGAAGACCAAAACCCCATTTTTATCTTCTTTTAGTGCAATTAACCATGGATGTCCTTATATGATGGGGTAGCCCTCCCCCTTGATTTCAATCACATACATGTCCAAGGCAGCCTCTATATCACATACTCTAACTCTTAAATTTTCAATGACACCTATCACAACATTGGACTTTCTTCAAGAACTTGGGAATTCTTAAGAGATTGTTATATTCAACATATGATTCTAAGGGCAAGGGTGCATTAGCGCTATTTGAGACTAAAAGCTCATATAGGATAACCAAGACCAACTGAGTAAAATCCATCATTGGGAATAAAACTAGAAGCCTTGTCACGAAGGACTAAATACAATTAGTCATTACAAGAACTCATATATGTGTGTGTATAAAGAACTTTGCCTTGAATATTGTAACTCAAGCCGACAATGGCTTAATCTTCGAGTCATGCTAGGAAATTTGTTGGAAGGGAAGTCCATCCATCAAGGAAGAATTTAGGAGAAATATTTGGTACATATCTATGCCTTCTTTGTGAATAATTTTCTTTCATTCAAGAAAGGGTCTTTTTGCATGGTTGTGTGTCCTATTCATTGAGTGAGAAAAGAGCTAATGCAAGCGCTATTGAAAAGGTTATGACTTACGGGTGCATACATTCTGCCAAAGATAATGACCTTGACCTGAAAATCCATGCAATCAATTTATCTATCTCTTCACGTTTCCCTTTTAAGGGTAAGAGAGATTAGAGATCTTTTGGAAGCAACAATTCATAAATTTTGGGCTGACAATGAAGTCAAGTAGGAAAATGTCTTTCGTTTCGATCATTGGATTCATTAGATATTAAGGATTCTTGTCGTGCTTTCTTCTTCATCCATGTTTTTAGCAATTTCAAAGTCAATGAATACATGAAATGTTTCTAATCCAAAGCTACTTTATAGTAATTCTTCGAGATTGAACCTTTCATACAAGAAATCCCAACAAATTAAAATTACTCTATGAGAACAACGGAACAAAGCATCCTTAATAGATCCAAAAGGTCAAGAATCTCGTAATAGAGTCCAAGCCAAAGTGAAGTAACAAGAAGCTAAGAAAATGAAAACAATGAGAAACGGGAATAACTTTCAACTATTGCTATTTGTTGGCCCCTTAAAGATTTGATTGCATGCATCATGTTTGTATATATATATATATATATATATATATATATATATATATATATATATATATATATATATATATATATATAGAGAGAGAGAGAGAGAGAGAGAGAGAGAGAGAGAGAGAGAGAGAGAGAGAGAATGGACCTTTACATTTCCTCATTATTCCACTCATAAACAAAGAATGGAATTGAGAATCAAGGACATAAGGCTCCTACGAAATCATTCACACAAAAAAGCATAGATGGCTCTACCAAGGCAGGGCTAGTTGACACTGCCTTATCACATAAGTATAGTGTCACTCTTAGGGTGGGGGTGATCCATGTCGCCCTCTTAGTACACTTAAACACAATCAATACAAAGGTAATCTTAAGGTAGGGGTGATCTGCACCACCCTCTTAGCACCAATACACTTAAATGCAAACAATACAACGGTTCTCTTAAGGGAGGGGTGTTTCACGCGTCGCCCTCTTAGCACCAACACATAAAACACCAAACTTGCATAAGAAAGAGATTTTCACTAACAAGAGGAGCCACATGTTTCCCGATTCCTCAATCGGTTTGGGGATGAGGGAAAAGAGAGAACGAAGATGGAAGGAGTAGGCATTGAGAGAGTAAGAGAGGATGTAGTGAATAGAATAAGAAAAGGTTTGAGGTTATTAGAGATAAGAAGAATTGGAGAATCAAACTTAATTAAATGTAATCTTATAAAGATATTGGGACTTATAGCACTCATAATTAGCCCTCCCCTAAGGCTAGAGGCATTCATGTCCCTATCTTTTGGATAGTTTGTTGATGTCCAAGGGTGGGTTGTATTCATGTACCACCATTGATATTTTTTTTCTTTGATTGCTCTAGTTGGTCATCAATGTCCTCTATCCTTTTCTAGTACTTCGTCAGCCTCCATCAATTGACCTTTGTCTTGTGCACTTTCCTTGATGGATCCATAAGTTAGTAGCTTCAATTCTTGAACTTAGTTTTGATAAAAAAAAGGTCCTTCTTGCAATGGTTGTAACTTTCTTTCATGATATCAATGCCTCCAGAATTTGTAATATTTTCCTTACCTTTTTCAATCATTCCAATAAATTTTCACTTTTACAACACCAATTACTTTGCAATTGCTTTATTACTAGCATTGGATCTCTTTTGATAATGAGTTTCTTAATACCATGTTTGACACATTTTTTTCATGCCTCATACAATGGTGTGGATTCTGCTTCATTATCTGAATAATCATTAGAAAGATTCATACCTTTCTTGAAGACCATGTCATTATTTCTATCATAGATTATGAATCTTGTTGTTGCTTTGTCAACCTACTTCTTGTAAGCACCTTCAAAGAATAGGGTATGTGCACCTTGAATTTCTTCTTCATATTGGGTTTCCTAATGCTTGGTTTTATTGCTTATTCCTTTCCCCATCTTCTATAGGTCAATATATCTATGGGACGTGCTCTAGTGCTTTCCTTTACTATAAAAATGTACTCATATTATTGCAATTCAAGAACCCATTTTTCTATTCTAGATGAGATACTCATATGTTGCACCACATATGGAAATAAGTGATCTATAGTGAGAACAATAAATGCCCTAGCAAGAAGATAAGACCTGAACTTTTGTACACTAAACATGAGAGCATACATGGGCTGCTCAACACTTGTATACCTCTTTTCCGTATCCTTCATGAATTTGCTTGCAAAGTACACTGGCCACATGTGGGATGTGTTTGCATCTTTCTGTAGTAAGACCACTCCTACTGCTTCTTGTCTTGCACTTGGAGATACATAAAAGACATCTTCCATTATGGGCATCATTAAAGTAGTTAGGGCGCTAATTACCTTTTTAACTTCTTCAAAACATTGTTGATGAATGTCATCTAAGACAAAAGTTTACACAATGCAAGCTTCTACAAGTAAGATATTAATCTTTAATAGAAGATGAATGAAGCATGACATAGTGTACCTTTTCTACAAATATGAGGACTTGATTTGTTGTTGTTGGAGGTGCTAATGACAATAGATGGATCTACTTGGAATCCTCTCTTTAAAATAAGGTGTTCGCGAAGCACCACTTAGTTTTTAGAAATGTGACACTTCTCTAGATTTAGTGTTCTTCCTGGCTCATGTAATCTTTTTAATCCTTCCTCAATCTTTTGATAATGAACTATTATGCTACTATATATATATACAAAAATCATCCATATATACTCTTATTGATGATCCTAAGAAAGGTTGGAATTCATAATTCATGAGTCCGTGAAATGTTACATGTGCATTAGTGAGACCAAAGGGCATCACTCTATATGCAAACTATCCCCATTGTGTGATGAAAGTGGTCATCCTTTGATTTTCTTGAGCTATATATATTTGAAAATATCTTGAATATCCATCACATATAGTGTATCATTCATGGCCACCTACTTCATTCAATACCTCATCTTGCAAGGGTAGTGGAAAGTGAACTCTTTTGCTTGTAGCATTCAATGACATGTAATCCACACACACCCTCCATTTACCATTCTTTTTTAAGAGTTAGAACAACTAGAGAAACCTATTTTGAATTGAAAATAAGATAAATAAAACCATCCTTGAGAAGATGATTTACTTTTGTCAATAAAGCTTCTTGTTGTACAATTTTGATCCCCCTAATCTTTTGCACCACTCGCTTGGTATGTTCTTAGATATCAATATGGTGTTGGATGGCAGTTACTCCTTGGATCTCAGTGTAGTATTTGATGAATAAGCTTGGATATCTCTTTAGCACATTGATACATTCATTCTCTTCCTCCATTGTAAGATAATCTTCTAACATCCTTTTAAAATGTGCCCCTTGTGTGGTCTCCTTACTTTTTGATTGTTCATGATCATCCTTTTGGATGCATCTTCCTTTCCTTGAAAGATTACTCCCATGACTTCTAGTTTTGATGAACCATATTCACTTCTCGATTCCTCAATGCTAGAATAACTATCATAACATGAACTTTCTTCATCTATGGCTTTTCCGTACCTATGATCATCCTTCTTTTGGTCCTTCAAATCATAAGTAAGTGATTTTGTTTCGTCATCTGTTTTGAGAAAAAGAAGACTAAAACCCCATTTTTTATCTACTTTCTCTACAATTAACCATGGATTTCCTAATATGATGGGGTAGCCCTCCCCCTTTGTTTCAATCACATACATATCCAAGGAAACCTCTATATCACATATTCTAACTCTTAAATTTTCGATGACACAGACACATTGAACAACAATATTATCTCCCATTTTAGCTTTGTATGTAGACGGTCTTGTCACATCTCAGCCTAACATGTGCATTGTTTTCTTTGTCATTACACACACTTTTGCTCCACCATCCATGTAGACATTTGAGATCCTTTTTCCTTTTACATATGCATCTACTATGGGTAAAACATCATCACATGCATTTTCCCTTATAAGATTAATGTCCTTATTTTTAGTCCCCCTAATGCTTACTAGCTTGGACCACTCCCTTCTAGTTTTTGAAGACAATTGCAATAGTTGTGGCTCGGTGATATGTGGCTTCTCTGTGGAGATGTCCTCAATAGAATCATAATGTTTGATACCCTTACCTAGAGTCCTTCCATCATAATCTCCATTCTTGGCCTCCTCGTTCTTTTTTTTTTCCCTCTCTGCAACTTTTCCTTTGTTTGGCTATGTACCCGAGCTGTACTCTTCATCTTGAGATTTTTCTATCTTGCACCGTTGTTTGATTCATTGGCATAGTATCCATGCTCTCTTGCCCCTCGTTTAGCTCAAAAACATTCACTTGCCTTTGCTCACTTTGAACCAATGGGTGGGTGGAAGATTTGCTTGAGGTTGTTGTTGTTGTACAGGTGCACCTTGTCCTTATACATGTTGTGGGGTTCTCTTGAGAGGGTACATATTCCTAGGGTTCCTTTGAGGGTGAGGGAAGTTATACATATCATGAACACATTCATTACAATAATAGCATATAAATTTTTGTGATTGATGAAATTTCCCTCTATTTTTCTCCCTTAGTGGCCTATTTTGTTGACTCCTCACAAAATTGAGCGCCAATTGCTCTAGCTGCCATGTGAGATTCTGTAAGATATCTTGTTGTGAAACTTCTTCATTCTTTACCTATGCAGCTGGTATAAGGAGAATATCATCTACATGTTATACTTTTTTAGTCTTTGAAGATTGAAAGTTTATCTTCCTACACTTTATTCTAGCTATTTCTCGTGCTCCTTGAAAGGTCCGTGTAAATTGTGACTCCACCCTTATTTTTGGAGAAGGGATGAGACTTGAGAAAAATCTATCCCTTTTCAAGAAGTGTGGAGCTACTTTGTTTGCCCCTAGGGTACTTTCCCAATTAATCTCCATACACTAAAACTTGGACTCGTAGTTTAGAAAATCTTCAAGAGATACTTGCCTTAGTGAAAGCAATTGTTGCCACAGTCCTTCTGGGGTGTCCTTTTTACCATATTTTTCCAAAAATAATTCAAGTACCACTACTCTACTTCATGTTGCCTCATGATAGGTTGTTACACCATATTATGGCCTCCTCTTTTAGAACCAATGGGAAAGACCTTGGCTTGATAGTTTTTTTATCCCTTCCTAAAATGAGGTACGCCATTTATAAGTTTTCCAAAAACTCTACAACATCCTCATTGGGACTTCCATAGGAGTGTGGAAAGATTGATGCCATGATTGAACTTGAAGGTGGCTTCTTTATAGAAGAATCAAGATCCAATCATCGAAGCTAAGAGTGTACTCTAGAATTGGGAAGATGAACACTTCTTGAGATGTAGGATTTCTTTCTGACACTCATCTCCAAAATGGTAAGCTATGCATTGTTGGAAGAAGATTTTTCTACTATATATAATATAGATGGAAAGAAGGGTTCTTGGCTAATAAGGTCCGTGGAGGCACCAAGTTATGAGAGGGGCATTAAGGAAATGGCTTCTTACACTTCCTCACTACTCAACTCATAAACAGAGAACGGAATTGAGGATCAGCGACACCAAGCACCTACAAAATCATTCACATAAAAAATCAGAGATGGCACTTCCAAGGTGGGGGGGTCAACGTTGCCTTGTCCCACAAATACAATAGCACTCTTAGAGTGGGGGTGATCCACACTGCCCTCTTAGTAAACTTAAACAAAATCTACACAAAGATACTCTTAAGGCAAGGGTGATCCATGTTGCCCTCTTAGCACCAATACACTTAAATGCAAATAACACAAATGTACTCTTAAGGCAAGGCCGATCCACACCAGCCTCTTAGCACCAACACATAAAAACACTGAACACACAAGAAAGCAATTCTCACTGACAAGAGGAGCACCCCTAGCATGTACCTGCATACAATTCTTCTTAATTTTGGAGGAACGTAGGGGTTCCTTTTATAGGATTTTTGGGGAGATATTTGGAGATGATATTTTGAAATGAATCTTCTATATATTTTACATTTGTAGTGAAATACGAGCTGTTTACAAAGATCGAGCAGATTCTAGATTCAATAAGGTGTGATATTTGGATTGTTTCTACATATCTCTTGAATAATTTGGAGCAGTATTACAAAAATATGATAATTTGTCCATAGAATGCATGCAATGGGTCCTCTCCAGAGAAGTTTGACTTTGGGACATGAAACTTTTGAGTTTGGGGGCCAAAATATAAGAAATATCCATAAACAAAAAGTCTTCTTTGTTGAAAATTCAAAAAGGTGTGGGTGGATTATGGGGCCTTTGAAAGTTCATTCTTAAGAGAGTGGAAGAAGGTTTAAATACTTCAATTATTCTAGATTTTCCATCTCTCTTTTATATTTCCCTTTCATATTGACCATTTCTCTTTTACTACAAGGAGAGCTAGTCATCTCTTCATCGGTGGTTCCCACTTGACTTGTATCTTTTCATATTTATTTTATGGATATCCATATCATAGGGAAATAAAGTAAGTACCATATTACATGTATATAATAAGATTATTGTTAGAGGAGGTATCAAAAATATAACCCTCAATCTCTATCTCTCTCTCTATATCTATATATATATATATATATATATATATATATATATATATATATATATATATATATATATATATATATATATATATATATATATATATATATATATATATATATATATATATATACATACATATATATCACATGTATATTATGAGAGATCAGGCATAAGAGCACATATAATTTCAAACATGTTCACTTAGTCAATATGATAGCTCATGAAGTGTTATTTGCTTTCAGTTGAACAACTTAGCCTCGATGTGGAGATAAAAATCTATGTGCGATTGTTCATATGAGAGTTCTACCAAATCCATCAAAGCTAACTATGTGAAGAATAGGTAAAATGGATATTTACATCGGAATTCCAAAAGTGATCTATGAACTATGTAGATCAAATTTTTATTTTACAAGATTAACTATGAATCTTAACAACTCATAAATAATTGTATATGACTAGTTGCAACATCATGGTCATCGGATTACTAATCCAAAGGTTCCCATGAAATGTACAATCACTTTTAATTGGGGATAAATTTTATGTTCCCCATGACTCACTCAAAATCCCACAAGATTCCACTTGAATATCCTTCTAATGAGCCTACTGAGCAAATTTCCATTTTCTAGTAATGTGGCACTTTTGTACTAACTCCAATCAATTTCCCCACATGTAGCACGTGCATGTTTCTCCTCTACTTGCCACCTAGGATTCTTTCAACTTTAGCATAATAATCTACCTATTATGAATCATCTATAGTATGCACCAAGCTCAATAGAATCTTTGCACTTCTATTCAGATCTATAGCTATTGAAAAACAAAATTTCCTCTATTAGTATTTTTTGGTAGGGGTAGACAACCAAGAACATATATATGTGGCAAGAGCTTTGTTCTTGACTAATATTTTGTTGGTTGCATATACTATTGAATTATATTCCCCAATAGAGACTAAGGATTTCTTTTGGACCCTTCCCCCAATAGGTGTGCAAGGTGCTTCTTTCCTTAAGATTCATGAGCTATGACCTTCCAAGGTTCCAAACATAGTTGTCTATGAGGATCGAGTGAAGCAAAAGTTCTAGTTTTGGTCTTTGATATCCAAGATAACTATTTATATCAATGTCAACCTATCTTTGTGAATGGTGTGCTTAGAGTTGATATCCTCAATCCTAGCTTCCGTAATGTCCAAGCAAGATCAAAACAAGATAATGGATGTTGAAGAATCACTCAAGTAGAAAACAATGTTGTTAATCCACACAATCTAGGTGCTCAAAGACGGAACATGAAGAGGCAAGGTACTACAAAGCCAGAAATGGGAATCAAAAGACTTGATTTGGTCAAGAGGTTAAGTCTTATGCAAATATCCAATTACATGGAAGAATTATATGAGGCCCATGGGGATCCCCATGAGCATGTCACAAAGTTTACATAGATTCTCTATATAGAGTAGGTAGATGACTTTGTGATTTAATATGAAGCCTTTGGGTTAACTCTCAAAGGATCTCTTCTTGCATGGTTCCAACTCCTTCACGTTGAAAACTCTACAAATCTATTTAGAATAGATGAAGAATTTATGAAAGAATTCTTCTAACTAGGAAGATAGACATGACATTTCATCTCGGATCAACACCTTCTAGCAATAGAGATTAGAGACAATGTGATTAATTGCATTGTTTCAAACAATACATATCAAGATTTCTAGATTCTGAATTACCTTTTGAGGAGAAGATGGCATCTCTATTTATTGATGTCCTTACGAATACTAATGAGATGACCATCTAGTGTGGATGAATGCATAAAGGAATTTATAGATTTGGAAGAAAACCTAGAGCAAGCAAAAGAGTCTCTAAAGAAAAATGGTTTCGGTAGTGTTTATTCAGATTCTTCTTTGGATGATTTGGAAGAGAAATTGGGTAACTTGAATCCACCTACAATGTCTGATCAACACAATGAGAGTTCTAATCAAAGTAGATGCTATTAGTAGTATGGTGGTGATCATTCTACTTGCTTTTTTACAAGACAAGAGTTGGAAAAGATTCATCTAATCATGCCCTCTCATGAAGTTTTGGTGCGTATTTAACCTAGTGCTCAAGATAATGATCTCTGAACTCCAATAAAGTCAAAACACATGCTAGCTTTGCCTGAGAATGATGTAGATTTTAGTCCATCATCCTAGATTTTGATGAGTCATGGAAATTCCATTCATGGAAGGAAGATCGCACTCAAAACTGGAAGAAATGGCACGTATTCAAACATTGCTTCATGAAAATAGATTGATTTGGAAGCATTGATGGTAGCATGAAGGTTCGTGGAACATCTTTGTTGACATCTGGGTACAATGTATGGAAAAGATAATAATAGCATAGGAAGTAGAGTTTCGAGAGTGGTGCATTGAAACATGCATGTAAAACTACGTTCCCCTAAATCGGCTATTTGAATTCCTAAGAGAAGAATTGGTATTGCTCCCATTTTTTATCGAATTCTAATCTAGACTCCTAGATAAATGGGGCACCAGCCAGGGTATCACGAAATCCTTGAAACCGATGGGCGTTGGCATGTACACGTTCAATCCTCCCTGCACATTAATCTTCTATTGGCATTGGTCCCTAAAAGTCAGCCACTTCATGTTGTGGGAGGAGAGGGTACTCCTCAATGGTTATGGATCGATAATCCAAAAGTTTGCGGCTTGGCCCTACTATTGAAGTGCTGAATGATTGGATTTTTGAGTGCTTTTACTAAGATATGCTAACACAGGGGAAAAATATTAATATTGAAATAGACATTCATCCTCGTATGGTGAGACCTTGGTCCCTTTCTAGTACTAACATGATTCCTAGTGTATCTAATCTTGTGTATCCAAACACTATCAATGTTGTGCTTAATGCATGTCACTAGACCACCTACATGCATACATGGGATTGGGTATCATCTCAACATGCTTTTGGTGATCTATGTGTTTTTTAGAATTTTTATGTTGTGTGGATTTCTTACAAGAATTTGTATGGGTATATGGATCCCTTATGGGATTACATGGTGGTTTTGAGGATTTATACAAGTCATTAAGGGGGGATGGAGAGATCACCAAGGATAATTGGTCATGGGGTCATTTATGCACCCTTTTCCAAATTTTTATAGAAGAGTGAGTACAAGTTGTCAAGGTGATGTAGCTTTATGTCAAGATGTATGATGAGAGTGAGAAGGTTGAGAGGGTCCTATGGGAGGTAATATTGAAGGGGATATTTGGGCCTACAAGCATTTCTTAGGCACCCTGATATGTGAAATACTAGAGCATGTCCTCATTCACTTCTTACGAATCTAATTTTATCACTTGGTGTTGATGTGTTTCCCTTATGTCAATTCTTTGCCTCCATCATGTCTTTTTCTTGTGGTGTGTTGGTGATAGTTTCGACAAAATAGTTGGTTCTTCACCTTTTTCTACCCACACCTTCATGCCCTGAATGGTTTGAATTCTTCGTTGGTTGACTCACAAAGCTGTAGATAATTGTTGTTTCTTATAGTAACTAAGTGGTTGAGCCTTTGTCAACTGGGGCTTGGTTGTCGTCTGTAGACTTTCCTTTGGAAAAGTCGGGGGCTCTGATGCTTGCATGGCTTGTCCATCATGATGTGAGGCATTCTGCACAATAGACTTAGGGGTACATGCACAATGAGTGGAATTATAACTAGAGGATGTGAGAGTCTCTAGCTCTACTATGAGGCATCACTTATTAACCGAAATGTGAAGAAGTCATCTTTGAAGGTTAAATTCATTGCATGGTTGTAGATCTAATCTTGATGATATCGAAGGTTATGTGAGATCTTCATCATGGCAAGCTAATAGCTTTACTATCAAGGAGAGGACGTGTAAAAGTATAGGAACTTCTACATCACCAATGTAAGGAGTTTCCACGCATCCTAATCCTATGAGGTAAGCCTCAATTCGATTCAGTTGTATTTTCATTTCTTGAAAACATGAATAGCTAATGGTACTAGTGGTAGCTCCTAAATCAATCAGGTCCATCTTGGTTAAAGTACTATGTCCTAGATCTACTGAGATAAATAGTCTTCTATATACAATGCTAGGGGATAAATTTGTGCTTCTTTGGCATATTTCCATGTGATATTGGGGGACATTTAAATTCAGTAGTAAGGCTCGATGTCTCAATTTCATGTGTTTAAAACGTTCTAGTGCCTTAGCCTATGCCTCTTCTCTAATTCATTCTTCTTCCTCTCTATGATTCTTGGCCTGATCCAATCGTTTTAGTATCTCCTTTGTGAAAGGTTCTTGATAAATCTTGACTCTAATCCACTAATTTAGTTCGACATCACTTTTCAATCTAGGGTAGCTAGTTGTACTGTGCTACTCGTAGAAATTTTATTGATGATCATAGGTCTGTAACCAAGTTTGACTAACTTACAACAATGTTACTTTCGGGTAAAGAACAATATTAAATCACCAAATTTTAAGGCTTTGTCTTTCATGTGTGCATCAAAGTAAGACTTTTTTCTTTTGTATACTACATATATTCCTCTTGTTGCCCTCAATCTTTTCTCACCTAATCATTCTAGATCCGTTGTCCTTTAGGATAGCTTGTGACTAGTCCATAGATGCTCTCGTGCTACTTTCAATGTGAATATCAATGAGTATCAATGAATTCGAATGGGTTGTGTATTTTTCGACCTTAGTTTTGAGGTCGGAAATGAGTTCCAATGCTGAGAATGATGTTGAAAGAGAGATTTCCAAGTCAAACATTGTCACGTGATGCCTCTCGATCTTTTGTGATAGACCAAGGCGATTAGTGTAAATCCTAAGAAAGTGATATCATACATGTCTAATGCTCTAGGAATGATGATGTTGTAACCTACACAGAATCATTGAAAACAAACAAAGTAACAACACATACTAGATCTCTCTCTCTCTCTCTCTTGTTCTCTCTCTTAAATGCAAGTCAAGGGAATGAGGGGGAAGGTATAGGTATGCCTAAAGTTGAGAGCTTTTTATGGAGATTAATGTGGGTGGGGATGGTGGATGGAGATGAAAATAATGGAAAATGAACAAAAAACAATAGAACTTTACCTATAAAATCTTCCAACATCGATATTCATCACCTACCATCACACACTCATCCTCGAGCTATGGTCGTTAGCAACAATGCCAAATTTTGTCACTCTAGAAAAATTGCAAGGACCAACATCAAGGAGCTCCACCTTGTAATTATCAATCCATGGAAACATGAGGATGATATGAAAATCATGAGCTAGTGATGTGAGTGAAGGTGAAGCTGAGAATATGAAAGATGCACACACACCTCTACACACAAGGAAGTGATAGAGAATATGAGAAATGGAAGATGGATTACTTCAATTTCAAGATCTCTATATGAACTTTCAAGTTCCTTTACCAACATGACTAGCCTAAAAAATGAGCTCTCTAGCTCTATTTATGGGTTTTCACTAGCTTTGGCCCATTTCAGATAGATTATATGACATAGTTGATAAATAATTCCTAGAGCTGAATTGAGAGGTCTAATGGGCTCCAAAAAAAAATGAAAATCGATATGTGGATTATATCTAATTTTAGATGTTATCATTGACATTTGTTAAGGTCTTGAGTATGCTATAAGGAATCTAACCAAAGTTTTGTGTCTCTCAACATTGACTTTCATGAGGCTTATGATAGACTTGAGTGGGACATCATTTTGCAATATCACAGGGACTTGGGATTTCGCCCTATATTTTCATAGTAACACCACTTTTAGTCAAGGTTTTTAGTTGTTTACTTCAATATCTAGATCAAATGCTGACTAAAAGAGATTTGTGAGTTTCATAAGTGCATTAAAATCCTCTCGGTGTTTTCATGATCGATCTTTCAAAAGTTCTGAGTACGATATCTGGATATGCATAATAAAATGATGTATGCTTTTTATTGATAACCATATGACTCTCTCTTCCTTCTGTCTCCCAAATTCAGGTCAACAACTATCTATAGGAAGCGCTTCCAACCATGTCTCTCTCTCTCTCTGGCCGTCATCGACATCAAACTCTTTAATTCTGCTGCGTTGGCAATATCGCTGCGTCTCTCTATCTACGTGTCATCAGCCCTACAAATCCGACATCTGACTCTCTCTCTCTATTTCTCTCCTCCACGTACTGCTGCAGATTCGTTGCCGTCGACGACCTATCATCCAGCGCTTCTTTTCCTGCAATGAGCACAAATGGGAACGCCGACTCGGAATTTCTCTCTCACCATCTTCTCTCTCTAACTCATCGCGCAGCCGCCATTCTCTCCTCTAACTCTCCACGTGATAGAGCGGACGTCAATAGCTTCAGTGCTCCGAAGTTTCCTGCGTGGCGCCTCGTTCATCGAATCTCTGCAGCATCTCTCTCTCTAAGTCTGCAGCTTGACGCGCACAGACCTCCGAAACTCCACAGCTTTCACTCTCTCTTCAGTCGTCCTGGAATTCGGCTAGACCAGTGCTCCCGGTGGTCTCTCTCTCTGGACCTATGCTGCTAAATCTCTCAGAGATGGTATCTATGCCCAGGAAAATCTCTCTCTCTCTCCTCCAACCTTTTCTGCTACCAATCAGACATCCATCTTGACCAATTGAACAAAACGTCTCCATAATGAAAAACATAATGCAGAGTAATCACATGCTTCCCAGCTACTAGGTGCATGAACAATAAATGTAAAGAACATGGAAAGGTAAGGAACATACCTGGTAGGAAGATCCATAAGCAAGACCCACTGGGAGGAACAAATAAGGTTAGGCCAGCTATTTATAGGCCTTCCCCTATCTAGGACTTCTCTAGAATCTTCTAACCTCCTCAGATAACTTTCTATTTCCGGAGCCTTCTTGCATGTTCTCTTACTATTCCTAAAACCTCACATCTTTATTTCTATTTTTAGAGTTTTCTCTTTTTTATTTTTATTCTTTTTCAATTTTCTTCTTTCTATTTTTGAATCTTTTGCTTTTTCTCTTTTTATTTTTCTTAAATTAAGTTTTGCTTTCACACTGTATACACAAATTAAATAAATTCCAAGGACTAGACTTATGGTAAATGACAAAACTAAGCTTTCAACCTAGGGTTTCCAGGGGGCTAGACTTAGTTTCATGGACTATTTACAGAAATCACATGGTTCTGGCCAAAACATGTACAATTTTTACCTTTTTCTCAGTGAAAACACCACACAAAACTCATAAAATCAATCAACTTTTTTTATAAAAAATTAGTGCACACTCCCTGCGGGATTTCATCCCGACAATGTGTTGACTTGGTCTCAATCAAAACTTCTTAAAGGTCATCGAGCTTTTGCCCATCAATCTAAAAAAATGAGAGGCACGATCCCTTGTGTCCAGTCAAGAGAAGTTGTCACGATCCCAGAGGTCTCACAAAGAGGAGAAGGCATGGTGCCTTCCTTTACTATTAGAGTCCCTCGATCGGAGTCTGAAGGCCCATCGCAAGTTGCTCCATTTGCTCCCCCTATACCATCGAAATTTGAGTTTGGCCCCATTAAAGACATTGAAGGGATACACACATTCGATTTTGAATCGTTTTTTGCAGACCACTCAAGTCTTGCATGTTGAGTTTTTTTTTTTGACACAGAAGGTCTTCACACCTCAACACAAAGAATGGGACAATTAAGAGAAGCACGCCTTGTACACTGGGAAGATGACCAACAGAAGACTCTCTCTCAACAATTACAACAACCAAAGGGTGAAGAAGAAGAAGAAGCTACCGAAGCTTTGACTTATACTGCACAACTCTTCAAATTATAGCAAATCATGGAAAGATTTCAAGCACAATAGTTTCTCTCTGAAGAGAGCAGTAGAGTACTCATGGCCTAAGTTTTGGAAGAGGTGGGTGTAGACTCTCACCTCAGCAAAACTGTGCAACTGCCCTTAGAGACCTATGGTGTTGTGAAAGCCATTAGATACACCCTATAGAGGCCTCAACCCAATATGATCCATGCATGTTACAAACACAACCAAGTTCTAGGAAAAGTATTCAGATTCCCATCACTTCCATAGAGACAATGACTACAACACCTGAAATGGGTGAGATGACTACCACTGACATTTTCATAATGCAAGGCGATACAATATCCCAGGCTACCAACATTGCCATGCCAAGTCCACCAATACAACCACTCAAGACTCTTGGCCATGAAACGATCGGCATCCATGAAGATACAACCAAGCCACCTCTTCCAATACCCCCATCATCACCCCCTTGAATAGAGATTGCAAATGTTATACCTACTATTGATCCCAATGAGTATACCTTCATTTTTCGTAACCCAACTTCCATTTCATCCCTGTTTTCTTCCTTCAATAACCCATTGTGATTGTTCCCACCCTACACCCAAACCCCCTTGCCGGTCTCATTTTCAACACCCATAGCACAACTATTCACCACCACTACACACACTCCACCTATCATCCTGATGTACATGGTAGAGTCTACATACACTTCCACGTTTGACATCATAGAAATCTCACCATCCACAATACCTCCCCCTCCCCCCACAATTCCCCCATCCCCCCATTCCCCTACGACCAACTTCACTTGCACCCAACTCTATGTTAGACACAACACCCATACTCTCCATTCCCCATTCCCTTTCCATTGCATCAAACAATGTAAAAATTGCATCCTCATCTATAGATATTGCATTCAATACCATGTTTCAGTGTTTGAGAAAACTCTAGAAAAGGTACCATTAGCTAGAGGCACACAAAAACATGCTCCACAATTGCTCTACGGAGTTACAACAACGAATCAAAATGCTCGAAGCAGACAACAAGAGTCTTCAAGATCAGTTTCGTACGTTATAGGAAGCACATAGCATACTTGAGAAAAAACTTCAAGATGTAGATACTGAAGCTATGCAAATGATCAAAGAATAGCTCCACACTCAAATGGAGCACAACTCTAAAATTCAATGCAACATGTGCTACTACAGAGGCATCTCGTAGCAGATCAAGAGGAGAATACATGTTTGCAGCTACATAATCAAAAAAATTTAGCAGCAGCCATAGAGAACACACCTGGGGAACTAGTAAGTCCCTCCAAGTTTAAAGTTGTTCCCCCAGACAATATCAGCATTATCCAAGAAGATTATGCCAACTTGTTGGAGGCACATGACATATTATAAGAGGACCTAAATCAACTCCAACAGCAAAGAGAGTCAGAAACTACAATTGTTCAGCATACAACATCATCCTCTCTAGTTGTTACTGACTCAACCATACTAATGGAACTCTAGGAACAAGTTGAAGAAGTGCACGCTAGATTCCTACAATTCGAATGAACACCATCCCCACTTGAGGCTCTAGAGGAAGAAGAAACTATTTCAATTCCAGTGGAACAAAATTTTGAAGATGACTACGAATCTCAACCTGTTCCTTGCGGATGGATAACCACAAAAGGACAAGACACATTTGAAGCTCCATGCTCCTAGTTGAAGTGAGAGGCTCTTCCAAGAGGAGTTGCAAGAAGTGCAAACAACGCACACACACCCACATCCATGAACAATGGCACCATGGCCAATGTCAAAAGGAACAAGGGAGGGCAATGCTCACACACAAGACAACCCCAAATGCCAAACCCACAGACATGGATCAACGCCTAGCACACAAGGAGAAATGTGGAAGCCAAATGATCCTTCATTCCATTAGCATGGAGGCCAAGGCCATGGCCAAGGGACCTCCTCTTTACAAGAAATAGCCTCTATTTATAGGCTCAGCTCAATTCCCCCATGTGCTACTTTTGACTAGTCAAAAAGGAGCACATGCCTAACTAACATATCTCAAAAAGGATCTTGGAATATATTCTCTAACAACCAAATCTCAAGGGAAGAGAGAATACGTGCGCGCGTGGGAGATTTTCTAGACTTCTTGAAAAAGGTGAGCATTTACAACAAGGCTTCAAAGCTTTACTTTATGAGAAATATTAAAAAGTTTCTAAGGAGGGGTTTTTATGTGAAATCCTAAGTAGATACAAAAAGAGATATTATTTTTGGTCTAGGGAGGGTTTCTATGCACAATTGTGGGTATGTGCATACCCTACAACCCAACACTCTCCCCCCCTAGACTTTGTCGTCCTCGACAAAGCTAAGAGGAAAAGCTCATACACAACTGAACTGGTTCAAGCTTGAGTCTTCAATTCTGAGAAGCTCCAAGTCTGCAAATCTTCCATTCTGCAGTTTGCAATCTTCAGGTCTCCATACTCTTCATTGATCTTCGAACCTGCAACACATCAGTCTTCAATCTTTCAAATCTGCAATACTGCAAGCCCTCACTCCATCCTTCGGTCTGCAAATCTTCAGTCTTTACTGCTGGGCGACACAATCCCATTGGTGGGCAGTCAGCCCAGCATGCATCCCATTGTGCAATCCTTTGTAAGGCTAGAAATGCCTTCTTCAGCAGCTCCCAAACCTGAAATAAAATACGAAAAGCAAGTAGACTGCATCTAACAATAAAATAAGCATTTACTCCAATTTTAGTTTCCACTCCAGGGGCATCCTCTTTAGCAAGACTTTTTCTTCTAGAGAGACATCCTCTTGAAGATCTATCTTGCCATGGTGTGTATATCAGGTATAGCTACACCTATATGGTAGTGATAGAAGTTATTATGAAGATCATCATAATCCTGCAAAAAAGTAGCTCCAAAGAGTCCATAGCCTTCTAACTTTCAAATAAGCTTGCACTGAGAGTTAACACGATATTTAGTTGTATTCTTTGATAAGTCTTCATGCTTGGGTATGGGTTAGAAAACCTTCCAGTCATCATGAGCAATTTCTGCAAATCATAGTGTCACTTCATCTAGCAGAGGTAAGAATGATCTATGCAGCAGTTCAATAAGTGTAAGTCTATAATGTCAAACTTATTTGATTAATTCAGCCATTACTAGTCACACGGCTAAGATGATGATTGTATCAGAACACACCAATATTTTTAGTGCCTGAAATGTTAGTTACATGCGAGCCATTTCATATGAGAGTGATGCAGTGAGTAATCAAGATTAGACTGTAAGATCAGGTGAGCACATCACACAGGGAATCATTCCAGGAGTGATAGAATATGCAGGAAATTTATCCACAAAAGAAGCAACGCTAGTCATATGCCTCTAATCATACTAAGTTTCTCCAAAAACCAGTACAGACCAATCCCACAAGGTTCAGTTACAAGAATTCAAAATGATCATCAAACTTGTGAGTATTAACGAAACACATCATTCACAAGAGAGCCTCTATGAGAGTCAAAAGGATCAAGGCTAAGTTCTGCATGTGTTGGCCTATATTGTATTAAGTGAGCATTGTAAAACCAGATAATTTCTTCCCTGACAAAAAAAAAAGCATTCAGATCTTTGTGACAGTGTTTCCAGCTTTACTGGAACCGGATATTCTCCAGATCTTTTCTTGATAGAATTGAGCAGGCATTGTGTAAAACACAGGTTAGTCAAGTCCCTAACATTGAACCTCATTATAATTGATTGTGCAAAATAAATAATTGCATCTCAATTATCAAACATGAGAGTAACCCAAAACATATCCATCATAAGAGATCAACTTCTACAAGTAAGGACATACACCAAATTTCATATGTAAGATCAAGCGCAGTCCTATAATTGGAGGCTGACAACCAGTAAAGTTCAGTAATCACAGGGGTTAATATACGCCAGTGTGAGTCTGGTCTGATTCTAGAATAGGCACAAGGATTTCCAGGGAAACTTATTCACAATTCTTATCGAGAGCAATTACTTACTTCAAATATATATGCAACCATCTTTTGCTCCACCAAATATCAAAAACACCAAGAACCGTTAAAGACCATTCGGAGCGAGCTCAAACATAAAAATATGCTTGCGATATACAGATTGGTAAGACCAATAAATGGCCCTAAAGGGGCGGAGTCGCCATGTCCTTCCCTCAATCCCGTCATTCTCAGAAAAATATGAGCAACTTGAGAGATACCTAGCTTTAAAGAGACTAAAAAAGAACCCAGAGACCCAAAAAATTCTGTTTGAAGTTATAATGGCCATTGAGAATAGTCATGATTATTCCAATATTTTTCAAGTATAACAAATCATCCTAGTTCCTGATTGCACCAGGGTCTTGTGTTGGCATAATTGCTACTAGTGAAATGTGGACACCCCCCCCCTCAATCATACAAACCTTGAGCAAGCCAATCTTCCTCGTTGCCCATCTGCTCACCCTGGTCACATAAGCAAGCCTGACAAGTATTTTAATCCTTCCTCAAGGAATCTTAGCCCAAAATGGGCTCAATAAAAACACAACTTATGAAGCAGGAAACAGAGAGCACATTAGCACAATGAGCATAAACAGTGTGTACATATAAGCATTGGAGTGGTGTGAGCAATCAAGTGAGTCAAACCAATGTCCACCTATCATTATAGGCATTGAACAAATAATGAGCCACCAATGTGAGCCAATGGATGACTTTATTCAGGCATTGAGGCAATCAGACAAAGATGACAGTCGCATAAACTATGTTGCAACCACCTTACCACTTGCAACCACCTTACCACCTCCAAAAGTGAGGGAACAAAACATCTGTATGGTCAGGAAATGAAAACACTACTAAGCATTGCTAGACCTAAATATCCTGACTCAAGTAGTTTTCAAGCAGTCAATCTTTCTTGAAATAAAAGATAATCACAATGCCTTAGTTTCCAGCATTCCAACGTATTCCCGAACATGTGAGGTCCCCCAACCGTGGGAAGCAATCTCCACCTGCCAAACTGATATGAAAATAGTGATGGAAGTTCAGTCATAAGCACTTGTACAGATTTGTTCCATGGCAAGATAAGAATGGTAAGAAATTATTACCCTTTGTTTTCATGAGCAAGTCATCATTACAAAACAACTTATATGTGCATGGTTGCAATAGATGCTTAAAGACAGGACAAGCACAACACATTCCGATAGAGTGAAGGCCTCAAACAGATGCCAGTGATAAGGCAAAGTACAATTCAGGAAGGGTAAAACTTTTAGAGACCTCCTTCAACATAGTCGAAGTATAACATGCAGAAAACTATTGATAGTTACACTCCTACGTAAGCAGACATACCTGACCCGCGACTGATTCTCAAGAAAACTATTTGCCAAGAACAAGATTGCAGCATAAAAGATCCATGACAAAATTTGGTTCATATTATCCTTTCGGTATAGGCTTAAAACAGAAGAAAACTCAAAAAATTCATCTGAGTGTAGAAGATACATCAACGGCCAATCCTATGTAATCCCATCACATGAGAGCTACCAGACTTTGTTTGCTTGGCGGACCTCCCAGAAAATCACAGAGAAGATGCCATGAGCAAGCATTCTTTGTGCACCCGGAACACCTCTGGTGAGTGAGAGGTTGCTGGATTTCGCGCAGCTGAGGGAGAAGGGAGACCATGCGCTCAACCCCAACGATGATAGTAATCGATGCAAACAGACAGTTTGGAGAAGACAAGGGAACATGTGCACTTGAATCTTCGCATGACGCTTCTCCTGATAGGCGGAATAGGGAGCATGAAGGGCACATAAATCAGTGTAGCAAGCAAAAGCTCTCGATCGGAGAATACCTCCGCAACAGACTAGATAGGGCAGGAAAAGATACTCATCATGAAAGGCCAAGAGCATCTGTGGCAATAGCTCCACCAGAAGCTTATGGAGGCAAGGGAGACAAGCACTATCAAAAAGCCTGAGGTTGCCGACAAGGAAACGAAGAAAGCCATAGCTCAACTTACAACTACATCAGAAGATACAACAACAGGCAGAAAAACGTGCTAAACTGGTGATCAATCTTTGCAAATCGAGGGAGAAAGGCTCAAACCTACACTGACGCAGCAAAATCCATAGTGAGAGTAACTCCAATTCTTTGCAGAGCTGGATGATTGTGCAGCCCAATGAAATCACTGTCAAGAAGAATCTTGACTCCCAAGAGTGGTGAATCCGAGGGTTCTATATGTCCGTTGAGCAACGTCAGGGAGGGAAAGGGCCGAATCCACAGCCTGGGCATGGAAGACAACCTTATAGCAGGCGAAAGCTACACTAACACATACTGTCGTGTGAGGTAGCTGACAGAGGGAACTCTCCTCCTCGACGAAAGAGTGGAGGTAAAGGAGGGAGAAGACTGCCCACACAACGAAGGAGACTGGCGGGAGGCTTCATACGAGCCACAGACTGCTTGAGAGGAAAGCACCAAGCTGGTAATAGATCAATGCTCCGCGCGAGAGGTGGTTAAGGCACAATCCCAGACCATCGCACAGAGGGGGAAAGCCGAAGCTCACCGTAGTCAATCAAGGTCTGCGAAGTAGAAGGAGAGCTTAAGGCTCAACATCGACAAAATGCATCAGAGAACGGGAGGGTGGGAGGTAAGGGAAGGTGCCTCCCCCACCTAACACACTCGCATCAACCAACGCATGTGATTGCAAGAGAGTTAAGGAGAATTCCTTTAACTCCTCCACCACGTCCTAGCTCTGACGAATCTTATGCGTGTCAATACATGATGAGAGAGAGCCTATCGACGTACTTCTTTACTTTCAAAACGCGCATGAAAGAAAGAAAAAATCGTTAGAGTTGGTGTGAAGAAATGGGGATCCAAAGATAATGTTGCAGATTCAAAATTTATTTGGTTTTCTTGAAATTTGAAGAGAGGGAGGGAGAAAAAGAGAACTACCCGATCCCTCTTTCCAAGTCATGCACTAATTTAGAGACAACAAAGATGGAGTGTGATGCCACTGAGCATGTGGGAGAATGTGTTTGTGAGAGAGAAAGAGAGAGATAGAAGGGAGTAAGGGGTTGTTTTTGTGTGCAACAAACAAAAATAAAGATCTAAACTACACAAAATGAGAAATAAGGGGTACCCTTGACCAACCGAAGGCCACACGGATCCACAACTCAATCCAAGTGTGAGGTGCATCCACAAAGTGTAGGCACGGCAAGCTTGAAAAAACCCAATGGCTAAAGGCCGACGTCCCCGACAACGGCGCCAAAATGTTGAGAAAAGGGGAGCAACAAACCCTAACCGCCTCACATGGAAGTGAGAGGCTCTTCCAAGAGGAGTTGCAATAAGTGCAAACAATGCACACACACCCACGTCCATGAACAATGGCACCATGGCCAACGTCAAAAGGAACAAGGGAGGGCAATGCTCACACACAAGACAACCCCAAATGCCAAACCCACACACATGGATCAACGCTTAGCACACAAGGAGAAATGTGGAAGCCAAATGATCCTTCATTCCATTAGCATGAAGGCCAAGGCCATGGCCAAGGGACCTCCTCTTTACAAGAAATAGCCTCTATTTATAGGCTCAGCTCAATTCCCCCATGTGCTCCTTTTGACTAGTAAAAAAGAAGCACATGCCTAACTAACATATCTCAAAAAGGATCTTGGAATATGTTCTCTAACAACCAAATCTCAAGGGAAGAGAGAATACGTGCGCGCGTGGGGATTTTTCTAGACTTCTTGAAAAAGGTGAGCATTTACAACAAGGCTCCAAAGCTTTACTTTATGAGAAATATTAAAAAGTGTCTAAGGAGAGGTTTTTATGTGAAATCCTAAGTAGATACAAAAAGAGATATTATTTTTTGGTCTAGGGAGGGTTTCTATGCACAATTGTGGGTATGTGCATACCCTACAACCCAACAACTACTTTGTCCTAATGAGTTTAAAAAATCCCATGTAAACTGTAGGAGAAAGTTTACCATTTACTTTGAGTCAACAATTCTATAACTTGACCAATTCAAATTCAAACTAAAATTTTATCCAATTTAGGATACTTTTCTCAAAGACTTGAGCTAAAAGTTCTTGAGAATTTGGCTATCTCATGAGCAATTCCTTATTTCTCTATTCTAGAGTATACTTGAATCTAGAAATTCATTTAGAGTTATGCTAAATAACTTGAAGCAAGCTCAAATGAATCAGTCAATATTAGACTTAGCATTTTTGAAGATTGAAAAGGTTCTTGTTCAGAACATCTATCTAAGATGTTTAATTTAGCTACCTATTTCTAATCAGCTAACCCTTGACTTTTGTGAATAGAATTAGATACCATATCTAAGTTGAATCCAAAAGATTTGGGGATCAAATCTATCATCAAGTTCCAATCTAAGACAAAAAGATAATTATCATCCCACAGTCCGATGTCCCATATCATATTTCCTACATCAATCTGAGTATAAAATCTGGTGTCCTAGACCACCCTATTTTATATTCACATTAATGTGTGGGTGATACATATCCTAAAGTCTAAACATCTCTTGATAGAGTACCTTCTTTCTTCAATTGATTATGAGAATTTTGAAGTTTTAGACATTACCTCTAGCTAGATTTTCTAGGTTTTGATTCCTTCACATGATGATCTCACAATCACATGCTTTTCCTTCGAAACTTGAAAACCTTTTTATAGAATATCCATTGTTCTTTGCTAGGGTTTCAAATGAAAACCAATCAGAATTCCAAGTACTTGAATTTTCACAGATTCAAGTTTAGTTGGTTTATTCTTGACCAATTTGTAGTGACAAGAGCTTTTGACTTCTTGTCTTTCCTTTCTTACTGATGCTTTAGGTACGTACCCTGACCGAGATTTTATAGGAATCTCTCTATTGCATAAGTCTAAGCATCTACTCATGCTTTCTGGATTTGTACCAAAATCCCTTTAAGGATAGGCAAACATTATGTTTTACCTTCCAGAGACTTAACTATCATCTTCATGATTGCAAACTACATTCTTGGAATTTCTTCACTCTGTTCAAACTTGAAACAGCTTACTCTTTTCACAATTTTCCATTGGATAAATGAAACCTGAGTGAATAATTCCCAAAAGGAATTTTATTGCAAATACTTGTAAAAACTTCAAAGTAGTCCCAATCGCATGTTCTTGGACAATTATGGCCAAGCTTAATCAAGTCTGGTTGACCTTGCAACTAGAATAAAGACTTAGTCTTTATTATTAAGATCTCTTAAACTAACAAGTACCAATAATGATGGTTTGGGAATCATTGAAAACTATGGCAAATAGACTCACATCCAAATGGATGATAAAACTTTGGATAGACAACAAAGAATTGTGGCTAGAGCTGATTTTTAGAAATAGTGATAACCTCAAACTTTTGGGCATCCCCAGGTGGCGAGGTCTTAACCTCCTTGCCCTATTTTTTCCCCAATCTCTTTTAACCCTAAGGGATCTATGTTGGCGTCTTCCTTTGGATGGATTGTAATAAGATGAAGAAGCACTACTTTGTTAGCAATGATTAGAAGCGTGCGACTGACATAGGCAAAACAACTCTATTTGGTTCTCATGGTATCAAGGAAATTTAAAAGGAGAGCCTCCAAGAAATAAAAAAACTTTTGTTCCAAAGGGTTTGATCAAGGGAAGGACCTATGGACCTATCTTGAAAGAAATTGGATAAGATTTGAGGACATTGATTAGAGATGCAAAATTCGATTACTAGGACAAGTGCATCTTGAGACACAGGATGAATGCTTGGAAGGACTTGGAGTCTCACCTTCTTATTGGACATGATGCTCCTAATACAAAAGATATTAAATGCAAAAGTGGTAACTGGATCGAGAATGTCTAGAAAATCAAGCAAGCAATAGAATTATTTCAAGATTTCAACCAAAAGTGGTAATTAACTTGGCCTTTCACCCAATGGAATCTCAAATTCAATGATCTTTGACACCCTTTAGTGCAACACAAGAAGTGCAACCTCCTATGGAAAATTTTGCATAAGCAAATGTAGATCAATGTGAAAGCTCCTAAAATCTATGGAGCAATTCCTTGGTGTAAAACATGTCATGAAGGGCAAGAATACCTCACTCACTTTTTCTTCTTGTGCCCTAAGGGTTCCACTCTCTGGAGGAAGGTCAAAGAGCATCTTAAGTTTGATCGATTGATTGACTAGAAATAAGCTCTAGTGGGAGAGGCCATTGGCTACTCCTCACCCCTTTGGAAGATGATCAAAAGTGAGGTCCTCTAGAAGATTTGGAGAGAGTACTACTCCACGGATATTGATTGCCCACGTTATTGAGTCCTCCTTGAACTTTCTGCCTAGATTGGGGAACCTAAAAAAAGGTGTTCCTAAGATCAAGTGGGACATCTCCACTAGTCCCAAGGAAGGGAGAGGCTTGGGAAATTTCTATTTTGTTCTTACTCAATAAAATTGCAATTAAATGGATAATAAGGCATGAAGCAATGACACAAACTCCTAATGAGAGGTTATCGTTAGAAACAAATAAAAAGTCCTAATAAAATTTCTATTTTGTTCTTACTCAATAAAATTGCAATTAAATGGATAATAAGGCATGAAGCAATGATACAAACTCCTAATGAAAGGTTATCACTTTTAGGTGCCCCTCCATGGAAAACCAAGTTCTCATCACACTCCTTTTCTCTTCTATTCCCATAATTCAATCCTAAAGATTTGTTCTCTGTCTTTGAGATTAAGAAAGTAATGAGAATTTTCAATAAGTCAAGAAACTTTGGTTCGAAGTCTTATGGGATAAGAATCATGTGTGGAACCAAAATAAAAGAGACCATATAAAGATGGAGGACATCGACTTTGGTCTCAATATGGAGTATCATTTCAAGTGCTTTATGAAAAATCAAATCAAGTCATGGGACGAATAAGAGACTTTCCTCTTAACTTGTTGGGACCTACTAAATGTAATAGGGCTAAAGTGGAAAAAATGGGAAAAAGTGATAGAATATAGAAATTCAATAGAAAACTAGAATATCATGACATTTGAAATCAAAATCTCTTCATCCCTTGATTGGATTAGTTCGGAGTTTAGAATGATATAGATTTGGCATGCATTGGGGGGAACATAAGAAAGTGGTTCTTCTATATACAATTCTCCATCATGTGCTTTATAGCAATGGGCATGGTTGGCATTTTGGCCACAGATGAGAAGGTTTCTTCATAATCAATGCCTTGGGTTTGTGCAAAACCCTTAGCCACAAGTCTAGCTTTGTACCTGCTTATTGACCCATTATAATTCCTTTTGATCTTATAGATCGATGTAGAACCAATTACCTTCATAGACTCCTTCTTTGGTACTAGTTCCCAAGTATCATTCTCCTTGAGTGCTTCAATCTCCTCATCCATAGCTTCCTTCCATTCTGCCTTAGTCTTAGCTTCTTCATATGATGTTGGTTCTTCAATTGACAAATCTTTTGCAAGATAAACATACTGCTTAGTAACTAGGGAAGTGTCATACCTATATCTGATTGGCTTCTTGATCTCCCTTTGTGATCTTCTGATTGCTTGATTAGATGATTTAGGTATATCCTCCAATTTCTTCATCTTCAGTTTGCCTTTGGACTTCCATGCCTTGAACTCTTCAAGGTTGAGGATGTCCTCATCATCTGAATTGGTGTCTTCATTCTGAGCAGGCTCCTCCTTAGTAAGGCTTGGAAACTCCTCTTCCACGTCATAAGGTAATTTTACCTTCCTGCATTCACTATCAATCCTCTTGAACCCATGCTCTTGAACCCATGCTTGGGATCCTCCACAAATGCTCCATATTGGTTGAATCTAACCTGCCAACCTTTTTCCACAATCTGTCCAACACTCAAAAAATTCTTGGTAATAGTTGGTACATATAGAACCCTACTCAATAGATTCTTGTTCCCATCAGATGTCTTAATATTTCCAACTTTAATCATTGAGTGCTTGGTGTCATCACTTGTTTGTACGTGATGCTTACCCTTTGGTTCCTCAAGGTCAGAGAGGAGTTATATTGCCTGCCACATGATTTGAGCATCGTGAGTCAACCTCCTCTGTGTAGTTTTGTAATCTTTCCTGGATTTGTATCCTCCTTGGTAGTTGCTATTGTAGTTGTTGTTGTACTTGTTGTTGTATCCTTGATGGTGATTGAATCGTCCTCTTAATTGTGTGTATCCACCTCTTTGATATCCTCTACCTCTATGATTCTTGAAGTTCATGAAACACTCATCTATAGTATGATTTGATAAACCAAAAATATTGTATGGTGAGGAGTTATAAGGTCTCCCCCCATCTCTGCCTCTTCCTCTTGATGATCTACCTCTCCCTACATACTCTAGCTTGGGAGGTAGTTCCTTCATCTTCTACCTTCTTGTTCTTGCTTTTCTCTTTAGACTTATTCTTATCAGTGTATAGGGCAGAAGAGCTATTACCTCTTGATGAATATCCATTCTTGTTGAGCTTGGCTTCATGGGTGAATAGTTGTCCCATGAGTGTGGTAAGGTCTGGGATCTACATGTCCATGTACAAGTCCATGGCTGTTGTGAAGCTCTCCCATTTGTCATCAGCTTTAATACCATTGATAACTTGCACCACAATCTGCTCGTCTTCAATTTATTCCCCCATGCTTGCGAACTGATCTGCTACATCTTTAACTTTGGTTTACATACTCTGAGATAGCTTGATTAGGTTGCTTTCTTTGAGTGGTGAACTCAATCCATAGTTGATTCTTCCTGCAGTTCCTAATATGTGGAAGATAGCTTGCTTAGGTTGCTTTCTTTGAATGGTGAACTCAATCCCTTATGTTGGAAGAGAAATAAGAAGACAATGTTTCCCAAGTTTCTTGGGATGTCTTACGGTACCTAATATGTGGAAGAAGAAAATCAGAGATTGAGTTAAGTAAGTAGGACTTTGCTAATGCATCCTTGGCACATCATGTGTTGAGTCTTTCATGTTCTTCTCTTGTAGGTTGTCCTTTGCTTCTGAATATGGTCATCTCCTCATCTCCTGAGATGTATCCATAGAGGCTCCTTCCTTGCAAGTATGTCTTCATCCTCAAGGACCATGCCTAATAGTTGTTCCTGTCCGATTTATTAATGAAAGAAGGAAAACTATCTCCCATTTTACCTTAGCTTTGCTCTGATACCTTTCTTGGGAAAGATGGATGGACACTCCAACTGATGAGTAGGTACTGCCAAATCCTGCTTAGTACCAGCCCCTTCTAGCTTCAGAGTTGATATGTGGGCCCTCTTAGCTTTCCAAAGATACCATACAAGTGCCTATGTACTTTGGAAATGATGTATGAAAAGATTGAATCAAAACAGACTACTTCTAAATAGAAGACTCAATGAAAACCTTCTATTTTGGACCATACACCTGCTACTTGTAATGCTCAATGCTACCAGTACACTAGGAATTGGAAAAATTCCCTTTAGAGGTATCTAATTAGCTTAGTAAGCTAATGATTCCAAGTAAAAGAACTTTAAATGATCCACTATACACAGAGCAATCAATTTAACAAATTAATCATTACCACCGATTTTTTAGGACCTCTGCAGAGTTTTACTAGTGAGTGCTTCGATGCACTTTTCTTCGAATTGGCTGAATATATTTGCTTCAAAAATTGTCAGCATGTACATAACTTTGAGCTGATTCCAACAAGCTATAGATCATGGAATGTGGTTGAGAAATGAGTGAGATATGAGCAGCACAAGTTGATAGTTAGGAATGACTATAACAGAGATATCATAGATGAACAATGTAGATATAATGTATTAATGAACAATGTTGTACAAGATCATAGGCTTCATAATCATAGCCGTATGATGGAGAATACTATAGGCTACAATGTAGGCTTACACACATACAAAATGACAATGGAGAGCTCGGATTATGAAGCTACTAACCGCGACTTTTTCATGTGACTTTATATAAGTGTTGTGTTCAAATTTGAATTTGAATTAAAATTTTGGCTCTCTCTAAAGGTGATCCTTCATTCTAGGAGATATTCCCGCAATGTAGTAGTTATCTTTCTAACTAACAAGTCCACGATGTTTTGGTAGGTGATTATAAATATTCTCAAGTCAAAAGGAAATTACTTTTACAAAGCGTAAAGAGATAAATTTCTACTAGCAATGGTTTCCATGAAACTTCATATCTTTAGGAACCTCAAGACAGATGTGTAGGCTTGGACTTTGCACCAAAAAATATATCAACAAATCCCCCCTGGGAGTGATGCAGGGAACAAGGATCTTGCACTCATGTATAAGGAAGTGCCAAGCTATGTGGAAGTGCCAAGCTATGTGGAATCAATGCACCTCATTGTGCTTAGTGCCTCATGGAACATAGGGTTCCTTGCAAATACCAATGTACTCTCATGAATAGTGAAGATGGTGATGGTAGAAGAGTGACCAACACACAAATCAACCATAAGGCATCTAATCCACACACACTGAATACTCGTTGTGAAAGCTGCCCTCTACTCAGTCTCACAACTGAAAGTGGACACATTAGGCTGCTTCTTATGCAACCAAGATATACATGAGCTACCAAGCATGAAGCAAAATCCATTAGTGGATGCAGGAGCCATAGCAACAAGCCTATTCACTATCACAAAAAGCATGAAAATCTGGTGGTAGTTATCCCCCCTTGGGATAAAACAATCCAAGTAGTGGGGTACCTCTCAAGTAGCGAAAGATGTGCTTAATCGCTTGCCAATGCTTGACACCTAGGCAATGTATAAACCTGCTCATCTATGAGACAACAAACTGAATATCAAGCCGAGTAATGCATATGTAAATCAAGCATACAATAGTCTACTGATAGAGAACAACATCAAATGCATCTCCAACATCATAAAGACTCAATTGTAAACCTGTCTCCATAGGAGTGGCAATAGGCTTACATTCTTCAAGGCCAAGATGCTCCAATAATGTGTCAATATATTTCCTTTGACACAAAGCCATTCCACTATCAACTTGCATAAATTGAATGCCCAAATAATGATGCAAATGCCCCAAATCAGACATCTCAAATGAGGCATGCAAATCAGCCTTAAAATCAGCAATATGCTTGTCATGAGGACTAGTGAGAAGCATGTCATCAACATACAACAATGATCAGAAGCACACCATTAGCATGCTTAACATATAATGTGCTTTCAGTTGGACTCTTCTCAAAACCATGTGCAATCAGATAGGCATGTATCTTTTCATACCAAGCACGTGGTGCTTGCTTTAAACCATGTAATGTCTTCTTTAACTTGCACACTTGGTTTTCATGCCCTTTTTACACAAAGCCACAGGGTTTAAAAACATACACTTCTTCATGCAATTCACCCTTAAGAAAGGTTGTTTTAATGCCCAAGTGATGTACATTCCAACCTATATGAGCTGCAAGTGCACAGATGCTATGAATAGTAGTCATTCGGCATGTTGAAGCAAAGGTCACATAAAAATCAATGCCTCTTTTCTACGCATAACCCTTTGCAACAAGCCAAGCGTTACACCTGTCAACTGTTCCATCACGCTTATGCTTCAGCTTGTATACCCACTTAGTGCCAATGGCCTTCTTGCCAGGAGGCAAGTCACATAAAGACCACATACCATTCTTCATTATGGCATCATATTCAGATTGCATGGCAGCGATCCGATTTTTAGAATTTTGTGCTTCATCAAACAAAAAAGGCTCACGCTCATCATAGAGACTAGAAGCAACCATAGCATAGCAATCTAGTGCAAAAGTGGCTCTATGAGAGCCTAAACGAGTATGGTATGATAAAGGTGCATCTAATTTGCTATCATGCAAAGTCCACACCAACCATTTTGGCATAGTTTTTGCCTCCTCAATATCAGATCTCTCATTAATGAGTCCATCATGTAAATCTGCATTAGAAATGGAATGATCTACATCATCACATGAAACCTGCAAAGACTGCAAAGTTTCCTCATTAGGATCATACATGTCTTTGGGAATAACAAATGTCTCCTTAGTACATGAAAGTAACACCGGACTAGCATCTTCCACAAAAACAACATCACATCTAACCAAAATGCATTTAGTCTATGGATGATACATATGATAGCCTTTTCTTTTAGAAATCTACCCAACAAAAATACATTTGACTGCTTTATCATCCAATTCCTGCAATGTTGTTTAGGCACTAATGCATATGCAACACAACCAAAAACATGCAGGTGAGCAACAGATTGCTTACGACCATACCATGCCTCATATGGAGTGATAGATTGCAATGCTGTGGTGGGACACTTGTTAAATACATATGCCACACACATGATAGCATCATGCCAAAAACTATGTGGTAAAGCCTAACTCTTGACCATACACCACACCAAGACATGTTTATCAGGTGCCTCAAGTTTGGGCAAAGAGGACACCATTTCAGATTTCTCCCAATGTGAAAAATTAGCAAAATTTATGTGACCAGAGCATGCATGCAAAAGCTTTGCATTGGACATAGCCTGAGAATCATGTACTGCGCATGCTAAATTATTCACAGATTCTTCATAGTCTATGAGCTTATACAACCCATGACATAAAATGACAGAAGCAATAATCACGTCCCCATTTGACATATCATGAACTGTATACCTATCACCAACAAATTTCACAACCAAGTCAATCTTGGCTAAAGCCAAAACTGAAAACAAATTCTTCTTGATCCTTGGTACAAATAAACCATGAGTAGTAGTCAAAAATGATCTTACCAACTCCCATGACAGGGTAAGAGGAGTTGTTGGCACATGTGACAGTATTCCCTATAGGGTAGGCTCAAGTGAAGTGAAGAAAGTACACTGTGAGGTAATATGTTTGGTAGCCCCACTATCAAAATATCAAACATTTGAGTCTATTGTAGACATGCACTACTCATGAGAAGATGAGTCAAAACTGAAAATAGTAGTAAATGCCCATTCTTCGTCTTGCACAAGATTAGCAGACTCTTTTTTCAGTGTCGATGCCTCTGTAATAAGCATTCCAACCTATTTTTTTTTGCCTCTTTAGCAACAAGTTTTGGACAACTCTTAATGACATGATCATTTGCTCTACAATATTTGCAAATCAATTTCTACTTTTATGATTTCTTCTAATCGTTGTCCTTCTTCTTCGATTGTGCAGAATTAGGAATTTCTGCTTACTAGTAGAAGAGCTCCATTTTCCTTTTCCCTTCTGACTAGCCAGGAAAGCTTCATTTGCAACACACATAATAGACCTGTTCTACCTAGACTAATCTTTGTGCAACAAAACAAAAACTAACTCTTCAAATGTTAAGGCATTTGTATTGCCTTTCATCATCAAACGAATAGTAGAAGCAAAACTCTGATATGAGTGGGGAAGACCATTCAAAATAGTTTGCAGAAGTGAACTTTCAGGAAGGACTTCATCAGCAAAAATCAATTGTTCCTTGAAATCCTTGATCTTTTTCAGAAAACTATCCATAGAATCACCTTCATTCATGTGCTCACTCTCCAACTGTTTTTGAAGGTAAGCAACACGATCCTCATTCCTAGCTTGGTACAATGTGGTAACTGTATCCCAAGCATCCTTAGCTATTCTCCACGAGCAAATGTAAGGAATAATGGCACATTTGAAAGACAAGGCTATCAATGCATGTGCCTGAGCATCTCTACCATCCTAACAAATTTGCTCTACAGTAGGTGCAACAGGAACTGCAACCCGAAAAGGAATCTGCAGAATATCACCATCTTCGATGCCATCTACATCAGCTTCAATACCTATATTTGCAGGTGTAATAGGACATTTTTCAACATCCTACATAATATTGTATAGTCCTTTTACGACCAATAGATGATGCATCATATAGGCCCACAATGGTTAATTCTTACCATCCAACTTATCCTCAACAACCAATATACAAAATACATCACTGCTTTCATCCATGGCCACTGACTAAAATACCTTGATGCAAAAAAATGATTGTATCTAAAAGAAGTTGAACATAACTACCCTGAAGAGTTCTGCTAAACCTCTGGCAGATGTTGAGATGCTTATACTAGCAAACCAAAACCTGTATGTATCCTTGGCACAAAAAAAACAAAATAGCCTACACAAGCACTGTGATAGTGCATTTGGAGGCTGAAACAAGCTCAAATCGCCATCTCGGCACCACACAATGAATTTAATTTGATCTCCTAATCACCCTGAGTACGCTCACCAAATTTTGTGCGATTATGAGATTGTGACCAAAGGAGTGTTGATGATGCCCTAGATGAAGCGGCAACCTGCTATGATACCAATTGTTGGAGTTAAATGTGTGCTGAAGCACATATATATCACAAGGAAGAAGAAGAAGCTTGGAACACAACACACAATACTGAACGTATTACCACTAGAATGTACAATGATGAGTAACCCATTAGGGATATATGCATATATACAAGCCAGGAGAAAAAAACATCGTAAAGAGGGAAAAAGAGCTCCTGCGGTCCTAGTGTGTTCACACACATCACTACCTAAATATATCAACAAGTGGGAAATGTCCACTAGTCCCAAGGAAGGGAGAGGCTTGAGAACTTTTTATTTTGTTCTTAGTCAATAAAAATGCAGTTAAATGGATAATAAGGCATGAACCAATGACACAAAGTCCGAATGAAAGGTTATCGTTGGAAACAAAAAAGAAGTTCTCACCTTTAGGTGCCCCTTATTGAAGAATCATGTGTGGAACCAAAAAAAAGAGACGAGATGAAGATCGAGGACATCGACTTTGGTCTCAATATGGAGTATCATTTCAAGTGCCCTATGAAAAATCACATCAAGTCATGGGACGGACTACATGTAATAGGGTGAAAGTGGATAAAATGGAATAATTTGTCTAAAATATCGAAATTGAATAGAAAAACTGGGATATCATCACATTTGAAATCAAAAGTTTTAATCCCTTGATCATGGATTAGTTGGGAATTCGGAATGATAGAGATTTGGCATGCATTGGGGGGAACATAAGAAAGTGGTTCTTCTATAGCGAATTCTCCATCATGGGATCTAGAGTTCAGTGCGAGAGACCACAACGTTTGTGACTCCATTATACGGTGCAAAAGATGCTTTAGTGGGAGTAAAGGCATTGGGCACCTCTTTTTCTCCTATCCTAAGATCACCTATGTTTGGAACGGAGTTTGAAGGACCTCTAAATTGGATCATCAGGTTGGTTGGGAGAAAATCTTGCTTAGCGATGTGATGGGATACTTTGAAGCGCTTTGGAATGTGATGAAAGGTGAAGCTGCTTTCTAAAATATGGAAGGAAAGATATGGAATGAATTTCGATGGTCTCCAAAAATAGTGCTCCATAGAGAAACCCCTAGAGTAGTGCTTAGGCACAATTAGGAGATACGAGAGTATTTTCCCTTTCGAACAAAATAGGGTATTCGGCATAAAGGGATGAAAACCTAATTAACTTTTTTAGTAACTCTCTTCCATCTTTTGAATTTTCAATTTAATCAAATCAGCGTTGGCTTCCAAAAGAAAGTAAAAACAAGGGAAAAAGCTTTTCTTACGTGGGCAGAGAAATTTAGATGGAATATTCGGTTGATACGTTTGCTTTCAAATGATATAATTTCAAGACGTTTGGACGACGTTAAACACATGTTATTGATATATTCATGATCCTTGTAATTTTAATATTGGTGAAGGGAGTACAAGATTAATGCCGGAAGAGACAAAGGAGAGCTAACACGTTCCTTCCATGAGGGAAGCAGCAACGAGCTATACTTCCGGCGGAAGAGACAAAGGAGAGCAACGAACTATACTTCAGATAAAGCTTATCATAATGTTGTGCGCTTCCGGCAATGAGCGTTTAAGTGATTCTCCAACCTCAGCAACTTCTCTTCTCGTCTGTCCTCCTCATGGCCAACTCTAGCACTACGCCTCTCCTCTGCAAGGATGTCATGAAAGCTCGAAACCATACATTCTTCTTCCTCCTCCTCCTCCTCGTCATCTGTCGATTCTCTTATCAACCTACGCTTGCAACCAAAACCATCGGTTTTCACTTGGTCAGCAATCCTTTTGCTAGGAGGCTCGCTTTTGAAATGCATATATGCAAAGTTCTGCTTTCGTTGATGGCATTGAGCAGTCAGACAAGTTAACCCTCTCTCTAAATGTCTTGACACAACCACTGTTGTAGACTTGGCTTTGCATTCATTGGATTTGCTGGTCCTGACAACATTCTTTGTAGCAGATTTGCCTTTGCCCCATTCATTGGATTTGTTGTTGGTACTGACAACCGTCTTTGAATCTGTCGTGATGCTCTTTGGTGATAGTACCTTTGTTGTTGTTGTTGGCTCTAATCTGGAGTTTTCTTCGCCTTCTTCGGTACTGGTGGTATCTTTCAAGAAGCTGTAATCCCTGGCTTCCTTGAGGAGCTCTCGCGCTCTGGCGTCCAACGCACGGTGTCGCATTCTCATCCACTCCAGGCGCTTCCAACAAGGAGATCCAAGAATCTTACAATCAGGGCAATACGGTACGACCGAGCCCTTCTTGAATATCTTCGATGCATCAAACTGAGGCATGCTTGCGATGAGTTCGGCTGTGTGTGCTCATGACCGACTCATTGGCTGGCTTAGCGGTAGCGCTCTGCTAGCACAACATACGCGTCCGTCTTTTATAGCAAGCCAAAATGCATACTGCTTTTTATGGGATCCAAGTTTTGAATGAAAAGCATCATTGCGCTTTTGAGTTTCTCACCTGAAACGCATATCGTCATATTAAAACTCGTTGATTTCTGTGCGAATAACATCATAAATCGCCCAACAAATGGAATGAAAAGGTATGCTAAGACTTTCATTGGGTGGAAAACGATGCAATATTAACCCATCAAAGGGGTTGAAAAAGCGCAATTACAAGGTGAGTTTCAATGATATAATAGATGGGAAGCTATATAAGCGCCTCCTCATGTAAAAAAAACACTCCCCAAAAAAAAAAGATCAGAATGCTACAAATTATGTGTAGGAAATGATGATGCACTTAATTTAATTTTAATCCAGCAAGAGGACGCGATGAAGAGACTTGTGGTCTTCATTCCTTCTCTCTATGGAGTGGCATACATCCTCTAATCTCAAATGAGTTTTTTTCTAAGCATCGAATATCGAAGTACGAAAAGCTAGTACCATTTGTCTGATTTTTTTTTTCTCTAAGCATCGAATATCGAAATTCAGCGTCAATGGAGGATCGATGGCCCTTTTTTTTTAAATGGAGGTTCAGCCGAAGCCTACTCCCTTGAGCTATAACATTGAAATTACAACTGTATAGGGTGAATGGGCAAAGGGTGTCCCGGGCAAAGGGTGTCCCGTGGGTCTATCTGATTTTGTTTCATCCTTTTTTTTTTCAGATATATAGATACAATTCGAAGCCTTGATCATTGAGTAAATTTGTCACGTCTTATTTACCTATGAATTGGCAATGAAGAGAAGCTGGTTTAGAGGATAACCTTCATGGATGCATTGGATAGAATTTCGAAGCCCCACTACATAGGCTTGCAACTTTCCTTCGGTTATCTCAATGAATTTCAATTCAATTACTTTACAGCGACCTCTCTAAATAGCCTCTTTAAAACCCTACTTTTATGTTTTACACTATATTTATAGTTATTCCAAGATAAAGGGGCTATGGATAGCTTCTTTGAGCTCCATGATGTAGCCTTTGAAACTAACATGTTCACATAGAAGCTTGAACTCCAAATAGAGTGGTTGGGGCCAAGCCAATGCATATTGCAAACATGAATTGTACCAACTGAAAAAAAACCCATCTATCTATTATTACCGTTAGTGTCCATGTGAAACGCCAAATGACTGTTGGACATTTTCGTATACGCTCTTTAATAAAATATACAGCTGCTTGGTTAGCTAGAGACTATATGTGTGACCAAGGCTTATGACCAAGGCAACAACCAAGGCATAGACCTTGGTATATCTTGCCATCCGAGTAACCAAAAGATCTCACTTAATTGACAATCTCACGTACTTGACAATCTCTTTCCACTTAGCTACACTCTTGTGGTGTTTGAGGAGTGGAAGGACTAAGGTTCACATTACCTTGAACACCTTTTGTGCCCTCAAAGATTCATTCTTTATTTTTCAAAGCCTATTTTGAAGCATTATTGGGGTGATTTGTGGAGCCATTTTGAGTACTTTCATGCATAGTTCTCCTTAAGAGATTCAAGAATATCAAGATGACTGTTCTTTGTAGTTCTCATGTGAACCATAGCTTGTAATTGTTTGATCATTTACCATTGTAAAAGGTTTATACCTTAAGAGAATCTTGTAAAAAATCCAAAATCTCGTGGAGTTAGGAAGAACAAGAGCTACTAGTTTCAATGAGAGAATATCTCCTCAATTGGAGGAATCACTTTTTAGATGAAGCCAAGTTTGAATTCAAAATTCAAACCTGAAAGAACCACTTATAAAGAGGGCTTGTAAAAACTCATGGCTAGGTGTCCCTCATTGAGACCTCTTCCCTTGATCATTTCTAGGATTAGAGTAGCTTACACCATAGTTTACTCATTCCATCATCATTGAGCATCATTACAATGCCAATGATCTTGTATAATAATGTGCTATAATACATTTACTTCACTGAACATCTCTGTCTACTTCTTTGTTATGACTACTCAAAACAGTGAACTTTGTGTCATCATATCTTAGTACATTATGAACCATTTTGCATGATCTATAGCTTGTTGGAACCATCTTTAAGTCTACTTTATGCTATCAAAGTTTCAAAATATTTAGTTCAGCCATCTAGGAGAGTTTTTCATCAAAGTGCTCATTCTTCATCTACTATTCAGTCCCTAAAAAATCAGGGCTAAGCCTTGGATTGCTAAACATATTTCTCAGTGCACAGTTTGTTATTTTAGATGAATCCACTTGCAATCATTAGCTATCTAAGCTAATTAAATTCCCTAAAAAGGAATTTAAACAATTGTTATTGTACTGTTAGCATTGAGCAAAAGAACATGTAGGTGTGTGGACTAAAACAGCAAGTTTTGTGACACTAACTATTCATGAAGTAGTCTGTTTTGATTCAGTTGTTTCAAGCATCAAATCCAAAGTACATAGGTACTCTCTTGGTATCATTTGCAAGCTAAAAGGGCCTATTATATCAAACTCTTAACTGATTTAGGGCAGGTACGAAGCAAGTTTTAGCAGTACCACCTCACTTCCTTGAGGTATCCATCCATATCTTCCAATAGTGGTATTAGAGCAAGTTGAGGTAAAATGGGAGATGGGTTTCCCTGTTTCATTGATAAATTGGACAGAAATAATTATCCAGCATGGTCCTTGAGGATAAAGACTTATCTACAAGGAAGGATTCTCTATGGATACATATCAGGAGATGAGGAGATGACCATATTCAGAAGCAAACTTCAACCTACAAGAGGGGAGCTAGAAAGAATCAACTCATGGTGTGTCGAAGATGCTTTAGCGAGGTCATATCCACTTAACTATATTTATGACTTCCTTCTTCCTCACATTAGGAATTGCAAAAGTTCCCAAGAGACTTGGGATAGTCTATCTTCATATTTTTCTTTTAATACAAGAGCTAGGAAAAATCAATTGTGGATTGAGTTTACTACTCAAAGGAAACAACCTAAGCAGAATGTTTCAAAGTATGTGACCAAAGTAAAGGATGTGGTTGATCAAGTGGCAAGCATAGGAGAGGAGATTGAAGAAGAGCAAATAGTGAGATAGATATCAATGGCATCAAGGCAGATGATATGTGGGAAGCTTTCACAACCGCTATGGATCTTTATATGGATATGCAAATCCCTGATCTTACCACTCTCATGGGAAAACTCTTTACCCATGAAGCCAAGATCAACAAAAATGGAGAACCATCAAGAGGTAACAACTCTTCTGCCCTCTATACAGATAAAGGAAATTCTAAGATAAAGGGAGGAACAAGAAAGTTGAAGATAAAGGTACTACTTCTCAAGCTAACTATGCAGGTAGAGGTAGGAATTCAAGAGGAAGGGGCAGAGGAGGTAAGCAAGGTAGGGGGAGACCTTTCAACTCTTCCTCATGCACTGTATGTGGACTCTCTAATCACACAATAGATGAGTGCTATAGGAACTTCAAGAACTAGAGAGGAAGAGGATTTTAAAGAGGTGGCCACTCACAATCAGGAGGAAATTCAACTATAATCAAGGATACAACCATGGCTACAACAACAATTACAACAACAATTATGAAGTAGGATACAAATCAAGAAAAGACTTCAACAACTATATAGAGGATCAAGAGGATTCTCTTCTCATTATGAACATGGCTTCAAGACAATGTATGAATGATGAGCACCTCTTCTATTTTGACTCAGGTTGTTCAAACCATGTAGCAGGCAATGTAGCTCTCCTTTCTGATCTTCAGGAGCCCAAGGGAAAGCACCAAGTGCAGACATGTGATGATACCAATCATTCAGTTGTCAAGGTAGGAAATGTCAAAACCTCTGATGGGAATAAGAATCTGTTGAGTAGAGTTTTTTATGTACCTACTATCACAAAGAATTTGATGAGTGTTGGACAGATAGTGGAAAAGGGTTTGCAAGTAAGGTTTAATAAATTTGGAGCTTTTGTGGAGGACCCCCAACATGGATTCCGAAGGATTGCAAAGGGAGAGAAAACAAGTAGATTGTTTACATTTGAGCTTGAGGGCACTAGAAACATTGCACTTTACAATTATAAGGATCAAACTTTGTCTGAATGAGAGATATGGCACAAAATATTAGGGCATATTGGAAAGAGAACTTTGAAGTAGATATATAGAGATCAATGCATGCTTGGGATACCTTATGTATCCAAGCAACATATAATCTATAAATGTGGTGCATGTCAGTTTGCTAAATCACACAAGTTACCCTTTACAAAGAAAGGCTATATGCATGAGGATTATTTGGAGCTTGTCCACACAAATGTGTGGGGACCAAGCAAGGACCCTCAATTTCAGGCTCAAGGTACTATGTGTCATTTACATTTTTGCAGGACAAAGGTATCAAAAGCGAGATTACTTCTAGATATACTCCTCAACAAAATGGAGTAGCAGAGAGGAGGAAAAGATTGATTGTGGAAGCATCTAGATCAATGATTAATGTGAAAAAGTTACCAAATTACTTGTGGGCAGAGAGTGTTTCTACTGCCACTTGTCTTATTAACAGGTTACCTTCTAAGTCCCTTGATGGGATGGCCCCTTATGAGGCATGGCATAGTAGGAGACCATCACTTGAACATTGCAAAATATTTGTTTGTGTTGCTTATGTGCATGTTCCATCTCAAATCAGAGGCAAGTTAGACCCTAAGGCAGAGAAATGCATAAGGTTGGAAATTTACTAGGCCCATTGCTAATACCACAGGTCCAAGTTCCATAGATCCAAGATCAACAACACAGATTCCAACAATCTTCCAATATTGACAAAACATGATCATACCACATTTAATCATACATATGATGAGATCAAGATAGAGAAAGATTAGACAACATGTGTAAAGTGTTATGTAAGCCACTACTCACTCACACTATCATATTTACAAATGTGGGAGTCAAAACTCTCAACCACTCTATGTGAGCAGAAATAGATGGATGAGTGAATGTACAAATGTAATAAACATATTCAGATGTATGGCCATAAATCTGAATATATATGAGATGTGTGACCTAATAGGTTGTAGAAGAGTGAATATGAGCGACATAAAGAGGAAGGATCAGTGTGAAACTGATAACCAGCAAACCCTCATCTGAACTTAGGCTATGGAAGACCCTAAACCAGATACGTGTGTGAAAGATCACATACTTACAAAAGTAGCAAAGAATGCTAACAGGTTTACAGTCAGAAATCCCCAAACTCATATGAACGTACCTTCTGGAACACCTCATCCAAATATGCATAAAGCATACATGTACTGAATATCTTGTACCTATGCCGAATAGGACTCCTCCTAATATGGATGCCACTTCCATATACTTCAAGTAGTACCTGTGTGCATAAAGAGAATATGTTCTTGAATTCTTAACATAAGCTGTAGATCTTATGTTAACCACCATCCAATGTCTTTGAAGTAACCCGAAATCTTCATGTAGAAGACAATCTTCAAATACATCATGTGAATGGCCGATCCACACCATCAAGCTGATGCAGGGTAAATCCTCTCCATAGGGAAGAGTGTGAGCGCACTTTTCTTCTCCAGAAGAACTCCATAGCTGCTCCTCAACATGCTCCAAGATAGCACCATGGCTGCCCCATGTGCTAAGAAGCACCACCTCTATTGAGGTACCGAAGCTCCAAATCTTGGTGTTGCAGAAGGCATAGGATGAATCAACAACGAGCCAAAGCTCTTGTTATATAGTATTGTTTGTCCCTTGAAAAGCACTCCAAAAGCTCCTCCAATAAAGCCCTATGATTGTGAAAGCTTTACGATCGCCATCGATCTAGAAAAGCACTCACAAAATCTCCGTTGCTGTTTTACTTCCAAAAGCATGATAAAAAATTTGATATGCATTTCACGCTACTGCTCGTGAGACTCGAACCTGGGTCACCCCATAGGAGGCTATTATTCTATCCATGCCGCCGTCGTCGTTTTGTTGTACATAGCTTCTAAAGATCAATTCTTATGGCCAATCTTGGGATTTGGACACATGTGATATTGTTTCCAACAATCGCCCCTTCAATATCACAATGGTACAAAATGAACTGGATATGAAACTTCATTCATCTACAAACTTTCATAAGCTTGAGACTTGTACTCCCCAAATTGACCTTCAAACCTTTTCTTCAAAAGTCTTCTTCAAAACTGAATTTGACTTTCCGTCAAACTTCAAAAACCTAAACTTGCTGAATATGAACCGTAATACCTAAGAGAATATGCAAACTAGATATCCAATAGTGTACACATCAAGCAATCATTTGCTTGACAACAAATGTAGCAAGTACTGATTCTGAACCTGCTATCTCCTGTCTTCTCAAACCTGTAAACATACACTAGGATCCACATATTTGCATTTACCTTAAGAAAGGTTTCTCAATGTACTTCTACTGTGTCATGTAAATGCACTAAACAAAATCATGAACTGAATTTTGCAACCTGTGACTGATAACTCACAACTTAGTGTATTATGAACACTACTGGTTCATCTCTGGCTGTAGTCAACTTAACTCAACTCAACTGAAATCAACTCATGGGTCTCAAAATTTCATATCTATGATGTCATCTTATCTTCATCCTTGTTCAATCTGTAAGTCCTTCATACCTGTTTCCTTCAGAATCTTGTATAAACAAATATGTGCGCACTTCTAAAAACATACCTTTCTGAATCAAATTTCTCTTCAATGGAACTCTGGAACCTTCTCCTGAACAGGAACACCGAACAGGAACTTTCTCTAGACATTCTCTTTCTTCCTTCTTCTTTCAAAGTTGGAACATAAAGAGAAACTAACAAAGGAGATATAGGAATACTTGATATAGGAATACCTATAGGTATGACTTTGCATTCTTTTATATATGGCTGAAAATAAGGCTTCATGTTTCATCACCCCCCTGGATGATTTAACACTAGTATCCAGAATTCTTCAAATATATCAGACTTTATGAAATCTGGAATCTCTTCCTTCATATATCTGATTTTTCATAACATTAATACATGTGTCTGAAAAAAAATTTTTGAACCCTTTTTATTAGCACTACGTAGTTGCTAATAGCCTCCATTGTTTCTTCCTCAACTTTCCATATTAAAGAATAAGGTTAGCTGATCCATTACATGATAACAAAAAAAAATTACTGAAAGCATTCTAGGATCCATAATCTTCTGTAACATAACAAGTATCTTCTTCTATTTCTCTGCAACACAAATCTGATAGAATTTGAATCTTTGACTTACTTCTTCCAATGCTAAGAACTTTCACAAACAAACGATAGACATCTAACTCATAAATACTCAAGATCATACAAGATCTATCAAGATCTTACAAGATCTATGATCTTTCCAACAAAATACCTGTGTAGAATCTGCTCTCATCAAACCTTCATGGCTGAATGTTTGATTTATTACCTGAATATCTCTAAGCATCCATGCTTCTCAGATATAGTTGTAAAAATTTTCTTTAACCAAATCCTTTCCAAGAATCTGCAACTCCTACTTGAAATATAAGTGGACAAACTCTCACCTTGATAACTCCAAAAGTTGCAAGTTGATACTTCATCTTTTCATATTCTTCCCAGGTGAAATGTGAAAATATCCACTTGAATTTCTTTTGACTAACTCCACTTCTGAATCAAGTGTTAGGATGTGATGGAACACCTTTTTGAATACAAACATGTATCCAAAAGTCTAGAGAATCATAGAAAGTAGATTCTCCAACTGACTGGCCATACATCAAAAAACTGAATTTTCCTGAATATTTTTTAAAATACTGAATATGAGGTAACTTTTCCAAACACAAAACCTCAACCCAAGTCTTCAACATCTGCTACATAAAACTCTTTTACCTCAAGAGTTAGATAAAGAAGAATATACTTCTCTACAACTTGTCATATACCAAGTAGCTCTATATTAACACTCCAAGAATTCTTTGAGGGAACATATAAGCTGCTTGGTCAAAATCTTCAACTTATATAACTCATACATATGAGTCAAAATATACAAGTTGTCTTCAAAATCTACTGCTTTTCTTTCTCTCAATGCAATTCTTTGTCAAATCTACTAAATCATGACCAAGTATAATGTAAAACAAGAAACTGCTCCTATCTTTTTCAAAAGATGTTCTCGTAGACTTGTCTTTGGATGTAAAGGATAAAAGTAAGAAAAGTATATGGAAAATATGAGAGGAAAGGAAGTCTTAATTTTCTTTTTCAAATGATGGACTTTCTTCTTCTAAATCTTTCTTCCACCTGATGATGTCAACATCTTCAAACTTCTCTTCCATACCTTTTGTTCTCTTCATCTTGAAGTAGCAAGCACTCTTAACTTCTTCGAATGATTTTTTCTCTTCCTCTAGTGCTAAGAATAAGAGACAAAACAAACATCGTATATAAAAGGAAGTGAATATAGAATCATGTTTTACCATCTCCTCATATCTCTGAATCAAAACTTTGCTTTAAATGTGACTAATATGACTAAATTTGCCAACCTTTTACTTTGGGTTGGCTGAACGCTGAATTACTTTTCTAGAGTTACCTCTCTAGATACAAAATGTGAGAAAAAACTTCCAACCAACTTACAACACAAGATTGACTGAAAACAAATTTGATGCTCTCCACATTTATCTTCTTAGATGAGCTTTCTTTCCATGAAAGAGATCTCTCAAAACTCTCTAGAAAAAACCTCTAGATACTTGTTTTGATGTAGACTTTAACTTTCAAATAATGAAAGTGTATAAAAGCACTCCTTGAATCTTTCAAGTCTCTTCATAATTGCTCTTCTAAGATATGACTTGCAAATGATAATCTAATAGTAGAAACTTATACCTGTGATTTGATGTTGATCTGGTTCCTTCATCTTTTCCAAAGCATTGTTTTTCCTTGAATTTGAAGTAGCCTTCTCTTCATCAAGTCTTGGTCTTCAAACAATACTTCTGTAAAGTATTTTCATACTCTTCCAAAAATATTTGACTGCTAACAAATCATCAACTTCATACTCCACACTTCTAAAACCAACATGTGATTGAATTGTCTAATTCTCAAATCTTTACTCATCTAGATTAAGTGTGTATGTCAAATGCCAAAGTTAGAAGATGCTCTTAAATCATATGTTGTAAACCTAGAAGTCTGAGAACCTCCGAATCTTAGAGCCTGAATGCTCTAATACCAAATGTTGAAAATTTAGTAGGCCCATTACTAATACCACAAGTCCAAGTTCCATAGATCCAAGATCAACAACACAGACTCCAACAATCTTCCAATATTGACAAAACATGAACATACCACATTTAATCATACAAATGATGAGACAAAGATAGAGAAAGATTAGATAGCATGTGTAAAGTGTTACCTAAGCCACTGCTTACTCACACTATCATATTTACAAATGTCAATTTACAATGTGGGAGGCAAAACTATCAACCACTCTATGTGAACAGAAATAGATGGATGAGTGAATGTACAAATGTAATAAACATATTCAGATGTATGGTCATAAATTTGAATATATATGAGATGTGTGTTCTAATAGGTTGTAGAAGAGTGAATATGAGTGATAGAAAGAGGAAGGATCAGTGTGAAACTGATAATCAGCAAACCCTCATCTGAACTTAGGCTATGGAAGATCCTAAATCAAATTCATGTTTGAAAGATCACATAGTAACAAAAGTAGCAAAGAATGCTAACAAATCATTCTTGAACATAAATTCTTGAACACCTCATCCAAATATGCATAAAGCATACATGTACTGATTCTCTTGTACCTATGCCGAATAGGACTCCTCCTCATATGGATCCCACTTCCATATTCTTCAAGTAGTAACTGTGTGCATAAAGAGAATATGTACCTGAATTCTTAACATAAGATGTAAATCTTATGTTAGCCACCATCCAATATCTTTAAAGTAACCCGAAATCTTCATGTAGAAGACAATCTTCAAATACATCATGTGAATGGCCGATCCACACCCCCAAGCTGCTCTAGGGTAAATCCTCTCCATAAGCAAGAGTGTGAGCACACTCTTCTTCTCCAAGAAGAACCATAGCTGCTCCTCAACATGCTCCAAGATAGTGATGAATCAACAATGAGCCAAAGCTCTTGTGATATAGTATTGTTTATCCCTTGAAAAGCACTCCAAAAGCTCCTCCAATAAAGCTCTATGATCGCCAAAGCTCGACAATCGCCATCCTTCTGGAAAAGCACTCATGAAATCTCCATCGCCGTTTTATTTCCAAAAGGATGATAAAAAATTTGATATGCGTTTCGTGCTGCCGCTTGTGAGACTCGAACCTGGGTCACCATGATAGGAGGCTATTATTATGACATTGTTGTGTTTGATGAGAATGATTCTTGGTTTGAAAGTGAATGTAGGAAGGTCAAATTTCCATATGACTTGGAATAAGAATGTCCAAGCCTCACCAAGGAGGGGCCAAGCACAATTGAAGACATCAAATCAGTTGATGAGGACACCATCAACTTAGAAGAATTTAAAGCATGGAAATCAAAAGGCATGGCCAAGATGAAGAGGATGGAGGACATACCTGAATCATCCAACCAAGCCACAAGGAGATCACAAAGAGAGAGTAAGAAGCCAATCAGATATGGGTATGATACTTCATTAGTCACTAAGCATTCTATTTCTCTTGCTAAGGATTCATCACTTGAAGAACCTTCTTCATATGAAGAAGCAAGTACCAAAGCAGAATGGAAGGAAGCTATGAATGAAGAAATAGAAGCACTCCAAGAGAATGATACTTGGGAGTTAGTACCCAAGAAAGCATCAATGAAGGTAATTGGTTCTAGATGGATTTACAAAATCAGAAGGAACTCAGATGGATCCATAAATAGGTATAAAGCTAGGCTTGTGGCTAAGATTTTTGCATAAACCCAACGAGTAGATTATGAGGAAAGTTACTCACCTCTGGCTAAGATGCCAACCATCAGAGTATTGGTAAGGGTAGCTGCATCTAGAAATTGGAATATGTATCAACTAGATGTGAAAAATGCCTTTCTCAATGGCTGGATTTCGGAGGAGGTTTACATAGCTCAAGCTCCAAGCTACCCAAACAAGGTAAATCATGTATGCAAATTGAAGAATTTTTTTTATGATTTGAAGTACGCACCTAGGGCATGGAACCATAGGTTAACAACCTTTCTTCAAGACCAAGGATTCGTGATGAGCAAGGCCGCTTCTTCTCTCTTCGTCAAGAGGAGTAATTCTGAAATGATGTACTTATGTGTATATGTTGATGACATCATTCTTATAGGTAGTCATGCCAATGGCATCAAACAAATAAAAAACTAGATGATACAAGAGTTCAAAATCAATGACCCTAGGTTTCTGAAATATTTTCTTGGACTTGAGTTGGTATATACTAACTCTGGAATCTATATTACTCAAAGGAAATATATGTAGGAAATATTGAAGAAGTTCTACTTGGAGAATGCAAAAGTATCTAGCACCCCTATGGAGGTGAATCATAAATTGAGTGCTCATGACGCTGATTTTCTTGAAAACATTGCAGGTTATCAAAACATAGTTGGAAGTCTAAACTATGCAACATTAACAAGGATTGACATATGTTATGGAGTAAGTGTTTTGAGCCAATTCATGCATAAACCTAGAGCACCTCACTTGGAAGCTCCTAAGAGAATTTTGAAATATCTCAAAGGTCCTCAAAATTAGGGACTTTACTTCCCATACACATCATATTTGGATATAAAGGTGTACTTAGATGCATATTGGGTAGGATGTGAGGATGACAGGAGTACTTCTAGATACTTATCCTTTGCAGGTGATAAACCTATTTCATGGTCTTCAATGAAGCAACCAATTGTTGCTCTATCTTCAACAGAGGCTGAATACAGGGGATTAGCAAATGCTACAGAAGAAGCTATTTGGATTAGATTGCTCTAGTCAGATTTGGTACTTCACACTCATTCACCTTTGATCTTTGATGATAACACTAGTTCTTTGCATCTTGTAGCCAATCCCATTTACCATGCAAGAGCCAAGCATATAGAAGTGCACTATCACCATGTTAGAGAGAAACTCTTGATCAAGGAGATTCAATTAGCATATGTATCTAAAAATATGCAATGTGCTGATTTGTTAACCAAAGCACTTGATGGTTCTAAGCTTTGCAGATTTAAAACCATGATTGGATTATAGGGTATTCATAAAAACTAATGAAGCAATGCAAGCCAAGATGTTTGGCTTGATGGGGAGCTATTGGTGCAAATGTACAAGCCTTCACATTTGGCTTAGCATGGAAGACTATATGTGGAAGCATTTGATAACTCATGTGAACCATAGCTTGTAATTGTTTAATCATTTACCATTGTAAAAGGTTTATACCTAAGAGAATCTTGTAAAAGCCAAAATCTCGTGGAGTTAGGAAGAACAATAGCTATGAGTTTCAATGAGAGAATATATTCTCAATTGGAGGAATTAATTTTTAGATGAAGCCAAGTTTGAATTCAAAATTCAAACTTGGAAGAACCACTTATAAAGAGGGCTTGTAAAAACTCGTGGCTAGGTGTGCCTCATTGAGAGCTCTTCCATTGATCATTTGTAGGATTTGAGTAGCTTACACTATAGCTTACGCATTCCACAATCATTGAGTATCAATACAATGTCAATGATCTTGTATAATCATGTGCTACAATAAACTTACTTCATTGAACATCTCTATCTACTTCTATGCTATGACTACTCAAAACAGTGAACTTTCTCTGGTCATATCTCAGTAAATTTTGAACCATTTTGCATGATCTATAGCTTTTTGGAACAACTTGAAGTCTACTTTATGCTCTTAAAGTTGCAAAGTATTTGGTTCAGCCATTGGGGGGAATTCATTGTTGAAGTGGTCACTGGTCATCTATTGTTCAGTCCCTAAAAAATCGGGGGTAAGCCTTGGATTACTAAAGATATATCTCAGTGCATAGTTTGTTATTTTAGATGATTCCACTTCAAATCATTAGCTATTTAAGCTAATTAAATTCCCTCAAAAGGAATTTAACCAATTGTTACTGTACTGTGAGATTTAAGCAAAAGAACTAGCAGGTGTGTGGACTAAAATAGCAAGTTTTCTGACACTAGCTATTCATGAAGTAGTCTATTTTGATTCAATTGTTTCAAGCATCAACTCCAAAGTACATAGGTACTCTCTTGGTGTCATCAAGTTAAAAGGGCCTACTATCAAAATCTAAAGTGATTTAGGGCAGGTATAAAGTAGGTTTTAGTAGTACCATCTCTTCCAACAGACTATTGTTCATTAATCCCTTTTTTCTAGGGAGATTCTGTTGAATGTTTCCTAGAATTTGATACTTGGTCATCTCTTTTAAGCTTTACTAGTGTTTGGACTATTCTAACTCTATTTTCATTCTGTTCAACTCTCTATCATCATGGCATGAGACATCTCAGGCACATGTGGAGGATCTAGGCCTAGTGTCATTCTTCTCGAGAGGATCTATAACTTATAGGGCAAATACCATTTTGATATCCCAAAATTTGATGGCACAAACTGTGCTTTATGGAAAAATTATATTAACGATGTTCTAATTCAGAGCAAACAAAGGAAGCCAGTAAATGGAATCTCAAAGAAGCTTGTTGGTATGGATGATGATGATTGGGATGTGTTGGATGGAATGCCTAGATCTAACATTCCATTGTACCTCGCATATGACGTTTACTTGAGAAAGTTCTATGAACTTTGCATAAAGGAAATAGATAATGTTTCTACTCATGCAAAAATTAGTTGATGCTATTTTTCCCTAGCAATAGGCTTATAAAATGGAAATGGTTAATGAAATGAAAGCAGTCTCATTGCTATGCACCTTTCCATCATCATGGGATACATTCTGCACAGCTATTAGCAATAGTCCAGCTGGTGACAAGCTGGTCTATGATGACATACATGGGGCACTCTTGAGTGAAGAGATTCATAGAGAATCTATGGTTGGCACTCAGAGTGGAGATCCATATAATGTGCATGATTCTTAGCAAGGAAATGATCTGCACCATCGCATGAGAAAGAATAAGGAAAATAATGTTCAATAGAATAAGAGTTGTCAAGCTTCGATGAGCTCCCCAGTTTTTTGTCGTGTCCTGCTCAGAGGTTCTCTCTACCGTTCGCGCACCGAGGTCACACGGAGATCCGTTAGAATGCCGCCCAGCCGCGTGGTGTCCTTGTCTTACTCTCTCTCTCCATAATGGTGAGTCATCCCCCCACATGGCCTCATACATGGGTGCCACATGGCATTCATGTATGAGCCCATCTAATCACAACTAAGAGGTGGTTCACACCTCTCTTGGGGGTACTCCATAACATTTCCTTCCCCTTGATTCCGTTTTTGTCCTCAAAAATGGTATTGGAAGGTCTAAAAGAAAGAGAGAAATGATAGTATCACCACTCCCACTATATCCCCATGTATATAAATACATGGTCCTGTCTCCGTGTTGTTTCCCCATATCCTTCCCCTTAAGAAAACTCTTGGGAAGGTAAACTGAAACTGGGAAACCGTCTCTGTAGGGTGCTAACCCGCTCCCACGTGGCACTATCTTCTGAACTATCTTTCCACTTTACTAGACACTCTTTATACAAGTGACTCCTCGTTCGTTTGTCTCGAGTGCGTAGTATGCTCTCTGGCTCATGTGGAATAGATTGGACAGAAATAGGCTCTACTACCTCACTATCTGGAATGAGGTTGTCAGATTCACCCAGCCTTTTCTTAAGCCGGCTAACATGAAAAACTGGATGGATTTGACTATTCTCTGGAAGTTGGAGCTGGTAAGCCATCTTTCCTATTCTCTTAAGTATTTGGAAAGGTCCACAATACCTAGGAGATAATTTTGGACAAGGTCCCGTCTTCATGGTTTCAGACCTAGATGGAACTCTAAGATAGACTTGCTCTCCTACCTCAAAGTTGATATCTCTTCTTTGAGGGTCAGCATAGGCTCTAGCCCTATCCTGAGCTTTCCTAATGCTGTCCTTAGCAAGTCTAAGCATATCATTCATTTCTTCCAAGAAGTCCTTTGCACCTTGAACTTTTTCATTCTGCAAGCCAACTACATAAGGAGCCCTTGGCTGAAACCCATACATAAGCATAAATGGACTATGCCCAGTGGAAGAGTGCTTGGCACTATTATATGCAAACTCTACTATAGGTAAGTACTCTTCCCAATTAGTTTGCCTTTCATTCACATATGCTCGAAGCATATCTTCTAGGATTTGGTTAACCCTTTCTGTTTGCCCATCCGACTGTGGATGCTCGGCCGTACTCATGCTAAGCTTTGTATCCAGCCTTTTGAAGACCGCTCTCCAAAAGTGGCTAGTAAACTTCCTATCCCGATCAAAAACTATGTCTAAAGGAAGACCATATAACCGGTATAGGTTCTCAACAAAGAGTCTAGCCAACTCTGGTGTCTTCACTGTAGTACGTGTCGGAATAAACCTAGCCATTTTGGTTAACCTATCCACAATTACCCAGACCGAGTCGTGCCCTCTCTGTGTCTTAGGTAATCCGACTATAAAGTCCATGGAGATACTCTCCCACTTCCCATTGGGAATATCCAATGGGTGGAGTAGCCCTCCAATCCTCAACCTCTCAGCTTTGTTGACCTGGCATTTATTGCACTTAAGCACATACTGTAGGACGTCCTTATGAAGTCCAGGCCAATAAAACTGCCTCTTAACAAGATCATAAGTCTTGTTAACTCCTGGGTGTTCCGCACTAGGTGTGTCATGACACTCATATAAAATATGCCGTCTCATCTCAGTATCTCTAGGGACACACACCTTACCTTTATATAATAGATATCCATCATGGACACTGTAATTCTTCCACTTGAATCCTTCTTGAGTACCCGTCGATACTCCATCCTCATTGGAAACCCGTATATGACGATCCCCATTCTCTATGGCTTCCCAAATCTTGGAATATGCAGGATCAAGCCTACATTTCCCTCTAAGAGACTCAAGTAGCTCACTAGTGATCTGAGTAAAACTCAGTCCATTGAGCATAGGCATGCGGCTAAGTGAATCAGCCACTATATTAAACTTTCCCTTCCTATACCTAAGCTCATAATCAAACTCTTGAAGGGTTTCTGCCCATCGGGCCTTACGACCTTTTAGGTCTGTTTGATTAGAGAGCCACTTAATGCTCTCTTGATCAAACACTATCGTAACTTTGGCACCATATAAATAATGATGCCACTTCTTCAAAGCATGGACTATTGCATACAACTCCTTCTCATAGACGGAGTAATTCTTTTGAGCCGGTTCTAGTTTCTTGCTCTCAAAAGCTACTGGTCGACCATCCTGTACTAAAACCGCTCCTATAGCAAAATCACTCGCGTCAGTCTCAACCACAAATGGTTTATTGGGATCTGCTATATGTAAAAGTGGAGCTGTAGCAATTGCTACCTTCAACTTTTCCATACTTTGCTTCTGTTGGTCTCCCCAATGAAAGGCTTTCCCTTTTCCTTTAAGCTGTTCCGTCATCGGGACATCAATTTTGGCATAGTTCTTAATGAATCTTCGATAGAAACCTGATAAACCTAGGAAGATCTGCAGCTCCTCCAGGTTCCGTGGATGTGGCCATTCCATAATAGCCCTTACTTTTTCAGGATCCATCTGGATTCCATCCTGGGAGACTATATGCCCAAGATATCTAACCTCTTTCTTGAAGAATTCACACTTTGACTCTTTAGCAAAGAGCGAATTTTCCCTTAGCACTTGAAATACTTTTCTCAAGTGTTCCAAGTGCTCCTCTTCTGATGCACTATAGATCAGAATGTCATCCAAAAAGTCTACTACAAAGTGTCCTAGATAAGGCCGTAAAACACTATTCATGAGTTTCATGAAAGTGGCAGGAGCATTGGTGAGACCAAAAGGCATCACCAAAAACTCATAGTGCCCATATCTAGTCCTAAATGCAGTCTTAGGGACATCCTCTGCCCTAATCCTGATTTGATGATATCCTGATCTAAGGTCAAGCTTGGTAAAATACCTAGCTTGATGTAACTGATCAAATAGATCTTCCAACCTAGGCATTGGAAATCTATTTTTGATAGTTACCTTATTAAGTGCTCTATAATCTATACATAGTCTCATAGAGCCATCTTTCTTTTTAACTAGGAGCATTGGCAATGCCCATGGTGAGTTACTAGGTTTGATGAAGCCTTTATCTAAATAATCCTGCAATTGCTTCTCAACCTCCTCATGCTGAGAAACACTAAGCCTATAAGGTGGTCTACAAATAGGGTTAGTGTTAGTAACAACCTCTATGGCATGGTCAATGTCCCCTCTCTCAGGTGGTAGCCCTCTAGGTAAGTCAGTGGGAAAAACATCTCTATACTCAAACATAAGATCCTTAAAACTTTTAACTACACACTCTTGCAAAAAAGAATAGTAGAAAGTCCTGTTCATATTTACATTCAAAGCATGAAAATATACATCAGATGAGCTGTCTATACAATGCTCCATATCATGACTATACAATAAAAACATATCCTGTACATGCTGTGAACAACAGAGACTATACAACTCTAATGATGAGATGAGAGGTGCACTAGGTACATCTCTCTCTCCCTGAATATAAACTTTACTTCCATTCTTTTCAAACTCGAGTGTGTTATTTTGATAGCTGCGTTTAAGTGTATCTCCCAACCCCCATAGCCACTCTCTCCCTAAGACTAGATCTGTCCTCTCCATGTTCATAATTTGGAAGTCCATATGATCTGTATAATCCTGCATCTTGACTTCCAAATTGGATACCATAGTATCCCATATTCTTTTATCTTGCCCTTGCATCATAGATACAATGTATTTATGTGCATTAGGCTGCTGGGGAATCTTCAATTTCTTGACCAAAGCATAGTTTATGAAATTATGAGTTGCAGAGTCATCTATCATGACTCGCACCGTGGTCCCGTATACACTACCATGTAGCTTGACCAAGTCATGTGGTCCAAACTGCGGTGACCACAATGACTGAGTCAAACAACACGTGTGCTCTATATCCTCGTGCATCACCTCGACTCCCTTGTAGCTAGAGCTGCCATGAATGGGAAGGGTCTGCACTAGGTGGACCGCCTTTTTGCCCCTTTCAGGAGCCGTACTAGACTCTGGTCCTTTCTTCTTTTCTTCCCCCTTCTTGAGCGGACAGTTCCACTGCGAATGACTAGGGGATAGGCTCCTAAAACACAGGTTCTCTCTTTTGGCCTTCTCAAACTGGTCTGTGGATAGTTTAGGCCCTTCTGATCTTTGTTTTTTAATAAAAACTTTGTTTTTCCCAAAAGGCAACTTTTTCTTAAATTCAGTGGTGCTAAGAGGTTTAAGGGGCTGATCCGTCTCCATAGGAGTATACTGAGGACGATTATGGTCCTCATATATCTGTGCATATTTGATCGCCTCCTCAAACGTCTTAGGCGCATTCCTCCTGACTTCCCTCTTTATGGCTTTATCCAAGCCCCTAACAAACCCTCTGGTCTTCTGAAAATCATCTAGACCTTTAAGCTTCAAAGTGATCTCTCTATAGTGGGATAGATAGACTGAAAGAGGCTTGCCTCTTTGAGTAATCCTATCCCACTCATCCCAATTCCTCTCCTCTTCATTTTCAGGAAGAAACTCTTTTAGGAAAAGAGTCTCAAACTGAGTCCAGTCACTAGGGATAGAGTTCGCCTCTTTAAGACTCATCCACCACTTATAAGCACGTGGGCCGAGGGAAAGACTCGCCTCTAGCACACGATACTCAGGTGGGGTGCCCTTCAATTGATGCAAATCATGCCACTTTTGTAAAAAAGTGTAGATTGCATCCTTATTCCTGTCTCGGTCATCCCCCGTGAAGGTAGGTGGCTTCAAGTCTTTTAGGAGGGGAGCTTCCCTAGAGCTCTCTCCTTTATGTTTACTAAGAAGAGAAGTCTCTTTCCTAGTAATCTCTAGAGGAATAGTAGGAGTCTCTCTTTCCTTCCTAGCTAGGAAAGAGGTGACACTAGTCTCAAGGGAGATCATTTGAGACTTAAGCTGTTGTATAAGAGACGTAATGCTACCCAAATCTTTCTCTAACTTAAGGGTTTGTTCTTTCAAATCAATGAATTGGTCACGAGTGACAAATTCATCTATAAGCTCTTCAAGGGGAAGGAGGAGCAAGGCCGTCCGTCGGCTCTTGATGAGCGTTGTCCCGTTCGCCGTTTGGCTCTGATACCAATGTCAAGCTCCGATGAGCTCCCCAGTTTTTTGTCGTGTCCTGCTCAGAGGTTCTCTCTACCGTTCGCGCACCGAGGTCACACGGAGATCCGTTAGAATGCCGCCCAGCCGCGTGGTGTCCTTGTCTTACTCTCTCTCTCCATAATGGTGAGTCATCCCCCCACATGGCCTCATACATGGGTGCCACATGGCATTCATGTATGAGCCCATCTAATCACAACTAAGAGGTGGTTCACACCTCTCTTGGGGGTACTCCATAACAAGAGTACAAGTAAATCAAGGAAGAGGGATATCAAATGCCATTATTGTCATAAGACAATAACACATGAAGAAAGAATTCTATGTGTTAAGGAATTCTAAAGGTAAAGGATAGAATGTTGATGGGCATGTTAAATAGCTACTTGCACCATCAGCTTCGACTATGAAGATTGAAGAAATTAATGCTATTTCTGATGATGCTGATTTTTTGACACTTGATAGTTATGTGCCTACTAAGGCTCTTATGGCTCATCAGCTTTCCCACATGTGCATGCTAGATTTTGGTGCTTCTTTCCATGTGACACCACATAGAGAATGGTTCTCTACTTACATAGGAAACTCTCATGGTAGCGTGGTGACTGTTACTAGTGTGATGTTGTTGGGATTGGAGATACAGTTGTGAGACTCATTGATGGTTCAAAATTTACCATGCATAATGTGTGACATGTACCTCCGTTATCATGCAGTTAGATGTCAGCTTCTCAACTTCATGAACTTGGTTACAACATGGTTTTCCATGATCAATCCTTTCACATATCAAAGGGAAATATGGTTGTTGTAAAAAGAAACAAAGTTGGCTCACTTTTCCCTTTATTTGTATCATAGAAAGAACACTTGTTACTGAACAACCTATGGCTTGTATTTATCATGGCCATTGGGCCATATATTGCATAGTGGAATGGAAAATCTTTCTCGTTCTAGCTACTTACATGTGTTATGTTTCTCCAATTTTTTTATTTTGTCGGCATTGTCAATATGGAAAGCAAACTAGGACTGTGCATAAGATGCACATTGACTCTTCAATTCAGCCTTTAGATCTCATTCATAAAAGTGTGTGTGGTCCTATGCAGGCAAGATCATTAGGTGGTAATCTTTACTTTGTCACTTTCATAGATGATGCTACTAGAAAAGTCTAGGTATATCCTATCAAATCAAAGGATGAGATATTCCCTAGTTTGAAAAAATGGCTTGCTTCAATTGAGACTTAAAAAGGAACTAAGATCTGGGCTTTACATTTTGATAAATGAGGTGAGTATACCTCACATGAATTCAACATTTTCTATCAATCTAGAGTAATTAATAGAGAGTTAACAACTCCTTGTACCCCAAGATAGAATGGTGTAGCTTGAAAGAAGAATAGAAATATTTAGAATAGATTAGTTTCTATGTTAAATCATGCAAACCTTTCACAAGGCTTTTGGGAAACTAGTATTGATTGTAACTCATGTAATTAGCCTTTCACCTAGCACTTTTAAAGGTTTGATAGTGGGAAAAGAGTTATGCATTGAGAAGCCACCATATTATGATCATCATTATGTTTTTGGTTTTCAAGCATATGTTCACATACCCAACAACCTTAACCAAACGTTGGACCATAAGTCAAATAAATGCATTTTTATTGGATATAGTTGAGAAGGCCAATTTGGATATTGTTTATGGGATTGT